>JAYKAV010001953.1:508901-834855 GCA_035582835.1 Phoebastria nigripes | reverse complement strand
GGCAATTGTACCAGTTCCTGACATGTTATCTTCTAAAAACAAAACCCAAAACAAAACAGGTTAATAGCTACCAGTGTCACATTTCATGTTGTGATGCCTGCATAGCACAGTAAAGTTCTGATTACCTAATTAGGAACCACTCTTTGTTTAAAAAAATTTAAAAAAAGGCATTTTCTAAGCCAAGCAGATTTACAGTAAATAGCAAAATCAGCTTATTTTCATATACACAGAATTGTTGCAAACAGTTGAAAAAGCAAATTAATTGCTTTTATTGTTAAATTCAGCATCCAYGTTACATGCTATATTGAACACATATCGTTGCAAGAAACTCAGTAACTATATTAATGCATCTACCCTTCTGCTACGTGCTACTTTTAAATGGAATTAAATTTAAGTTTTGCTCAGAGTTACACTCAGAAACTCCAACTCTGTGGCAGGAATGGAATTACTCCAAATTTACACTGTTTCATCCCAGATCAGAATCTGCTTCCCAAAGTATACTGCCTTTGGCTTAAGTAGCAGCAGAATTTGGCTTGGTTTTACTAGAGAACATCACCACCACCACAGGAGAATGCCTATTGTTTTTAAACGCCAATGAGTAAGACTGGGATTACCACTGTGCCCTTCCATTACGAGCTCCCTCCCTGTCCCTCCAGCTCCTATCACAAAATTGGCCTCACGCGGGATTATTCCGGAGAAGGCTACGGCAAACAGACCCCCGAGGACAGGGCTGACGGCGGGTCTGGCCTCAGAAGGAACAAGCACCAGCTGCAGTTTCTGCCTCCCTGCTTGGGGAGCCCGCGGAGCACCATCAGAGAGCACAGCAATCTGCCTCTAGCTTCCCCTAACATCCCAATTCTAAGGTCTGGCACCATTAAAACTACTCTTCTGATGCCCCTCTCTCACTGGAATTAAAGCACAGTGTTCTGGTGAGGGATATCAAACCAGCGCAGRTAAGAACCACTTACTTTAGCCTCCTCATGTGTGTTCAAACTGTCGTTCCTAGGTAATCTGCTTTTCAAAAATGAACAACAAAACAGAACAAAAAAACCTAACTGCTATTAACAAAACTACTTCCATTGGAAAGAAAAAAAAAAAAAAAAGAGTACTGCAGCTTCTTGTTTAGCCAATTCAGTTTTCTCAGATATTTCACTTTTTCTGCCCTCCCTTTGGTATAGCTACAAGAAAAAAAAAAAAAGCATCTTTAAAGACAGCAAAGTGGAAACTCACACCGTAGCCAATCGTATGAAGAAAAGCTTGAAGGTGTACRGCCCGCAGGACAACTCAGCTGAAAAAGCTGGGAACCCAGAAGAGGAGAAGCTAGGGACCGCTAGTCTCCCATATAATTTAACAACTGAGCCGTCATAGGGCATTACACGAGAGCAGCCCAGCAGAACTGCGTGACAGTTAAAATTCTCGAGACTAAAATCTTATTTTTCCATTGCATTTTAAACCTTCCCCACCCTGCGTGCTGTTGTTCTTGACCCTTTGTCTTCTCTTCTTACTTCCTCGCTGCTCAGAACCGCTCTCTTCCTCTTCTCGCTATGACGCTGTGGGCTGGCTGGCAGTTCTGGGACGCACGGATGGGTGCAGACACCCACGAGGCGAGGCTCGGAGCACGGTTTCTGTTCACCCGCAGCACGGCGGGTGCACGGTGAGGAGGAGGAAGGCAGGATGGCTGCTCGCGGGCTGGGGGCGTAGCAGATCCCAGAGTGAAGAGAGGCCAGCGGCAAAAAACTCTTGAGAAGCAGCAAGAGCTGAGGGACAGCAACCGGAGGCTTCAAATCCTTATTTCAACAAGCTCGTGGATTTGCTACTGCAATATATTATTTTTTACATGTCTTGATTTGCAAGGAAAAATTCCAACCTTTTGTTCTGCCTTTGGCAGAACTCGAGAGCCTTTTTTTTTTTTTTTTTTTTTCCCCTTCTTCTTCTTCACGATCCCTACCTTTCTACATCAGTTTTATGGAGATACTACAAGACACGCCAGCCTCACCTCCTAGGTCTCCTGCTCTTCCTCTCAGACAAGCACTTGGTGTCTGCAAGCCCCGTCATCCTGTTCCCTCAACCCGGGCACACGCTGAGGACACAGCAGCAGTGCTGATGCAGTAGCACCAGTTCGAACACTAGGGATAAAGCTGTGTCAGCTTTTCTATTATCAACACTTTTTCCTGACCTTATAGCTCTGTTAAAAATATGACTTGGGTCCAAAAAACMCCCCCCCCCAAAAGAACCAGTCTTTCTGCCTCCCAACAAGCAACCCTAACTTATGAATGTATAAACATCTCCATAAAGGTCATTATGATACAGTTCTCTTCTTTTATTCATTTTTGACACTTGAATTAAATAATATGGCAATGGAATGAGCAAATACTATTTTCTAACCCTTTCTGGTACTTGCAAGAGAGGGATTGGAATTACAGCTTTAAAAACAATTATTTTTCTAGTCTGGGGGAGGGGTTAGTCTGGTATTAGCGTTTGAATTGTTTACGTAGGCAGGCAAGAGTGCAACCCGTACACTGTAAGGACACAAATGCAGCGTATTTCAGAAAGGCAACCCAGAAAACCTCTATTACAGACACTGGATTCATCCAAGCCTACCTTCCCCATGAGCTTGCTCAAAGCAAGAAGGCAAACAGAGAGGAGAGAGACACATACAAAAATAAGGTTCTTTAGAACTGACTCACAGTGTGACTGAAAGGTTTTCCAGGCTATACTGTGACAAGAGCCCTAGACTGCTTGGGAGGTCATTTACTAACTACAACATGACAAGTCAAAGGAGTAGTTACTATTTGGGGGGGGGGGTGGGGGGGGGGGTGGAATATATAAAATACAATCCACCTACACTAGAACGTACTGTTAAAAAAACCAACACACTGAAATCCAAAAACATACCAGTAAGACCGAGCAAGGTCTGAATAAGCCTGTGCCACATACAAGAACACGGGAATTGGAAGACAGCTGAATTACTGCACCCTTGGCTCACCCTGTGCTCACCACTCTGCTTCTGCTTTCCTGAGCCGACCGCACCTCTCTGAAACCCTGGGACATGCTTCAGAGGGAGCCTTGGTCTCTGCTTTTGAAACCTCTGTCTACTATCCCACTGTGTGACTGAGTATTTGGCAAGCAAATCCAAACCCAAGGGCTGCTATCACTGAAAGCAGCTGTCAAATGGAAATAAAATTATCACCCGGGAATTAATTTTAAAGCTCAAATCCTCACCACAATTAAGTTGCCTCATCCAGCAAGACAACACTATAGTAAGACATTACCGACTTGACAAGCCAGCATCAAACGGGTCAAGCGAGACTACTTGGTGGAACGGCACTTCAGTAGTTACTGGAAAAGGGTCAGGCGTGAAAAGATGGAGCCCCCTCGCTGTAAGACCAAAAGATGCTCGGCATCCAGCAAGGGGCACTCAGAACCTGGCAATGTTGGTGACCACGGGAGCACTGGCTACTGTGCAAAATTCCTGCAGAAATTCATCACGTCTCCTTCTTCCCCACTTTTTTTATCGGTAGAGCAATGCGTGGATGTCCTCTTGCGGTTTTAGTACTCACACAGCTTTCAATCCTCATTTTCCGTGACCTAGTATTAAACTGTTTTCACCATCAACACAGACCACAAATCCTTTTTCAAGAAGAAAGCAAGATGTGTTACACCTCCACTTTTCAGGCTTCTAAGCCATTATAAACAACAGCACGCTCAACAAAAGCGAGCTGGAAGACTTGTGATGGTATTATCATCTGACAATAGGCATAACTGCGTAATCACTTGGGGCTTTCCAAAAACTACCCACTGACCGTATGCAGACGCACGTCTCTGTTTTGCCAGTATGCTCCATTTGTAAAAGCTGACAGCTGACTAAATAGAGCTACAAGCCCTGTTTTAAGAGTAAAATCACGATGAAATGTATTACTGAGCACAGATGGTGGTTATCTTCCTTCCCAAGACACACAAACCTGATCTTTCCAGATACATCTTTAAAAAGAATAACAATTAAGCACAAATCTGTCTGTCTTAAAGGGGTGGATTACAAAAGACGCAACCACTTCTAAGGGCAATCTGAAGCACCAGTTTGGCTTTCTAGTATGTCAAACGGTGTCCAGGTTCTCCAGGCAGGACAAGAGCATCTCATCCCGGAGACACCCCCTCCCAGCTCGTGCAGCGGTTGTGACAATGCAACGGCTGCAGGGATCCCGAGGCAGGGAACCGGACCGTACCTTCGTGGGTAGGCTCTGGGTCGGGTGTCAGCGAGATGTCGTCCAGCTCGCGCAAGCAGAGCCATTCTCCATCCATCGATACTCGGAATTTGCAAAGATAGATGGTCTCCATGGCAGCCTGAGTGATCTTGTCTGTGGTGGGGGTTGGCATGTCGCTTTGAGGCGTCAGAGCAGACATGATGACTCAGCTGGTACAACAACAACGGGGGGGGGGGAAAAATAAGAACTAAAAAGAAAAGCTTTCTGAAGAAGAAAATAAGAAATACCTTGCTATTAAAGGACAGATATGCTCAGGATCGCACAGACTGCTCTGGCCTTTTCATATATAAAGCAAGGTAAAAACGCTGCTCCTTCACGCTCGTCCTCTTCCTCCCTCCTTTCCACCAACTGCCGTCGTCTTCAGCTATGCTAGAGGCTACCGATCCTAAGCAACCACAGAAACCCTGGCTTCTGCATCAAAGACAGGAGGTAAGAAAAGAAAAAAAAAGGTGTAAAAAAAAAAAAAAAAAAAAAAAGAAAAAAAAGCAGAAGGAGGAAAAAGAATGGCTTCCTCTGATGATTACCCAAGCAAAAACAAAGGAAGACTGCAGCGACAGATATCCAGGTTTGCTGAAATCAAACTGCTGGTGCCTTTCTTCCCAGATAAGCCAGGACAGCGAGTGCCGATAGGATTGGTTGTGCGCAGTAAGCAGGGTGTTGACCAAAATGGCTGACTAATGAACTGAACTGAAAATTCAGGCTCATGTGATCAGCTGCTCTGAGCATAGGGCAAGCAATTCCCAGGATGCTTCCTAGACACTGCTGATGCAGGGACGGCAATTAAGCTCTCATCACCCGCAGCACCTTCTCATCAGGCTATGCTAGTCAATTTGTGAGCAAGCATAACGCACCACGCAGATCTCTCATCGGTCGCCCCCATACTACAAAGGAGCGCAGACTAGCAGCGCGAGGAATACAAAGACACATTTGTATTCCTTTCACGTGCCTGGATGTCACTACATGAATTAAATAAGTACCTTTGTTTTCACGGTAGGTGTGCAAGTTGCAGTTTACATTTTATTCGCGGTGCAACCTTCGCGAAGGGTACCTTTGCGCTAAGATTTCCCACGTACAAAAAATGTTAGGATGGATTTATCCTCTCAGGGAAACATTGAGGAAAAATAGATCTGGCTCTAAGCGCTTCAGTGACGGAGGATTAAGCTCTTTTCGGAGGGCACGTGCACACGGAAGAACAATGAGGGACACCACCGCAAACACATACAGCTACTTGACTGAATCTTACACTTTAAAAACCCCATCTGAAGATCAGTACTGCTGAGGTGAGGCTGGCGAAGAAGCATTACCTCTCGGCAGGCAGAGAAACAGGCTTCCAATCTCTCAAGAATAAGATGACAGCACTGCACTGCCCTGTCCCTTCCCGGCCGGCTCAATCTCCTCCGCGTCCCCAACCCACGCAGCCCCCACTTCTAGGGGACAAGAAGTCCCAGCTCAACAGATACCCCTCTTATTCCCGAGGTCACTATTTAACCAGGGCATGGGGCACGGTATCACCACCCACTTCAACTACGACACGAGGCAGTGATAAATTAACTTATCTTACTTTATTCCTGTGTGGCTCCAGCGTATTTGCGGGGAGCAGATGCGTAGCATCCATCTGAAACGGATGCCTAGTCCCCCCCCGGGTAAATTCGGAGAAGGCGGACTGTTCACCAAAAAACTGTATTGATAGGAACGTATGAATGATTAATGCATGCGACCTGAATTATTCTCTGTACTTTTTCTTCCCTAAAGAAATACTCAGAAGGATGTGTGTCTATTTCTTAGGGATGTGAAAGACAAAAACTGATCACTTGATACAGAATTCAGCACGCCAACGCATATAGCTTTTTGGAAAAAAAAGCACGCATCGCGTAAAAACCTCAGAAAACTGGAAAAAAGGGTCAAGAGCTGTTATTTCTAACAGGCAAGAGGAAGCAGTTGCTTTCAGTGAAATCTTCCTGCTTGGTGCATAACATTTTGACTCAGCAACTCTTCCCCCCCATTAGACTAAAACAAACCAAGAGCCACGCYGCCTGTCATTACAGTGATGCAAAGGAGAATTATTTCACAAACGACAACAGTTACTATTGTTCCCTCTCCCTAAGAAAGAATGGGGTTTATAAACCGTGCTGACAGCATTTTGACTCATGGGATATTTATACAGCCCTTCATCAATGACAACCTCTAGTTTTAGCATTCACATTGCACCACTCTCTTAACACCAGTGAACGTCGCCGTACACAAACAGCTACCGGAGAACAGCTGTTCGCTTCACTCCGGCTAACCTTTTGAAAGGGTCTAAACAAACAGCAAAAAATCAAAATAAACCCTTTAGAATCGACAAAGCACCCTAAGCTATTGTGCAAGCTATTATCCAACACATCCAATTATCAGACAGTTTAAGTTTTTTGTTTTGAAACTATTAGAAATACAAGCAGCATTAGGCGTAACCCTGCAGCTCCCATTTCACAACATGGATCTTCAGCTGAATTCAGCACCGGCAAGCGACCCACACACCAGGATCACAGTGGAGGTTTGTTTAAAAATTAAGTAACTGTTCAACTTAAACTGGTTTTCTTTCATGCCATTTGCTTCTCCTTAACGTGAAGAAATAAAAGAAGCCAGTCTGCCCCTTCCAGCTCAGTTGTATTTTCAGGCTCCTTTATGCAATGTTCCTGCTCCAAATACTCCATAGGGATATTTAGAGTACTTGAAAAATATTTTTCAGCTTAGATTACTTGCAGTTTACTAGTATGTTTTGCCCAAAACAAAGCTTTAGACACAATGTACCACCTAACAGATTTTGAACAATCGCCACCTTAAAAAAAAACCGAGCTACTTCACCTCTGTAAAACTGTACCTTTTACTCCTCTGAGAAGCAAAAATGATACGAAGTATGCATACGCTTAGAAACTCTGATGAGTTGTAATTGATTTTTTAAAAATAGCAACGACCGGTTCAGAACTTATTTTTCAAGCTGATTTGTTTTTTCTTGCAGAGTTTTGATATGGGTATTTAAAGACCCAAGAACTCTTCAGCTGTCCAGAGGAGATGGTAATCTCCAGGTTCCAGTACCTGGCTGAATTTACACCTACAGTACAAAAATAGAGAACTTGCCTTCCCAATGCAGCTTTCAGGGTAAGCTGAGGCAAGTACCAAAGCCAAAACAAAAGCGGGTAATGTCCATATGTCAGCTGCAGTACTATGGGAAAAATAAAAACTCTACTCAGAAAAGGGAAACAAAAACCCAAGACAAACCCAAAAAACCCCAAACGGGGGGTATCCTATGACTGACTGACTTGCAAGCCTCTCATCACCACCTGGAAAACACCAGACAAACCTTCCCCTACCCCCATCCTATGCCTCAAAGTTATAAAGCAACACAGCATCTTAGAAAGAAACAAAAGAAAGGTATCAAATATTTGTATTTTGATAAAGCCTTTGATAAAACTACCACGCAAGTCAAGGCCAAGAGATAAAGCTCCATCAGGGTTCAGCGAGTCGTCAAAGGACAAAAGAAAACCCAGGGTAGGTATAAATGAAGAGGAGGTTATTAACGARGAACTACTTTCTCAAACGAGTCAGACAGCCTTGACTGATCTTATAAAACCCTCGTGTTAGCCACACTTTGGCAAAAGTGGACAGAGGCTTTGGCTACGTTACAAAACAAGGCAGTTGTTTGCAAAAATGTTTTCAAGACAGAAGAATGAGAAATTGACTGTGTTGGAAATTTCAGACTAACCATCTGAAAGCAAAGCACTCCATCAGCCACTAGTATTTGACAGCTCAGCTGTACCGGAAAGTATTTTTAGTTTCAAAAGCTGAATCAATTAGAAGAATCTAAGCAATAAAGCCCGAACAAATTCCCAAACAACCTTTTGGACTCCAGGGGACACCTTGGGGTGGAGTTTTACTTCCAGTACCAGCAAGCCCGGCCTGCGAGCAAGCCAAGTTTCGATCATTAGGAGAAAACTTTCCCCAATCACTGTGTAGAGACGGCAAAGCAGCCGTACAGCAAAATGGCCAAGTTGGCAGATGAGATTATCGCTTCAGATGACTGCGCTGCTTCTGGTTACGTAAAATCGCAGAGGACCACAGAACCATGAAAAAGCCACCAATACAAATGGGAACCACTGCCGAAGGACGGCAACAGCTCAGGTGCACCGCTGAGCTCTTGAGTAGCTGCTCAGAGTGCCCGAGAGAGACTACAACGCCAGAGGTAACTCCATGCAAACAGGATAAAAACGATGAAGAAACACAAGCCTTTATGTCRCAGTTTAAGACAAGCATGAATCATGAGCAAGTTCTTGCAAGTTTTTCTAAAGCCTGTAATCTGTTTGTGGCTGCTGTATCAGATTAGGCAGCCTGACAGTCCAGTCCAGTAAGGCAGCTCCCACGTTTCAAAGTGAAACAATTCTGATCTTCCATTTTCTGCCGATGCTCTTGCCCGACACGTGAAAACCTCTTACTAGCAAACCTACGAACGTGACTTTTGCTCTCATGCCCTCTCTTTCTTTCACTTCGGCTTCAACTCTGCATCAACATGCCGTCCAACTACCCATTAGTCCTCTCAATAGCTGTACCAGTTGCGATGACTAGAAAATCAGCATCAGGGCTATGCCCGCTTCTAGAGCCAACAGAGCTGCTATCCCACAAAGCACACGGTCACACTCTTCCAACGGCCTCTCTCCAGGCACTCTCTTACGCGGAAGGTAATCTAAAAAGATAAAATTAGTAACAAAGCATCTACATTGCAAAGTCTGTTTCTGACTCTTCCGCCGGCACAGATATGTTCATTACCTCAAGTAACAGTGGCACTTTGAACCCTGCATGCTAAAAACATGAGTGGGCAAAAGGAAGTTTAACAACCTGAAAACCAATGACACAATTTCTTAATTCCTGGAATAAGTGACAAGCTGGTTTTTGTCTACCTACTGTGAAATACAGAGATATTATTTAAGGATTCAAATAACTCCCATAATTGAGGGTACAATTAAAAAAGAGGAAGGAAAAGTCTACTGGAAGTATCATGATATCTGGTAGGCTTTCAGTGGGAGCAAGGAATGATTTGGGGCTTTTTTTTGTTTGTTTTGGGGTTTTTTTGGGTTTGTTTTTTTMAAGTCAGCATAATCAAGTTGCTTTTACTGTATTTAAAAAGTATTCAAAGGTTTTACTGCAGGTCAGCATGTTTGAGTAAATCTTCTTGTTCCTTCTGTCTGTTTGAAACCATCTGTATCAAAAAAGCTGCTGGCATGAAAAGCTTTTGCAGCCTCCTTCCCTTAGCAGCTCTCGCCTTCACCTGACGTTTGGAATCATCTCATCTCTCTTATCCAAGTTTTCTTATTTACGAGGTAAGATGAAGAAAGATTAGTTGGACGGGGGGAAAAAATATGTCCGAGAGAAAATCTGTAGAGAAAATAACGTTGTAATACAGACACATTCTTACGATTTCCTTCTTTGTTACCACATATTCTTCATTTACGTTCGCCCCTGGGCTTCAGGTCACCAGCACTACAGGACTTGCACCACTGCCCTGGTAACACAAGCATCATGCCTCCACCTGGGTGCGAATAACCCTTGGGTTGACTTCTACAGCTGGAATCAACAGGTGCAGGCAGAATCCCATCAAGTCACGGCTCTCCAGGAAAACCCGAACACACAGCTATGAAGGCTGTAATTAGTTTACAAGCAGCAAACGTACTTTTCCAGATTTTCAAATATAAAATTAAACAGCTGTACAGTACCCTTCAATCCTGTGGTGAGACCTCTCTCAAGGGAACGGTTTAATGATTGCACCGTAACAGAAAAAAAAAGAAAAAAGACAACTTCAAATACCTCCAAAATATTCTGAAGTATTGACTTTTCGGTATATTGGTCACTACCTCCACTATAACACGTAAATGTCAATACAGAGTAATTATTTTCATTACTACTCATGGAAAGGACAGCCTTCAGGCACTGAAGGGAGGAACTCGTGATCCAGCAAGAAACACCCTTCACTTAAATTGCTGCTTTCAGTTTACAGCTACGTAGAGAGGGATTAGTATTCATAGAGTAGGTCACTTTTTTTTTTTTAGTACACACAGAAGATGCAAAAATAGCCTTCTTCRCACTCCTCGGTTTATCTTAACTCTAAAAATAACTCCAGCACTGAAGAATCAAGGGAAGCAGACATGAACAATCACTTCAGGTACTATTGCAGAACGAGGAGAAGCAGATCAAGAATAGTCGATGCTGAGCCGTCATATGTTATGGCAACCTGAATTCATGATACTTGAGAAGAGCCTGTGAAACAGGGCTCCACAGGCCACCGATGGGTCTCCCCAGTAATACCAACACAGACATGACGATCTTTATAACCCGGACGACGATGAACGCCGCCGCACCTCAACGCTGCACAGAGTCACTGCCATTCAGAGGAGATGCAAGAAGTGACGACGCCTGCAAGGCCACCTACTCTACAGGTAGCCAGGATTAAGTTCAGCAGTTCAACACACAACATCCTTTCTGCGCCAGAGTGAAGTTCTACCCGCTGCTTTAACGGCAATCCAAAGCAGCCAGTGAACAAGCAAAACTTTGCAGCAGAATCCACTGCTCCCGCTACTCAATGATGAACAAATGAAAGCCGCTTTTTCAGATACGAGAACTGAGGGGAAAAAAAAAAAAAAAAAAACAAACCAACAAAACCAAACAAGCCAGGGATGATGAAAAAAATTGATTTACAGACAGAGTTTGCCCCAGGAGAAACAGAGTCCAAGACACCATGCAAATAGATTATGATTCCTGTTCCCTTCAGACACTGCTATCACTGCACCAGTCAGTAACCGAGCAGGCTTTGACACACGGTATTGCACAGGCAGCCGTTACCTCTGCGACTGAAAAGAACGAGGGAACTTTAATATACGTTTTATAAGGTTTTTTCATAAAGGTTACAYGAATAGCCACTGCAGACTAAGGCTAACACGAGGGATAAAGCATGACTCAACCAATGAGTTTTTACACTAACTCCTTGTGAACAAACGTGCTCATCTCAATGCCTCAGTTTTGCCACATCTACACAGAAGCCTTCTTACAACAAAGTCTGAACAGTAAAAGCATGATGGCTAAGACTAAATATTTTTCTTATCTTCTTTTCTATCAGAAATAGCTCAGTCCCTTGCAAGCACATCACAGGACTACAGCGGGTAAAGTTTTCCTGATTAGGAAAAAAAAAAAAAAAAAAAAAATGCAAAAATGAAGGTTTTGACAGGAAGCTATCAGTTTAAATGACAACTCATCGGGGATGGAGTTTTGGACTGTGGACAAAAGTTTGCAGTCAGAGACAGCCCTTCATATAGCTCAAAGCAAAGTCAGGTCATTTCATCTGCTCTTGGCATTACAGAAATCGCCTTCTTACCTCACTGGTTACAGCTCTGCTGAGTAATGGCTTAAATAAAGTACATTAGCTTCAAAGGGGGGGGGGGAAGAAAGAAAAAAAGACACCCACCCCAAAATAATCAGCTAATGTGTGAGTGAATGCTCACCTGGGATGTAGGCAGAAGGAGACAAAGCAAAGGCAAAAAGCTCGGTCGCCCATACCCTGGCCCGAGCCCAGAAGATGAAGCTAGTGGCTATTTTCAAGACGGACGGATGGAAAAGGGAAGATCTCTTCTATATGCACCCATACTCGTAGTTCTTGTTTGTTTTTCAAGCACACGCAACAACTACTTCACAGTACTCCAGCTTACCCAAATACACCACAAGAACATTACAAAGAACGTTATGAAGCAGAACACTCTTTCCCACCCAACACGCCCCACATGAGAGCACACGTAGCAATGCCCTTCAACCTTGTCACGCAGCCAGCACGCAATGCCCTCGCCCTAAGTTTGTTCTCTACGCCAGCACTACGAGGAAGCCCGAGCAGGTGTTTTCCACCCCCTAACTACATCCCAAGTCAAGGACAGCTTGTTAAGATTCCCAAGGGCGGCACAAACCCTTCCCAGAGGAGAGGGTCCAGAAGCGAGAGAAGTCTCCGTAGCACTGGTTTTGCTGAGCTCGTGGGTCAGCGCTGCTCACAAACGCATATACAAACCGCCTCCTTCCAGAGCGCTCCCTGTCCCTTCTCTGGCCAGCCCACACACACGCTGTCATTTCCCTGCTGTCAGGGGAGCAGCCAGGCCACCACGACACCCCTCCAGGCCCCCTCCCACGGAAGCCCTGCCAGCCGAGAGGGAGTTTTGGGCAGGGCACCCCATTTCCAGCAGCCCGGGCGTACCGTGGCGAACGCTGCTAACTCATCCCTGCCGAAAGCCACCCACCCACAGGCTGCGTTCAAACCCTTAGGGGCACCCCTCGATGCACCCTCCGGCGGGAGCCCAGCAGGGACGCGCAGAGCTCTCCCCCGCCTCGCCACGGCGGCCCTCAGCCCTGCCATGACACCTGCCGGCGCCGGCACGGCCCGGGCACACCGCTCCCGCCCAGCGGAGGGGCGCGAAGGGAGGCCCCGAGCCACCGCCCCGCGCTGCCCGCCCCCCTCAGGCCCCACCGGGGCGGCTCCCCCCGCCGCACCACCCCGCCTCGAGGGAGGCTCCCGGCCGCGGGGCGCCGCCGCCGCCGCCCGGGGAGGAGCCCCGCAGCTACTCACGGGTGCCGGCGCCGCCGGCTCCGTCCGGCCCCGGGTAGCTCAGCACCAGCACGGGCAGGGCGGCTCCGCCGCGGGGCGCCGGGGGTCTCCACACGCCGGGCGGCGCGGCGGCGGCGGCGCCTCCATGGCCGGGGTAGAGGAGGAAGAAAGGCGGCGAGGCAGGGGGCGCCTCCTCCTCCGCCTCCTCCTCCTCCTCCTCTTCTGCCGCCGCCGCCGCCGCCTCCTCCCCGGGCTCAGCCCGCCGCTCCATGCCGGGGGGCAGCTCCGCGCCGGCCCCGTCCCGGGAACTTTCCGCCAGCGGCGGCAGAAGCGGCGCCCGCTCCGCCTCCGCCATCGCCGCCCCGGGCCCCGCCCCGACCGGGAAGCAGGGCCGCGGCCGGCCTCCGCCCCCGCTGCGGGGGCGGGGGGGACACGGATGGTGTCTTGCTGCTCCGCGGCGCCCCTTTTCCCTTCGTAACCCCCCCCGCCACAGCGCCCTACCTGCCGCCGCCCCGCGCCCTTCGCCGCGGAGCCCGGCGGCGCCGTTACAGCGGCGGCGGCGGCAGCGGCGCTTGCCCGGCCCGGCCCGGCTCCGCGGGAGTAGCTCTACCCCCGGCCCCGGGCAGCAGGCCACCGCGCCCCTGCGCAGGTTGCCTGAAGGATGGATCACGGAATCCTGGCAAAAAACGGATTACCCCACGCTTGTAGGGGCAGGGGCTCTGGGCGATACGGAGGGGACCTTGTTTCCACCCCTCTTCTGAGAGGGTTTTTTTTTCCAGCCTCATACCCTTTACGTTTTCTTTTTCATCGCTGCCAACGCATCTTTCTCACAATTTAAGAAATGACACACTAAAGAGAAGGCCTCCTAGTCTTCCAGCCTAAGGTTCCCAGCCCTGCTACCAACACCACCTGGGCTGCTGGCTGTGGGGAAGCCGTTCGAAGTAAGACCCTGTCCCACCACGTGTATTTCATGGTCCCCTTCGACACCAAGCCAGAAGGAAGGAGGCAGCAGCCCTGTGCATGTGGAGTCACCTCCTGGGACCAGAGCCCACCTGGGGAAACACGGATTTTAATCAGAAACCACCTTCACACAGCAACGAGGAAGTCGGACTCCCACATGTTTTAACTTACCCATGAAGTGAAGCTGTTGCACCATCTCCTGCCTCCCCCGCGCTTTCCCGAGGGCGAGATCTCACGGACAGCAGCGTTTTCAGATCCTTTGACAAGAGGAGACAATACAAGGTCCAAATATATTCCTTACTATTAAAACGACAAAATAGGTGATACCAACGGGAATTTCACTTAGGAAATTCTTTCTGAAGACAGTAATAAAGACTTCTCATTAAGGCAGGACAATTAACGTGGACTGTAGCGTTGTCAACAGGCAAGGAGAAAGAACATAAATATGCCAATTTTTAAAGAATATCCTGCATTCAGTGCATTTAGGTTAAGCTGAAACATGTTGCTTCTTTCTTTTTACATCTCACATAAAAACGGCAAAAGCAAAGCTGTAAGGGCAACTGATTTCTGGAGACTGCTTTTTCCAGTGCTGCCCCAAGTCACGCAACATGTTGCAACAAATTTAACAGATGCTTTAATCCATTTTACAAATCTCAAAGCTGAGTGTTTGAATTTCTATTTGCCAGTGCTAGCGAGAGTAAAACAACGTCTAGACTCTTGCTGATAGAATATTATGGACGACAACTAGGAAAGCCTTGACAAAATTTAAGGCAGCAGCAGATGTATTTCCATGTGAGTTATTCTATGTATTTCCCTTACCCTGTATAAATAGAAATTTCAGGTCATGATGCAGAAAGCATTGTCCACCTCTCTGCCACTGTACTTTTTCTGCCCAAGCTTCCAAAGGCAAGCCAGGCGTACTCTGGATGCTTATCACCCACCAAGGACTATGTTTTCCAGGTGTAGAAAGTCAACAGAGCAGCTCATACCTCTCCTCAGAGCTTTCTACACGCTGCCTATGTGCTTTTTAAATATGAATCATTTAGGTGCAAGCGCACAGGGGATGGACTACCTCTTGAATTACCGTGCTCCAAGCGAGCGGACGGAAAGGACACAGGGGCAGGTATCTCCGTGGCTGTGCGGGGCGATTCAGGTGAGGCATAGCTGTTGCCTGAGCGCCTAAGTCCTAACCTGCATTAGGTGCTGCTGAGACAGACCCCACCACCAGTCCTTTCTGAGCAGGGCGCTGGCTAAGCAGGAGCCTGGCGAGGATGAGTGCCATCCCATGGCTGAAGCACGTCGCTTGGCAGTGTCAGCACCTTCTCCAGAAACACTACTGGAAGAAGGAAAAAAAAAAMCAGCGTTAACCGGGACCTTGCTCCACTTCTCACTTATTTTCCTGACCATCATCTGTGGTCCTTCTCCTATTTCACACGTGTCCATTTTCATAGGGATCTTCAAAACCTATTTACCATCAGGGATTTCCCTTCAGCACGAAACATGCCTCTAAGAAGTATTTCTTAGCGCAACATTACAGTGTCCCCCCCCCTCCCATGGCGTTAATAATCGCGGCCTTCCCATGATCACTCATACATAAAACCATACGGGAAAGAACTGTTTATGGCTTTGTCCAATCTCTGAGCTAACCAACTGAACATAATGCCATTTTCAATCTTCATTAAAGCGGGTCGGCGCAGCGGTCCGGGGAGACATGCTGTGCCATCTGCTGGCTGCCGGCGCTGGGCGTGCTGATGTGTCGCGTTCCCTCTTGCCTTCAGCCTTCATCCCGACATTTCTGGGGAGCGCGCCTATAACAGCACACAAATTTATTATTTCCCTTATTTATTGCTCAGATGGAAGCTGCCAGAATTTCGCTTGCCAGCTGCCTAAAGCTTTTCAAGGGAACACAAAGCTGCCTTGGATACTTACAGCTTGCCTGCAGATCTACGAAAGATCGTCAGCCCTTCCTTTTTGCACAAAGTGCGAAATGCGCGTGAGCAGGTGCTACAGTAATGAGATCAGTTAGCATCTCTGCTAGATATTTTCTGCATCCCATGTGATGCCTGTTATGCAACACCACTCCTCCCCAGAAAAAGCACCTAAGCTGCTTTTTTTCCCAGCTTGTTACCTTTTACTGACCCCTTTGCAAAGCCTCAGGAGCGTAGCTCAGCATTATCAGCGGTGGCCTCCATCACGTGCAAAGGACTGCATTAATTTCCGTGTCCCAGGAGGTTCTTTAGATCTTAACATCCTTCCTCTCCTTTGCGTGGATTTCACCATAGGAAAAGCGCATTCAGGCTCACCCCCAGCCACTTCAGGATGTGAAGAATTAATCCTTGCTCCTGCACTTACCTGTGACCTTTCCCCTTCCCATACAGACGCCTGCTACCAGCACAGGCAGCAAGTCCCAGCACTGACCTGAAACACCCAGTTCTTCTTCTCTGCTGCTATCAACACTCCTCCGGCCCTTACAGTAGTTTCCACTACTCCTTGCCGCGCAAAATGCCGCGGCTCTGCAGGCAGGCAAAGATCTCCCAAGCAATTTCACAGAAGGGATCAATTCCCAATGCTTTGTAGCCTGTTTCTGTGGAGCAATTTTTTTTATTATTCTTATGCAGGATTTAACTGCTGTTTGGCCTGTCAGCAGCAGGGGGCAAACAAATGCAGGGCCATTAAAGTCAGCAGAACTTGTCATTTCACTATTTCGTCCTATACATCTATCGACCGTACCAGAATCCCCTCCAAAATCGCCATGCGTAGCTCCACGCCCCATGGATCCGGGACATACAAGGACTACAAAAAGCCTCCTTACTTCTGCTCCCATCTGTCCAGCTTGAGTTTATTGTTTTTCTGCCTCTCCCTTCAACAATCAGCTTTGAAAATTTACAAAATATTCTCCAGTCAGCAATTAACAGCACCTTCCTGGCAGAAACAGGCCCAGGGTGTAAAGGTTTACATCAAAACCTATGGAAGCACATTCCGCTTACAGTAAATGAGCGGAGGGCCTGCATGTTTGAATTACAGCATCTAGCCTGTCACAGGTTCAAGAACACACGCTTGTATTTTGGCTTCCCCCAAGACCATCACACAAAAGCAACCCCAAAACAAAACAAAACAAACCCAGACCAAACCACCTAGATACACTAGCGCTTCCATAATATGAAATAGCATTTATTGACAAGACAATTATTCCCCTTAAGTGATTTCACATGGGAAACAGACAGTAGCACCTTTCAGATGCTACTGGTACATAAATCAAGGCATGGGCTCCCCGAAACCTGTCCCAGACCCAAGTGCAGGTATTACCCGAGTCAGTGTTTGTTAAACTTTTAAGAAAAATTAATCAGTCATTCCTCCATTACAGCCTGAACTGGAACTGGTCACTCCCAGAAAGAACTTCAGTATGGGGTTAAATGTGTTTTCCCACCAGAAGGCATGGAAGTATTCAAAATATTTTGAAAGTTTACCTTCAAACTGAAGACGACACTACATCTTACCAGTTTATCCTGTATCAATGCTACGTTAAACCTGTAACAGCAGACAACAGTTAATCTATTTCTCATAGAAGTGAATGCATTTATCACACATACAAATAACTATGAAAGTCCTTGCTTCGCTTGTCGCTGAATTCAGAAGGAGGGGAAACAGTATCTCAGGCCACATGGGTTTTAAGTAATAGCTTTCTGCTCAGTTACAAAACTGAAAAGATTTAAGCGAGCCTAAAGTAGCTAGTTCTTAAACGTATGAGCTCAAGAAGTTAATCAGAACAAGAATTAGAGAAAATACCATAACCGCACAGACCTCCTTCTGCAGCTCAACACGGAAAAAGGATGGCCCAGAACAAGACAGTAAAAAGGAGGAGAAGGCAGTGACAGCTGCACGAATCCCATTCTCAGCCCACCCTCGGGAGGTCCCCCCGTCCCATCCCATCCCATCCYGCACGGCTCATTTCATTCCCCTCGCTTGACACCTCCATTGCAGCCTCTCAAAGCCTGTATTTACAGTACGGAAAAATGACAGCATCGCAACAGAGGACAACACCTTAACACACAGGCCGGGTGAGGAAAAGGCCCTGTGCTACTTTTAGAGGTGGCACCTTCCGAAAACAAAACAATTACCACCCCACCCCCAGTTTTCTTAAGGATAAAAAACACAGTATCTTTTATAAAACTTTTATTGGATTCAGTAGTGCTACTCGCAGCTCTCAGAAACAGAGAAAAATAAGTATCACTGAAGCTTCCTGCTTTTCTTAACTCCCGCGCGAATGCCAGACAGTTCTCCGGCATATCTGTGCAATTCCCTCCGAACTTCACGGACCTGGCCCTTGCGGCGAATCTTGGCTCGCCGAAACTTCTCCCGATGCTTGACCCTGGGGTTGCGATCGATCTTCTTCCTTCTGGGCGTGAGGCCTTTGTTCTTGATCATCTGATAGGTCACACCTCTCTTTTTATTTGGATCCTCTCCTTCCAACACTGCTTCTTCTTCAAGCGTGTCTTGGTCTTCAGTTCTCTTCCTCTTGAGTTTCAACTTCTCCTCCATCATCTTATAGTATTTTAGGGCAGCCTCTTCATCCAGGTCCGACTCATCTGACGGTTCATCAGCAAGCACAGGAGCGCATTTTGATTTGTTTTTCTTCACATCCAGTGGGAGAAACACTGCAAACTTCTTCTCCTTCCGTAATTTATCTTCCTTCTTATCATAGTAGCTTTTCAAAAGCATACGAACTTGCGATGATAACTTTTGATCTATAACAGCTAGGTCATTGATTATATTTCTGTAAGCAACCAGCCGTTCGATAATGGGGTGACTATGAACTGGCATCCTCTTGGACTTCAAAACCAAATAGAAACTGATATTGGCACAGTAATTCAAGTAGAGATGGTACTTGGTCTGCAAGTAGCGACTGCCTTTCCCTTGCGGGATAGTGCCGTTCTTGACCATTTGCAGCAGCGGGTGCAGTTCGTCCTTGAGCTCCATTAGCTTGACTTCAAAGTCCTCAATCAGCTGCAGGAGCTCAGGGGACTCCTGCTTCAGTAGCTTCAGCTGCTCCTTCTTGGAAAGGGCCTGCAAATCCTTGTCAATCTTCTGCCCCTTGCTATCGTGGGTTTTCTGCCGCTCAGCCAGATAGCCCTGGATCACATCCAGCCCGTAATCATCTTCCCCCAGGTCTTGCACCAACCGCCTCTGGATGACTTGAGCCTCCTGCTCCTCTTCCTCCTCCTCAGCATCGACTTCTTGCTGGCTACGCTTGCCCTTGGCCTGGGCATCGCTCCCGTAGTCCGTGTCGTAGTAGAGCTGCTTGCGTTGGCCCCAGGAGAGCTCGTGGGGGAGCCCGGTGTCCTGACGGCGCTCCTCCAAGTCGCTTTCCATGGACAGGTCCCCATCTTCATCTTCAACCTCATCTTCCTCCTCCTCTTCTTCACCTTCTCCATCCTCTTCTGCGCTGTGGTCCACATAAAGATCCAGCTCCTGTACCTCCTCCTCCTCCTCCTTCTCTTCTTCCTCACCGTGTCCATCCTCCTCCTCCTCCTCCTCGCTGTCCTCCTCGGGGAGCTGCAGCCCCAGCACTTCTTCCTCTTCCTCCTCCTCCTCGCTGGCCCCGGCCTCCTCCCCGCTCTCCAGGGCTGCCATCACCGCCTGGAACTGCGCCTCGTGGAAGTCCTCCACCTCCTCCGCCAGGCTCTCGGGGCCCGCCTGGCCGCCGGGCGCCTCTTCCCCGCCATCCTCCGCCTCGGCGGGGTCGGGCGGCCGCCGCAGGACGGTGCCGCGGCGGGTCCTCATGGCTCCGCTCCGGCTCTTCCGCCGCGCCGCGCTTCCGCTTCCGCCTCCGGCCCCGCGCCTTTTCCGCTCCCCCCGCCTCCCCTCCCAGCCGTGTCGGGCCCGCGGAGGAGTCAGGCAGGGAAACAGCCCGCGGCGCTGCGGGCGGGCGACCGTACCGGCGGCACTTCGCCGCGGCCGGGGCCAGACCCTGCCGCGCCCGGGCGAGCGGCGCCAGGGGCCGCGCAGGCTGCAGCCGCCGTCGCTGTCCCCCTGGCAGCACTGCCACCGTCCGGCTCCCCGCTCTGAAAATATCCCACGAAGAGAGGGTTTGGATGTAGCTGCCAGTTCAAATTGGATCCCTTTCGGTTAAGCATCTAATTTAGATATGAACTCACTCCAGGGCTGGAGCATGATTGAGTTTACTGCTACTATTAGACTTCTAATGGAGTAATACAGACCCCTGAGGAGCTGCGTGACGCGGGCAGCCGCTAAGCAAGGATCGCTTTCCATCGTGGCAGGTATCAGCAATGAATAATGCCACGTCGAAAGAAAAGAGTGCTGTTTTTCCTCCTTCAGGGATTTTTCTTCACCCAGAAGCACAGACTCRTACAAATGCCATCTGTATAGTAATCTTACACAACGAGAAAAAAAAAGCAAGATAGAAAGCGCACCTGACATCTGTCCCCTTGTTAACCGAAACTTCTCGTTACTCAGTTCCCTACAACCAGACCAAAATTACAGAGAGAAAAAGAAGTATTTGAAAAGCTCCCTGGACACATGTGAGGTACATARATTGGCTCTCCTGGGCCCTTCCCTTCACCAAATTGCATCTTGACAGGGCTACAGGCATCTCCTGGCAGGAACCGGGCCTGTTCCTACAGGATCAGCCTTCAGGCTGTAAGGCAAAGGCAGGCTGCAAAGCTGGGCTGCTGCTGCTTCCCYGACCTCTGTGCTCCTTGCTTCCGAGTTTAGTCTGAGCTCAGAAACCCAGAGCCTGATAAATTAAGCAGCCACACGTCCCAGCAAGAGGAGTTCTGCATAGAACAAGTGCAGGTGTTTTTTTCTCACCGCAAAACAGGTGCAGTTTTATTTATAAATACTCCTGTCCACCTTCTTGTGGAAAAAGACATGTCAAGCAAATATTAAAGTTAACTGAAACAGAGGKGGGGTGCACAACTTTACTCACTTTTTGGCGATTCATTTGGATTCTGGTAGATCTGATGGCAGACCAATCTCACCGACGAGCCTTTTTTCTGACACGCTCAGCTTCTCCACATAGTCACCTCTGGCTCAAAATTTTCCATATTTGCTCTTGCACCAAAGATTTGTTTTGCTTCAGACTAAGACACCTTTTCCAAATCTGTCCGTGCCAATTTTCAGATATCACCTCCCCTGGATACAGACCCGTATGAGCGAGCAACAAGAATAACTTGGTTTTCAGAAGTGAGACATAGCATTCATTTAATTTGTTAGCCACACCTCGGTGGAAATTCTCACTTTATACTAGTTGGCTGCTAAAATACAGCCATCTCTGCCGATCAGGCTTCGTAATCTTTCTGCTTAATCCTACCGTTGTTTGTGTGAAGTACATCCAGAGAAGGCTGCAGCCAATTTCTGCGTGGTTAAAATTCCAGATAACTTTTGCTAGCGTGACTTACAGAAACCCAGGCCTTCAATGTGTCCCTGACCCTGACGGTCTCCATCCAACTGCCCTCACAGTGTCGTGCTCTCATTTTTTTAAAGTCTGCCCTTTCAAAATTCAGAGCCTTAAAAACAGAGCAGCTTCCACTTGGACTCTCAGTGATTTAAATGTAATTGACGTGTTGTCTCTCACTCCAAGGTTAATTTCTAAGAGCAGAAAAGAAATAGCATCTACAGACATTTGAGCCTCATTCAGGACTCGCTGAAAACGTCATCCGCTTCTGGTGAAGCTGGAGATGACCTCTAATGTGAGTTAGTTCATCCAGTTATCGGGAACTGCTCAAGCCAAACCACACTGGTTTGCTGTAAGCATCAGTGGAATCACCGCTACCAATACGATAATCAGTGACCGCTGCAGGTCTGTTTTAATCCACCATTTTCTCTGCTTCTGAGTGAGAAATGAGGAGAAAAGAAGGCCATAGGACGGACCGCTAGTGAATGGTGCGTTATCTGGAGAGACCCCGTGCCCTGGTACGGCTGTCCTCCTCTCCGCTCGTCCCCCAGCATAGCAAGGATGCACAAAGACACAACTATTTTGCCTCGCTTCATCCAGGCGCCTGCCCAGCTTCTTACCTGGAAAATCCTAGTTCAGCATGTCCAGGGCCAACTGCAGGCACAGGACAAGTGCAAGGAGACCAAGACTACAAGGCTGGTTCCCATTTCTTTTCAAATTCTCAATTATTCCTCCGCTAGCCTCTGCCTTGCAGTGAGGTTGGGAGTCTAGCTCCCCACTCAGCCCAGAATTTAAGCCTGCGGTGATGGTTTGCCTGCCCCTTGCTGGACTGCCACAGTTCTTTAATGCCTGCTTCCCCAGCTAATTTTCTGGTAATTCGACATGTCACGCAGTAAAAAGGGGATAGTCCATAAAAGGAACAGTCCATAAAACAAATCTTCCTCTAAAGACCTTGCAATCTAGATAGAAATCCTCAGAGACGTACAGGTGGCTGAATGGGACTAAAAATAGCTCTCACGCCACCATATACAGACCAAAGGGTCTGTATGCAGACATGTAGATTTAGCAACCGAAATTCAGATAAGCTGAGCACCGGCAGTCAGGGAAAACCACCGAAATCAACAGAATCACACAGAATATCTTTCTGTTCAGTCTCTCACTTTGGGTTTGAAAATACTCATGGATGCCTCTGCTTGGATTTTACCAGTGCCGTATTTTTATCAGTGCAGTTTGGCAAAACAGACCGGAACCAGCCTCTTTTGCATGTGCTTTATTCTGCTGCCTGCATCCCCCCTCTTGTATATTTCTAAAAAATCTCCTATTTTATTACAAAAAAAGGCGAGTGAAACAAATAGTGCTTTAGATAGACACCCCTACCACCCCATCGTTAGCCAGGTTTATTTTTAACCTTCTACAAAAGATGGGGCACAGGGAACATCTTGCTGCTGCTTCAGAAGAGAGCTCCACATAAAACTCTGTCGGCAATACTTTCTGGGGAGAGGGAAAGGAAACAATAACAAATTTTGCTCTCCTAAACATGGAGCCCTGGTGAGAAAACAAGGTTTGTGAAGAAGAATTATGGCATAACCTGGTGCCCTGCTAGGAGCTGGGCTCGCACCCATCATCCCCTGCCACCTCCCAGGGGAAACCTTGCGTGTCAGCACTGCTGATGCAACACAAAAGCTCGTTGCATCATGCAACTGCAGCGTGAGATGTTCGCACTAGGAGAAGCGGCTCAGGACATAGATTCCGGGGTCTTTGAACAGCTCTAGGGTTAGGGACCCAGCCAGCGAGGTCTGAAGAAAGGGAAGACAGGCTGCCCTTTCAGGAACCGGGATGCCTGACAGCATTGCCTTACAGCTTCAGCCTCTCGAGAGCCTGGCAAGACCAACCAACCCCCGGGAGCCAAGGGTGGCACGGGCTGTGTGAAAAGCCTGTATCTGCCCACAGGTCTGCCGCTCTGCTGCATGAGGAAAAGCTGGAGAACGCAGCGAGATTTACCATGTGCTGCTAACGTTAATTGAGAAAAACATGCATTGCAGGTAGCAGAAATTCAGGATACGCTGGTGCAGTAACCCTGGCTAAGAATGGGCCTGCCAGCATCGTACTTTGCTCCGCCTCCCCCTTTGTCCCCTGATGTAGGTGTTTGGATGCCCTTGCTAAAAAGTGCTATTAAGACTGGGCTTCCCTTAAGAAGTGGCCTTTTTTGTGCAAGACACATACGTATGCTACAGAGACAGCTCTGGTCATTGCAAGTTAGATTGCAATGTTTATTTTTCAGAGTTACACAAGTGATCCCAAATCTGGGACAAAAAACCACCAAGTCCTCTCCAGTACTCCCCTCCTTCAGGAGAAGTCTGCTTGCCCTATACCTCAGAACGTTTGCCTGGGACCTGATTCAGAGCCTTTCACATACCACGAATCCCATGAAGTCCCTCTTCCATTCATAAGGAAAGAAACTCGTCCGTGCAGTGGGCAGAGCTGGAAGAAGAGTTCAGCTTTGCCACAGACCTGCTGTTGCTTTACACCTCTTCTCCCCCTCCCCTCCCTCATCTTGTCTGCTTTGACTGAAAGCTCTTTGGGGGCAGGTCAAGCCCTTAATATATGTTTGCAGAGAAACTGGTGCAAACAGGATTCTGGTCTTGAAGCCTGAAGTGTTTTTATAACATGAGTTAAGTGATCTTTAAGTCCGATTTATCAAAACTAGGAGCCAGAGCTGTGACCCGTTGGCTATCTGGACACTTTCTTGCCTTACACTCCTCCCTGCCAGGTGGGAGAGTGCCACCGGCCCTGATGGTAAGATGGCCCCTAAGGACCAGCGTGGTTTTGCACTCCCTTGCACTCAGCATCTTTGTTCCTTGTTGGTGATGAACAGAATAGAAATGCACAGTAATAGTGCAACCCCCTGCCCCCCCCCTTCACCTTCGAAAGCCAGAGGTCTTTGTGCATTAAACATGCCTGGTTTCAGTCCCCCGCCGCATTTTCCACAGTGTCAGTGCTAGCTGGCTGGGCTGTTTATTTTAGGAAACTAATAGCTGTATCATTTGCACACACCCTTATAGGCAGACACAGGCTCTCCACTCGTGTTCTTCAAAAGAAGGGAAGGCAAGATGAAGAGCTCTTTGTTGCTGTGCGTGGCCTTGGCCGTCTCCTTGGGCTTCGTCCTTGTGGCAGGTAGGTGAGAAATGAAGAGCATGGAAAACTGTGCTTAAGATACCAGTGATGGGTTTTGTGTAATCGACCATTAATATTTTTAACAGTCAAAAATTGAACCTCAAAGCCTGCTCAAGTAGTCTTGCTTCAGTGGTGCTTGGACACCTCAGTGTCTTTCTGCACCACAGAGCTGTGTCTTTTTAATTGCTGCCTTGATGACTAGCTGCAAATTTAAGACTTTATGATTAGCCATTTTTGATCAGGTTTCTGAAGCGACAAACCGCAAACATGCATGCTTGCTTTTCTGCAGTGCTAGGAAGCTTGCAAGACTYTTACCTGCTAGATTTAAAGGCTTCTAAAATCTTCCTGGTAATCCTGTCGTATGGCTACAGCCAACTTATTTCCGATTAAACTGTAGTTTATCCTGTAACTCCATTGAATTTCTTGGACGCTCTTGATTTAGCCTGAGATCAGACTGTCATCCCAGCACACTCCTCAGTGCGGTTCACAGGTAACAGATACTGACTATACTCATGCCAGATCTCTATATGAGAGTCTGAAGTCATTCACATGGTGGATCTGGTCCGCAGGATTAGATCCATGCTGAAGGATGGCTATCCCAACAGCATTGACAACAGCATCCCTGCATTTCCTCCAACTTTTGGGAAAGGGCATCTTATTGCCTAACAAAGCAGGTCCTCGGAAAGTACTGCTGCCTATGAAAAGTGACCAGCTGTATAATCCRTTAGCTGAAAAGGCAGAAAACATTGAGAAATACTGTGTCAGTTCAACACAGAGCCCAGTCTTGTTTTCCCCATTCATACATGTGGCTTAAGATATATATACACACACGTAAGCAGTTTATAGGGGTAGTCAAATCTGAGTTACCTGCAGCTACAGGAGTGCTGTTTGTACTACTTATGTTGAAATTAATGTATTTTTGGTCTAACTGAGCCTCTTCCTACTTCAATAAAGTAGCCACTTGCACCTGCAGCCGAGTTTGAACAGATATTTTTGGAATGCATTTGCTTCTTTCACTATGCTGCAGCTGGGTTTTGTTGGGCTTCACAGTGTATTACAGGACAWCCCAGTACTGGAAGATGAGACATTTTGTCAAAATAATCTCTGCTTGGATGTTGAGGAGGGAGGGAACACCATATTGCAATAAATCATGCACCAGAAAATCCAACCTGCAGACATTTAGAAGGGCATTAGGAAATTTTTTATTTAACTACCTTCTCCCCAGAGGGACTTTACTAGGTGATACATGGAAGTATTGCTGATAAAACTATCTTTTTTGCAGCTCTGTAATTTTACTTAAAATATATGGAATACCTGTAACTTTTATGGTTACTGAAGCCAAGAGTATTACACAAGTAATTAAATCGGGACAATATTTTTAGAGTACAGTCAAAAACCCTGCATATTCATAAAAGACTATGTTAATATAATTTTTTTAATATATATATATACACACACACACAYATATATATAAAAACAATAAGATGAATTAAGGCCTGCTCCCAAAGGTTTTGGGACAACTCCCAAAGCCAATAGGATCTGACTTGAATATTGGCTTTGGATTAAGGGCTTAGAAAGAATTGCACACAACATTACATAGAATACAGGTGACAGACATCAGAGGAAGCTCTATGTGAAGGACAAGAAGCCAAAGACTTTCTATAAGAAAAAAGAAAGGCCTAGGCTGAAGGAGGCAGAGACTACAGAGGCTTTTCTAGTAAGCTTCTGCTTCAGGGGGAAACGTTCATGTTGAATGATGAGTTGGATGAGTTGGCAAAGAGGAAGCATGCAGAGCAAGAGAGATTGGAGTAAGGGGCATAAAGAGACAAGCACCATTAAACTCCGAATAATGACCATCTCCGTGTGTCAGATATGATTATGTATTTCTGCCTTGGTGGGGCACACTGCGATCAGAAGCATGACTGGACTTACACTCTACGTGCACATTTTGCAGTGGCATTTGTACAGGTGGCCAATTGTGCTGGATGCTATGCAGAGAAATGCTAAAAGCCAGCCCTTGCTCTAAAGGGCTCAATGGGCACACGCTATAGTGGGACACGCTGTAGAGGGATAAAGAAAACTGTGACAGCAGTAGAAAGGGCAACGTCTCCTACGTGCCCGTAGCTGCTTGCTCTGCTGCCCAAAGCGAGGGAGCGAAGTAATTTTGTTCCTGATAAAGCAACTCCACAGTGAGCCTTTTTCAGAAGGTATTCTGCTGCCAGTTGTCACAGAAACAGCATTTGTAACCAGCAGGTGAATTGTAGGGTCACTCTGAGGCATCATTTTACACAGTTTTTGTGCCTTTTTCACAGTTATGAGGCCTGTAAGGATCTCAGAAAATAACCCAGCGGAATGGAAGCAGATGAGACCAGCCTATTGTAGGGGCAGGAAGGAAGCTCTAAGAAGCCTTAGGCAGAAAACCTGGAAGGTTATTTTCATTACCTCGTATGGACTTGATACTTAGGGGCTCTGCCAATCAATACTGTCCTTGTTTGGTCTTGCAGACAGCTTCATGTGACAGTTAACATGCTGCCAATAGCAGCTAACAATCAGAGAACTTACGGTACAACTCAGAGTCCATGTGCTGCTCCCGGATCCCAGCTTTGCTATTGCTCCCACAGGCTTTGAGCACTATCCCTTTCATCCTATAGCAACGGGGTCTGTTGTTCATAAAACCCAGCAGCTTTGGACATGGAAATAAAAAAAAAAAAAACAGATATGAGCTTATGCAATGTGTCTGCTTCCTTACTGATCCATTCTTTGATAACTCAAAGAAATCCAGCAATTAGGACCAAAGCTTTTAAGTCAAAGTGACTCTGAAATCCTCCACGGACATGATGGACACAAACTTTTTTAGCCTGTTTCTTCTTTCTCTCCGTGGTTAAACCAAGAGACAAGCACAGTAGGCGAGTCCCCAGAACTGTGAGGTCCATCTGAGCCCAATATAAACTATCCCCATCTTACGCACRAAAATCACTGGTTTTGGTACTTCTAAGCAGACTGAAGGTGCTGTAGRAAGAGTGATGCTGCAAAGTGATAGCTGTGAACTTGATTTTAGCAATATTTAGAAATACAAAGGCATGTGAAAACAACCACTTAAGAAAGGTAGGACTGTATGTGCATATAAAAGCAAGGCTGGCTTGTTATGGGTGAGGAGACCAGAGGCTCTGGGTTGGGGAAAACCAGCTAGCAAAGAACAAGCTATTTCTAATCCATCTGCTTGCACATCAGGTAGGCATTGCACGCCACCAGGAACATTCAAAAAGCCTCTGGGTGACAGATGGGATATTTTACCCTGTTTTGATTGAGTTTCATATTGAATACCTAAATGCTAAAAGTACAGGAGACATAGCCAAGCTGGTTCTTCTCTATTTGAGCAAGCTCCTCAGCTGCAAAACTCAACTTCAGTATAAACAGAAGACCAGAAAATCAGGAATGGAGTTTTCCCTGCAAACCACAGCCATACTAAGGGCCACTTACCTTTCACTGCCAGGTCACCGGGCTGCCTTCTTGCTGGGTCCTGTAGTGCTTTTTGGCATCTGTTCCCTCAGGGACCTGAAGGACAACATACCACTCCAGGAAAACTGACACATCTGCCACATCGGCAAGGTCAGAGATATTTATTTAGAGGCCAGACCCAAACTAGCATTTGGACTGCTAGAATAGTCCTGGTGCATGATAGGGGAATTGAGTAACCTCCTCAGTTAGGGTAAAAGCAGCACTTCAGCTGCCAGGTATAGCTCGAGGCTTGCAAGGGGATTTTCTTCCCATTTCATGAGAAACCCCTGCACGTTTGCCTCTCTCTCCAGCAACACAGCGTCCAGGTTCATTGTTTTCTCCTTCCCAGCCCCATCACTTCCACGTACAGAAGCATACTGTAGACTGAGCAGGGAAGACAGCTGACCTCATCTTTGCCAAGAGGCTCATTTGTACCCATTGAAACCTGGACTTCTATCAATCGAGGTGCCGTAACGGTGCATTTCTGGYATTCTCATCACTTGGCTTTCTGCTAGAGCAGGTTTCAAGGTTTTTTTTCTCGATCCTAGGATTGCATATCCTGTGCTTGCAGGTTATCCATGGGACTCTGAGGACGAGGAGTATGTGCTGGTCAATAACAAGTGTCAGTGTGTAACAGTGACCTCAAAGTTCGTCCCCTCCAAAGAAAATCCTGATGAAGAAATCCTGGAGAGAAACATACGCATCCTGTAAGTGGCAGACAAGTAATACATGGAGATGGCGAACAGGAGATAAAGTGTTACAGAGGTTCCCTTTTCTTTGCATTGTTTCCCATGTCCTGGCATTGATGATGCGAACCGTTTTTCCCRTGGGCTGCTTTCTATGGTATCCTGGAATAATTCCTTTTGCTTTGTGTTTTTCTAGCTCATACGAACTATCTGGTGTTTGTCCCTTCAGATACAAAAAGCACCTCCATGTTTTAAGCGCTCCAGTACTAAATTTACAAAAGAGGCCGGGGAAGTAGAGTGTAATGTTTCTACAGTTGCTCTAACCTGAAACCAAATTGGGACCATGACACTGGACTCATTTACCGATCTGTTAGCAAGCCTGCTATTTTATAGGCTAGGAAAACTAGTTAATGCCTAAACTATCAGAAAAGGTTAATCCTATGAGGCAGATCTCAGTTCAAGAGTAGGATTTTGTCCTCTGTATTCACACAAACCTTACAGAAGTGTGTATGTCTCTCTTGGAAACATGGACCAAGTTCAGGCTCAGAGCTGCAGGAGTTCTGGTAGAGCTCACAACAGGAGAAACATCAAGCATCTCTGTCTATGTCCTGCAAGTCTCTCAGGCATCTGCCAGCTCAGAGTTTACAAAAATGAAAAAAGCAGCATCAGCACTGTCACCTTGAAAGCGGCACTTTCAGAAATTGCTGCAGTCCTCTTGGGGAGGGTTGTTGCCTTTGAGGGCACAGAAGGGCCGAGATCTGCCATTCCTGGGCTTCGCTATGAAAAAGGGTCGGAAAGGAAATAACCTGACGAACAAGATGAGAGTTGAGAATTGTTCACAGCAGAGTAGTCCCCTGTTCAATAAGCAGTTTTCATAAGAGCGATTCTCCTCCCTCCTTTGCAGAGTCCCCCTGAAGGCTCGAGAGAACATCTCTGACCCCATGTCCCCACTCAGAACCACTTTTGTCTACCGCATGACTGAACTGTAAGTAGTTTTATTTACTAAGTTCACTTCCTAAGACTTAACCTCCCCTGCAGCATTGCCCACAGCAGCTCAAAAACGTGCTTGAAGGCCAGTAGGGAAGGTGAGGCGGGGTCACAGAGGAAAGCTTTCCCCATGGAGCCTGGCTTTCATACTCTGTTGCAAGCCAAGAAATTGTTATCTCCATGATTAATTCACATAAAAAGGTCTCACATGTACAGGGAATGTTTCGTTCTGACCCCTGTTCATCTCGAATGTCTTAAATATCAGCAAATTACACATTGCCTGTTTAACCCTCCCTTTTAGGGGCCAGTCTTGCCAATAGCAGTTGGACGACACTAAAAGCATCTGGCTTTGTAAAACCCAGAAAGGCCACAGTACCCGCCTAGCTACATCTGCAGATAAGCGAGGAGGATTTGGGTTTCACCAGGGGCATCTTTTCATTACAACTCTTAACACTTGTTCTATTCCCCATCTCTTCCAGCTGCAAAAAATGCGATCCCGTAGAAATTGAGCTGGGTGGCGAGATGTACCAGGCCCAGCAGAGCACCTCCTGCGATGAACCTGAAACCTGCTATACCTACAACCGGGACAAGTGCTACACCACAACCTTCCCATTCGTCTACCACAGGGAGACGAAAAACGTTCAAGCAGTTCTGACGCCGGCATCCTGCTACGCCGATTAGCTCAATCCACCGCTGTACTAATGCCTTGTTGCGCTCAGCGTTCCTATCAAAAATACATGTATAGCGCCRTAGTACCTGGGCGACAGTGTCCACAATATCAGCTCCCAGAGTAATGCCAACTTGCCTCTTCATATCGTTTTCAACATCAAATGAGTGCCGTCTCCCAAGAGCAGCTCATGATTGTCATAGACTCTGTTCTCATATCCCCAGCACATATCTGCAATGCCATTATTATATGTCTCGGACATTATCACCGTATAGACCAGATCCTCAGCAGCTGTAAATCAGTAATTCCCTTGAAATCAAGGGAAGTACACCAATTTACAACACCGGGGAACCTGTCTTTTTGACAGTCTTCCATCAGTCTTTATGTGAGCAAGGCTGCCACCGACATCAGCAGGAATGTCCACGTACTTCCTTCCCTCCCTGAGCAACCTAAAGCAAACCTCTGCACAATCTTTATACAAGACCCTTTGATTACATTAGCAGAATTTGTGCCATTATTAGAAGTCTGTTGTACAATTAGATCAGAGAGAAAACATGAGGGATGAGACCGAGAATTCAGATTTCAAAGTTACTTTGCAACCGGGCACTCTAGACCATTCTAGCGCTTGGACAATTGCAAGCTTCCAGTTTTATCCTACATTTAGAGAAGATCAAAAGATGCCGCTACCCTGAAGTGTTTGGCAAAGTTGCCAGGACCTCAGCTGTGCCAGGAATAGTAAACTCTTCTAGGACATGTTAGGTATTTCACTTTCCACACTTACTTACTGATACTGATGCCTTCTTCCAACTCTGCTCCCAGTTCAACTGATTAAAAAAAAAAGCCCAAGTCGGCTTGAATTTCTTTTCTTGTTCCTCATTTTGCATTTAGAGCTGCAAGAAATTCTACGAAGCTTACTCAATTGCAAGAGAGCAGGACCSTAGTTAGGGATTCATTCCTTCTTTCACACCAGTAGCCTCTTTCTTCATACAAGAAACCCTCACCAAATTAAGGTGCTGATTCTATATTGCACCTTACGTTTCAATGCATTACACTCAGTATTGCTCACAGAGACATCACGTATATGAGCGCATAAGGTGTCCAGCATTACATTTGGGATGGCTGTTATGTTTCTCACTGTTGTCAGAAGTTTATTGTAAAGCCTTTGGCTGTTCTGATAAGTCCTCATCTGGCTTCACACGTAATTGGAATAATAAAACAGCAAAAACCTTATTCCCTTAATTGTAGCTTTGTTAGTGAAACATTAAATAAACTTTTTTCTGCAGCAGTCTGTGTATTATATTCCAGTTCAATAAGAATTCCTAAGAAAAAGCCAAGTCTGTAATCATATTCTTTCTTCCTTCTCAGCGAAGTAAGAAGCTCTCCCTAAATAACTGCTTATACTTACAGGCCAAGCCTCCTGAAATACTGGGATAGAAATATACTGGGATAGAAATATTATGATTCACTTGCAGAAACTATGGCAGATTGAGGCTCAACTGGTTTATGATTTTAGGATCCGCTCCACATGACTGAGCTGCTTCAAGGCCCTGTGAGTCAGTGCAGGACTGGAGTTTAAAAATCCAAACATCACGTAAATCACTCTTGAAATTGCAATCCGGAGATGAGAATTTTACCTCCCCACTGAAAAAAGTGCCTTTAAGACAGGTATGTCCGGGGCTAGTCATTCATATGCAAGGTATCTGTCCTAAAGAAAAAAACATCTTATGGGGGATGAATTTTGAAGAGCAAAAGAGTAAAGAGGACTGAGATGTAAATTATTCTAATATTACCTCAGAGTTATGGAAAATCACCTCAGAAAAAAACCATTTTCCCTCCTTCATGCAACAAGATAGCCAATTCAAAGAAACACAATATGCAAAGGGAGGCAAAGAGACTCCTGCCAGGTACTGACACGGCTATAAGTATTTCAGTGGTTAGGTACTAAGCTCACTGAAATTTGTCTCAAAGACATTTTCATCTTCAAAGTCCCGGTGTTCACCAGCCTAGGAGTGCTGTGATGTTCCAAGTCAGTAGGTCACGGCGAGACTGCATTTCATCTCCCAACACAGCCCTTCAGGTTCCCGACACAGAAACTTGTCAGTCCTTGGGGCTCTGCCTCTACTCTGGAACCGTGTGCCTAAACGTGAAGTTTCCACATTTCTTTGCGCATCCTGTCGTAGAGACAACGCGAGATTCACATTTACTCACAACAGGACTGGAAATCACCCTGCAGCACATCTTGTGAGTCCAGCAATGCCAGCACAACAGACTGCTCACGAGAGGCATTCAGGAAAAAGGAAATCAAAGCACAGAATCTTGTGCAAGCAGCTGCGAACAAGGACTTGCTTAGGTGGCCTTGGGCAGAGCAAACAGCCACTGGGAAACAAGAAAACAAGTGTTCAGCAAACTCCCCGTGTGCTATTCAGCTTTATGACAAAGCAGGATTCATTCCCCCCATCTTTTCTGAAAGAGAGAATCCTAAACTGACAGCCCTGCCCACCCCTTGGTACTGGACAGTGTTAGCCAGGTTTTAAATGATAACTCAAAGCAACACAGCAAGTTAAATCAGGCTCTGAATCCTTACCTGAAAGACCAGGACAGTAAAATAGGAGCAAGTGAGGTCTGCTTATCCCTGAGAGCATACTGGAGAGGGTCTGGGACCTTCTAGCCAGGGGAAGAGGTGCTGATGGACAAGAGAAATTCCCCTTGCTGGGGGTTGTCTTAGATGTGCCGACACAACCATGTCCTGCTTTGAAATATCTTGTTTCTCAGACTGTGTGGCCGCTACTTCAAAGTGGGATTTTTTGGTGAGTCCTGATGTTGGGGGTAAGAATGCCTCCCTTGGTGTGAACTCCTCTGTTTCGTTCTCAAAGTGACTATGGTGGGACAAGGCTTCCCACTTGGGATCGCAATACTTTACTAGCAGCTCCATCTTTTTTTTCACAGGTCAGTTTGGTTCTTTAGCTGCATTTTATGTTTCTTGAATAGTTTGTCTTAGTGCATTTAAGCTAAATTCATTTTGTCTCAGACTTATCGGAATACATTCGTATTTTATTTCCTCACAGACTACTTCTAGACTTAATTCTTCCCATGTCTGTCCTCCTTGTCTAAATACTGTTCTGTTGCTCATGCAACGATGAGTTCAAGAGGGATTTCTCGCTGGTTTTTTTACAAGTCCTTTTTAAAGCATGGAAATTCATCCTCATAATCCTGTTTCCAGTTTGACCAAAAAGTTTAATTAGCAGCAGAAACTACAGCACATATCGAAAGTGAGCAAAACAAATCCTTGAGCTCAAAGTCATTGTTTTACAGTAGGCAATTCAGCAAAGAAAGCAGCTTCTAACCATAACCGACCAGACAAAGCTGCAGTTTAACTCACAAACAGAGCAAAGGGCTATGGGACAGCCCAGTTCCTGTGCTGTAAAGGCTTCAGCTGTCATTATTAGGTATTTTTGGTGTAGTAATAGCTAACAGGCTATGATTTTTAGCGGCCTCACTATATTAAGTCTGCTTTTGTCAGCACAAGGTTTGTCCACGGTGGGATCTTTGAGCAGAAGAGTACTGCTTTGTACACTCTGAGGTGGAAGGTTTCATGTTTTCAGCAGGTATGTAGATTGCAGCCAGTTATGCCTTGGAGAATGCAGAGATCACTTCCTTATATTTCGTAAAGCAGTAAGCACTATGTGGATGCTTAAAAATCAGTACGTTTTTTGTGGACCAGGATCTTTGACTAAGCCAGCGTGTTACAGCCCAAGTCATCAACAGTGCCTTCTAGCCAAGCCCAAGCACCGCTAAGCTAGCTAAGTGGTTTGTGCCTGGAATTTGGTAGTCCAAATCCGATCTTCAAACTATCCGGCCATTTCATAAGTAACTCAAAACTACCTTTAAGTTTATTCTAATTTAAAAATATTCTTCTAGGAGCAGCTCAGCTACTAGCTTCTATTCATTTTAAGAGAATTTATAAATCTGTATTAATTCATGGTCGTGAAAGAACCTTTTCTTACTTTGTCTTTAGACACTTTCTTGCCAGCTTTGGATGTCTCCTCTGAAGCTCTACTATCATTTCCCCCAGCCAGCATTTTCAGAAGTAACTGAAACAAAAGATTACACATAAGCATGATTAACAGCCTCAAATGACACTTAGAGAGCAAATGAAGAAAAAGGTAAAAATATGTAAAGAGAAAGGGTCAAAAATCCAGTGCACATATTGCTCAGTTGCAGCTGTTGCTTATGATATGCGATCAAACTCAGTTAAGTCCCTCCTTGAGCATTCAGAGGTTGAAATCTGTTTTGCACCCACAGTTAACACATCGCACTGGCTTCTGCTCATGCTGATGGCACCTAAGAACGTCAGCCACACAAGCTGCAAAGCTACGCGAGTCCCAAGTGTACATCAAAATACCCGTTCACTTGCTCCCAGGATGGCACTTTGTACTCGTCCTTCACACTAAGCCTGAACGGGGGGATCCCAGCACCATTTTCAAGACCCTCTGCTGAACTGAGCCCCAGCTGCCTTCTGAAACCCCATTTGCAGTTACACCAGTTCCTCCCCTCCAAAAGCTCCAACACACTGAAGAGAGAAGAACAGGAGGTCCCTGATCTAGGCGGTTTCACAACGAGGACCTCGGGACAACCCAGCAAGAGCCACAAGCACATCAACACGGGGACACAGACAACATCCTCAGCAGATTCTCATGACTCACCCGAGGCTTTCGGTAAATTCCTTAAAGGCCTGTGTGCTGTGGAGCTGTGCGACTTTCATCTCCTGAATTAGTTTCCAGAGTAGATTAAAGTAAAACATTCAAAATTCATTTTTATATACAGGTTCCACGTGCCTAAAGAAACCACACAATGTGTACCTGTACCAGCTCTCATGAAAACTTATCAACCAATAAATATTTTAACTGCTAACAGCTGTAATCAGTTCAGATTTGATTTTTTTTCTTAGGAAAGAAATGAGGTTGCTTCATGAACTTGAAGTTGTTTTTAGCAAATTATAACCTATGGTCCTGTAATCTGATGTCGTGTGTTACACAAAGTCACTTCTCCCAGCACCTTTCTTAAGGCAGGCAGGAAGAGTTATTCTTCAGTATCCAAGTACGCGCACCTACCGTTGATAATCTGTTTTATAGTCCCACGAGGTGCTGGACAAAAGGAGGTGGATTCCCATTCAACCATAAACTTTGCCTTTATTTTTAAGGAGTATTAACAAAACTGTAGCCTTTGCCTTAGTGTTCTTCCGAGCTCAGCTGTTCCCAGGCATCCTCTCTGCAAAGCTTACTCCTTTGTCTTACAGACAGCATTTCTTCACAGAACAACAGGAGTGACACTTGTCATTCAGCTCACCAGCCCTTTGCATGCGGCATGATTTTAGTCACATGCAACTCCTCAATTTTCCCTTTGGAAGGACTGCCCTCTAGAGCATGAACAATGTCTTCCCTTTTGTCTATGTATTAAGTGCGAAGATGGAGTAGGTTGTTTTTTTTTTTATCTCAAGGAAACTAAACCTACATCTAAATAAACCCAGCAGCGGAAAAATTACCTGCCTGCTCTTCAAAATCCTTCTAATAACACCTTGTACCACAGCTGAAACCAGCACCTTTGTCAAGATGGGTGTTGCACTAAAACAAACCAAAGATAAAACCACCCTAAAACATTCTGAAATGACAGTTGCTTGCTTTCAGCATATGAATGCTTTTTGGCCACATATGATACCAAGAGCATTCAAGGAACTAGATTTACAAAAATTATGTCAACTAAATCTTGAATTGTGCTTATATGCCTTCTAGAGCTATTGTCCACATATAGGTGCCATCAAGAGACAGTCTAATCCAAGTGAATGAGCCTATTCGAGYGTGGTTATCTAAGCTGTGTTCCACATTTATTTGTGGCTGTCAGGCACAACACAGTGCCCAGAGACATTCCTGTCATAACACAATCTCTCTCTCATAGCTACATCACAAAATAATGCTATCACGTTTGGGTTTTTTTGGGGGGGGTGGGTGTGGGTTTTTTGTTGTTGTTGTTGTTTTTTTTCTTCCTGGTTCTCTGCATTCCCAAGGCTATTGATTGTTGCCTCTGGCGCTTTTAATGGTTCGTTCCCTTTCTGTTTTCTTCACATGGTGGGATCAAGATACCACATCTGCTCTTTTCCCATTTTGTCTGGGAAGGGACCTGCAAAAAGACTGATGCRCTGTTCTTTCATCATGTCAGCATTTGTCCCTCGTGCCATAGGCTGTACAGACACTGTCCCAGAACCTGAATACCACCTCTGAAGGGTCTACCAGGGATGATCTTGTACCCTACAACTCTACARTAGGAAGGTGATGGCTGATGAGAATGTCTGACTAGCAATTTTTTCMCTTTTTCCCCCACAAAGGCAAACAGTATTAAAAGCTGCTTCTGGGAATCACTACCCTCAAGTCATATGACCGTCTTTTTTTTTTGGAACTGGTTTTTGTGAGAACCTGGGAAGGAATTCTGTGAGGTCCATACTTTGGGAGTTTTCTATTTCAAAACCAAATTTCTGAACGTGGAAAAAACTTAGCTACAGGGTTGGAGAAATGCRAACCTTCAGTTAAGCCATAACTGGCCCAACTTCAACCTCTTACCTAAAATCCTCCTCCAGTTTTGACCTCAACTATATATGGCCTTTGATTATGTATTCAATGATTAAAAGAAGATGCAGCAAGAAAAGCAGGTAATGGGAAAGGTAGGGACTGGAAGGTCATTGCCCTATGCTTCAGCTTCTTCTAGTTGTTGACACCTCCACCAGTCCCCCTGCTCTCCTGCATCAGTGCCGCAGATACACTCGGGACTGAGGACTTCATGAAGCTCCAACTGTAACATCTAACAAACCACATCTTGAGATGGGTCAGACATGCTGTCCTTCACCTAATCCAAAGCTCACACAGTGTTCAACCATGTTTTTCTGTTGATTTCACTAGCTTGGGTACAAGTAAAACTGCTGAGACTCCTCTATAGTTTGACCAGCAAAAAGACTGTATGTTTGAGCCCTAATACCCTTAGGTGTCATTCTCCTATTTTACTGCTCTGCTGCATGTAAAAAGTAACCGTTATTGAACATTTCTTTCTTCAACTGCACTCTGAATCGTTAAGATACAATTATAGAGAAATATCGATTGCTCCCTGGAAAAAACASGTTCTTTTCTCATCTCCCAGTGGGCACCCTCCCCCACAAACTATCAAAACAATTAAGACTTTTGCAAATGTAAATGTGTGCTCTTTTACCTTAACCCGGCAGGGCAGGCTCCTTTAGGTGATGAGAACTCCTGACAGCTAGCCGGGGAGATGAAATCTCCGGGCTCTTTGACTGCTCCGCTTCCACATTGTTGAAGTTCACAGCATGGAAAAGGGAAGGGACAGTGGCCTCTTTCACAGCTGGTGTTGAGCAAGCTCCTGAGGGTATCTTCATCAATAGTGCAGTTCCCTCCTGCCTCTAACAACCACCCCAGGACAGTCTCAGAGCGGGGAAGAAAGCAACATCTCGTTACTGGTATTTTCTTACATACATTCCCCGCCGCCTCAAATCTATAGGACTATTWAACTCAGCATCACAGTTTCAGCTGATCTACAAGTACGCTTGCATTAGCATCACCACAGTGATGAGGCAAGCACAAAGTCAGTTTGAACCAACACGTGAATTGGTGTATTAATTTCAGATAAAAGGGGACTGCTCCAAGATGACGCAGTTAAATAGTAATTTGGACATGGATGGCTTCCCTGAAAAAAAAAAAAACAAAAAAAAACAAAAAACAAAAAAAACAAAAACCCAAAAAACCCCCCAACTTTCTGAAGCTAACTTACTTAGCAGTATTTTTGTTTTATGATACTTATTCCTTGCTTTACATTTTAGTGGGCTGAGCTCTATTAGTCAGAACAGGACATCCAAGCTAAGAGCTAAACAAGAAACCTTGGTTTTGACTTTGACTCTCAAGATTCACACATCCAGAGCCACATTTTTACTTTTTAAGTCCAAAGACATTTAGCCTAAATGAAGTAATTAAGTTACTAGAATCAAAGAGAGAAGGTGGTGGCAGTTTTGTTTTACTTACCAAAGACACAATCCAGTCACAAACAAGTTGGTTGCTCCCTTTACGTGTTCATCAGGGGGAACAAAGTCAGTGAGCGCCACCTCCTTCTCTCTTGCTGCTACCTTCTTGGAAAGCCGTGTACGTGGGTTTTTGCCTCGAGACTCCTTGCCACTGCAGGTATTAACGCAATACAAACCGAAACTCCCTTTGATTAGCTGCAGCGATAGCTGTCACCACACAGTCAGTATTAGACAACAGCCTAAAGCTGGASCACAGATGCTGCAGTTGACCACTAGACATGGCATGATTTTTTTCAAAGAAYAGCTTGAGCAATTTCTACCAGTTGTGAAGACCACCTTCACAAACAGAAGGAAGGGCTGCACCTGCTATATGGAACAGCACAGTACCAAGGTTTGGATGCAAGGCTTGAAATAACCTGCCACCTTCAAAATAGAAAACCCTAAAAAATTGAAGCTCGGAGCTGCATGTGCCCATCACCACCCCTTTCTGTCATAATTAWAAGTGCTTAAGGACGAATAAAGAGACACCGCTTATTTTGCCTTAGCTAATTCAGCCTGTAAAACTAACCACCAGTGAGGCTGTCTCCTTATGTTTTTGTATCGCTCAGAACTAATCCTGACTGGTCTCTGAACAGGTAGTGGGATATCAATTAATTTATCAGTATCATTGAGGAAGGCAAAGGAACCTATCTTTTAATGATAACTGCTCCYATGACAGATTGATGTAAATTTTAATTAAGTGCTTAAATTCCTTTTTCCACTCATCTCATCACAGAGAAGGGSGCTTTCAGGGCCTTTTGTGTTGCTGTCTTGATCTGGTCCTGTACTCACTGTACTCGTGTCTTGGAAGCTGTTACTTTGCTTTGCGTGTCCTCCATATGATCCAGCACCTCCTGAAGGGGTTGGTTCTCCTGTTCACAGACGCTGTAGCCAGCCTTGCTCTTCAAAAGCATTTCAGGATCCAGGACACCAGCAACCWCTCTCAAGAGCTGCAAGCCAAGCAAAAAGACAGCCTGAGTTCAAAAACAACCTCATTGGAGGCAGTCTGCTTGGGGGCTGTGTGAAGGACTGCCCGACATGCAAGTCTCCTCAGGTCCACTAGCAGTTAAGGCAGTTCATAGTCCAGAAGCTTCTATTTACAGACCTTTTTCAAAAATCCCTACAGCATTAATTGCAACTCAGGCTGCTTGCTAGATCTGTGAATCATACTGAAATTCTGGTCTCTGCCATCTTCTATGGCAACCTGCTGTCCCTCAYATGAAATCTTCCTTCAGCTGCTTTTAAGTTTCCTTCCTTTCCGTACCATCCCTTGTTTCATGATCCCATTGCCCCAGCAATAGCAGCCTGGGATCGGGGAGAGCGCTGCTGTTGCCTGTTCTCACAGAGCAGAGACCCAGCTCCCTTTTCTGAATTCTAAGGCTTCTCCCAATGAACCCATCCATCATCTTATTGCATCCAAGCCTCAGGTGATTATATCCCCTTAGAGAAGGCTAAACAATAGTGACTAAGGTGCTTCACCCAGGGGTCCTCRTCTTCCGTAGCATGAAGCCTGTCCCTTCCAAAAGTCTCCCAGCTCTCCCCTCCTCCTTTTGAGAGGTACTAGGAGCAAAAAGCTTAATTTTCCCACTGTATTTGGTCACTGCACTCCATCTGCAACATCCAAACAAGCACGTTACAGAAGTTCCCAGCCGCACAAGAGACAAGGACCCGCTAGCTTTTGCTTGCATGAAGCAGAGTTGAACTGGAGACTGGGAAAAGAGGGATGATTCTGTAAACAGGCTGAGAAATAAACGTAATGAGATATACTCCGCTATCTCGGGCATACTCCTACCTTTTCAATTCTGATTAGATTCTCTGCCTGCTCTATAATGTCCATTTGTACCGGTGCCTGGTGATAGCTTAGCAGATAATGCATTTTCTGCAATATGTTGACCGTGATGGCAGGCACTAGATTCCTCAATTAGCCCATTTGTAATACTGTTSCACAAATTACTTCCTGACAATTTGGACTTACCATCTATATCTAAGTTACCTTTAATATCATTTACCTTGTTTTTCCTTTGGAAAGAAACAGAAGTTGCTGTGTTTTTCATAATTTACAACAGCAGTTGCATGCTAGATTAGTTTCCTATTCCAACTCTCTGAAGAAACAGTGTTTAASTAGGATTACAAAATCATTACCTTTGGGGAGATGGTTTTTTCCAAGCGTGGTTAGAGCACTAAGAGATGCTGGTTCAGACAGCACTCTACCTGTGCAACATAATCCCTCCTGGCTTGCTGCAGCGGGCTGAGCTTGGAAAGACAGACCTGCGTTTTGGCACACTTCTTCCTTTTCTTCCATGGAGCTGTGGATGAAGATTTCAGTGTGTTGTTTTGAAGGGTAATTGAGAGGCTGCTTTCTACCATACACAATCATGTTATCAGATGACGGAGGAAAGCCACCTCTCAAGTCATCTAGACCTTTTTTCAGGAATATCCAGCACTGACCATTAAGGGAGTCCGAGAAACTCAGTCTGCTTTCTCGAAAGTCCTTCTAAGACATTTTCTCCCTTCTGTAAACAAATTACATTAAGCAGAGCTTAAAGGCTGTATTCTAATGAAAAAGACTGGAATACATTTAGATACAAGTGGATATTCAACTCCAAGCATGTTTACCCACACTGGCCAGCAGTTTGCTGCTACTCAGCTTTTGAGAAAAGCTTATAAAACACTGACTTAAACTGTATGAAGGACACCCACCAAAAACCAGCATTTCCAGCTCACAGAAAATCCTGGCATTTCAAAAATTTSTTTTTAAATAAAAAAAGATAATGTTATAGAGCTCCTGTTTCAAGACATATTTATTTTATACATATGTATATTGCTTCAATGACATAAAAATATTTTAAAGCTTAGTTTTGACTGTTCCCACGATTACAATGTAAATTATATTATACCTATGTATAGTCAGAATCATAGTCAAAATAAGGTTTTGATAAAACTGTCAGATCCGGGCACAATCCAGGTCAGCACTTGGACGGCAATCCTTCCATCAATCATTTCTAGCTAGCTKTACGTTAGGACTGCCAACATTCCTCACAAAATGCCTCATTTCAGTTGACCACAACTTTTCCAGCTTTCAGCCACTCCACATTTCATTTTCGGCCTACCCAATTAGTTTAATGTTTCGAGCAAAATAGCTTTTGGCAGTTTCAGAGAATGACTTAAGAGTCAGTAGCTGAACAAACCTTCATTTTCCAGAGTTTGCAGATACCGTGTCCAACCTGCAGTTTCCAAGGTGGTTCAGGTCGTTGCAGGGGGCACCGGTAGGAGGGAGCAGGCCAACYGGAGTAGAAGACCCTCTGACTGTTTGCTGAAAAGGTCAGAGGCTGAATTAACTCCCAGGTGGCAGCAATTTCTATCTCCAAACACTGTCTGAGGAACTCCACGAGCACAGTAACAGAGTGTTTTGCAGTTATGGAACTCATTTAAATCCTCTTTGATCTGTAGGGATTAAACGTGGGACAATAAAGTAGTGACTTAATACTAACTGTCTTCAGCAGAACAACATTGTCTATGCTACGGGAAGCTAAAARAGTCTGCTACAAAACTAATGGCAAAAACCAAGACAGGCATCGCTAAACGCCAGCCATCCTGCATTTTGCACTTACCAGGTATTGATGGAGAAATGCATGTGTTGACCCTACTTTAGTTTTACTATTTCATGCTAAATACATTCTCACCCTAGTTTGCTCTGTTTCACTTTCTCTTTGGATGCTAGCAGAGCGTTTCTTTTTTTCTGCCAGATCTTTCAGCAGCTGGGAAGTCTGTCTATTTACAATAAATGCCGAGATGCTGCTACAAAGCCACGCGCAAGCTAGTTTAGACTCCTCTGTAATGATAYGAAGCCAGATCCAGAGATTTTCAGCTACACAGCACAGGTGGGTAGTTCTTCACAGATGCTCCAGGTCGAAGTGCTAAGCAGAGCCTGCAAATCCTGCTGCAGAAAATGCCTCYGTAGCCACCTCTGCAGGAGCAGGCAGGCCTAGGAAGGGCAGCGCATGCATTGCCTTTTCCTCTGCGTGCATTTATATCAAAGCGGCGCTGCCCCAGACTGCAGAGTCATCTGGTCAAGGCTTTATSTGTTTACATACAAACTTGAGCTAATACTCAGTCCTAAAGACCACTACACCCCTGACAATACCTTGGGTCTTTGTATTTCCTGAGGCATACAAAGGTTCTGGATACACAAGTGCTTGGGTCCCTTGGTGAACTCCATGGCTCCCTGTCTACAAGACTGTTAAATCTCCACTCTTCTCATCTTTTAAATGATTTTACAGACACAAATACTTTTTACTTAGCAGACTTCCACTTCTTTATATCCTCTCCAGAGCCTGGAGCAGCTTCCTGACTTGAGACACAGGACTAAGCTGAACCTCAAAGACAAAGGCTTCAGCCCAGCCTGCCCATGTTCTGATGTGCTGTTACTCACTCTTAACTTGCTCTCATATGCGCAGAATTCACTTCTTCCACCTAGATTTCACAGTTTAAGCTGTACATGATACTACCAGGTCAGACTGCTCACCGTGCTTGTGTAGTTTCTTTTTTTACCTCTGTTGGCTTAAATGATCAAGTGGCAGCTGACAGATATTTTAAATTGCTACTTTCAGTGCCTTAGCAATACAGTCCTTGCTTGCTAAAGCATAACAAATATGAATAGCCTAAGAATTTTGCTTTAGAGATGATCAGTGTACTTGCAATGTCAAATATTGCAATATCAGTACTTGCAGTATCACACATTTTACACAGAGTTACTCAGGAATTGCTTCATCCAGAGGCAAAATGTGTTCTAAGAAGGTATTATTCAGAACTGTAAACGGATAAGTACATACCTGATATTTTACAGCTCTGACAGCGAAGATACCATAGGGGAAAAATAACATCTTATTCTGCATTAACTGATGTATAGAAAGTTACCTCCGTGGCACTCTGCAAGAAAATTTCCAGAAAACCTGAAAAATCTTCAAGAAAATCTGAGGAAGCTAACACTTAGCAGGAAGGCACTAATTTTAGGTCCCTACTGACATAGTACACTAGACATGTTTGCAGTTGGTTGTTGTGGAAACCAGATTCACAATTCACTATCTGCCTAGAGCAAAGGCTTTCTTCACACACAGAAACATGCAGAAAACTCCTGGGGACTGTGGAGAAAAAAATTGGAATTAAAGCAGAATTTTATTTTGCCACAACATATATCCTTTTCTTTTCAACACCAGCACTTATTCATGACTGAACAAGCAGTCTTTGCTGCTGCTGAAAGATGATGCAATACACTATTCAATGTGCCTTTACTAAGTGTACTTTAACACTAATAAAGTAAATATAAGAAAATACAAGAAGCAAACATGGGTCAGGTCTGGTGATATCCCTTAACTTCTTGTGGTTTTGAACGACGACGCAGACTGGTGGATGAATTCGAAAGGAATGACTTGGGACAGCTGGAGTACACTTGAGTAGCTCTCCTTAGCAGCTTGTGGAATACATTCTGCTAATTCCTCATCCAATTCTCATTGCACTGCCTAAGCATATTGGATAATTTACTTGCACACTGGAAGCTCAAATGAAGACGTTTACATAGGTAGTATCCCAGTACCTGTAGACACTGGGTGGATACTCTTTCTGGCATCAAAATAACCTGGCACGGTATTGCTTTCTTCCACGCTGTCCTGGACAACAAGAAAACAGCGTTCGAATCAAACTGAGCAGCGCTTCGAGGCAGCTCAGGGCAGCCTTAGGGTGTTACTTCTTCAGTCCTACTGAGAAAGAGTGACCAGTCACTGGAGGAAAGGGAGTGATTGCAAGGCTGTCTGCTTTAAGGTGAGCTCTGATCTACAGCTGAAATACCAAAGCACTAGCACACTGAACTGGAATATTTTGCTAGTCTCTGGCAGCATGGCAGGCAGCAGGGTACCTCTATTTTGGGCCGTAACCCAGGGAAGGCAAAGCCGGAGCGTAACCCGAATGACTTTTCCCCAAAGTTGCAAGGGTGAAGGGCCTAGAAACTTAAAAGTCTAAAAAGCAAGTCCGTGAGAAGGGGTGAATGGTTAACACTTAGGTAACCAAGTGATCAGTTTGTTCAGCCTCCAGAAAACACACAGGAAGAAAGAGACTAGATAAACAAAGCTGAGATTGTTTAAACATTATGTATATATATACACACACATACACAGAGTTAATATATGTATTTACTGAGTAGGTGAGAAAAACAGGGACTCTCAATGCTCAATAGTGAAATCCCAGCATGCCAGGTCCTCATTAAATGAGTATTTCATATACTTATATATAGCTATATATATGTAATTAGATATGCTTAAATATTTCTCTCACCTACTCAGCTAATACTGGATTATTTCAGGCAGAGCAGGACAGTTACCCTGGACGAGACAGGAGGAGAGTTACCTTAAAATATACCAGAACCCCATGGCTCAGAGACTGGGGCCTCACTTCATTTGCCTAAACATGGCAATCTAAAGCTTCACAGAGCCAGCAGACACATAACATGGACCAGGAGAGATCTGTGCCCCCCTGCCCTGGCTGCTGTAAGCCAGGTGGGACACCCAGAAGTACCTAAGCTTGTCTAACAATTAAGCCCCAATTTTCAGCTCCTGTCCCACCACTCCTTTCTTTATTTAGGACAGGAAATTTTTGSTTTATTGAAAGTTTACAGAGGTACGAGAACAATGGCAAACCTAAGTCTTCCAAGCAGCAAAAAAACCCCAGCATCGGGGCTTGTAGCACCAAAGCCTACTCTTAGAGATGGTTTACAATCTGACCCAACAAAAATGAGAACACATCCACAATTGACTGAGGAGCCTAAATCCTACAGGAGGTCTCTACATTTTCATCCAGAAAACGGTTACTCTAAGCCGGGTTACTTCTGAGTGGGAGTAGTGAGTTTTTTTGCTGACTGCAGCTCTGTTATCCCTGTCAGGCCATCCAGCACAACCACTCACTAAGTTTGTGTCTGTGGGGTGTCTTCCCTGTCATGGGCACAAGCCAACTGCAGATTTCAGCTCGATAGAGGGACTCTCTCAGACTAGTCTCCCTTAGAAGAAGGTATCWATCTTTAAGGTAAGATTGTACCTAWTTTGGCTCATGTTCTCAAAGGAAACTGATCAAGGAGGATTCACTGTAGGGTTGGGAAATATTCTTGCTTTCTTGCTTGTGCTTTGCCTGACTTCATTCAGGAACAGGAATTCTGGATCGTGACCCAAAAGAAGCACCACAAGTGTGCAGCCTGGTTTGCGGAAACAAGATCTCTGGCGTGGGTGGCCTTGCCAGGCAGATGTAGCAGCCTTACAAGGAATGGTGGAACCTCCCGGCTGGTGCTGCCACTCCCAGGGAAGCTGTTCCAGATGGGCAAGGGAGCAGGACTTCCTCACCGACAGCAGGGATCTGCCTAGAAAACCCCTTGCTGTAGTGTAAAGCTTTCTTTTATTAATCAAGTGCAGTGAGGTCTATCAAGGTACCTGCTGGAAAACACAAGGGTCTGAAGGTGGATTTTTTTAAATTATTTTTTAAATACAGCCAGGTTGTTGCCTTGACTCTTACTTCTCTCATCTACCACTCAGATTTGCAGTGCTTGCACTGAATACCRACCCACGTATTTCCAGCAACTGGCACAACAGAGCACATGACTAAAAACTCTGAATAACACATTCCTACAATATCTCTGTCAAGCTGAAACTATTAAGAGGAAGGCTGCACCAAAGCAAACCACCCAGACATAACAATGCCTGAAAGTAGACATTTAGTTCATGTGTGCTTCCCCTCAAAGGAACACAAAGTCATTTTCCTTTTTGCCATTTCTCTGCCTGTCCTGTTAAGTCCTTCATTTCTGCACAGTGCAGAAATACAAGGAAATGCCTTGGAAACCCTGTTGTATCTTAATAGAAAAAACTAATAAACCTTTCCCCTTTCTTTGGTTAAAGAATACACCTTGTACGCAGGGTGGCAACACTGGTACGGATTTGCCCCAACCGCAAGAACTATGTCAACCTTTTCCAAAGGATGCTGCCTTTGCACAGGATCTGGCATGTTAATTATCGATCCCACACTTACTGGGAAGCTTGAAATATACAGACCGGGAATCAAATGCAGTCAAATTGAACTGATTTAACTACACAGTCAAAGCAATTTACAGAGCACAGCACTGACAGGTAATGTCTTGCTCCTAACAGAACCAAGATGTTTATTTCCTTTTCTTCTGACAACATGACCACTGAAACATTCTGGAAAAGATGCCTGAGCAATAAACCTAAAGAAGGATTGAGTATTCGAGAGGTAGGTAACAAGAATTCCTTTCATGCTTTTACAGCCAGAAAAGCCAAGTGTGCAATACAACTTCAAAGGATTTAAACTCAAGGTTAAAAAAGCATTGCTTTGCTCCTCAGATTCTGCAGATCCTTGTAGACGTTAAGACACCCATAAGTTTATCAAAACCTTGCAACATCGTAGACCTCCAAACCCTGACTGACAACTGAAATCTAGAAACAAGACAGTTCTAGACAATGAGATCTTGTTTTGATTAAGTACATGTAGGGCCTGAATACACTGGGTTCAAATCTTCCTATTGTTGAATCTCAAACCCATCTCAAAACCTGAAAGCTAAGTCTAATGGTAAATACAAGCTGGTTTCTCATCCTGAATCTGAATTACTATACGTGCTCTTACTACCCCTCGTTCTAACAAATCATGCTGACTTACATTATATTTTTAGGTTAGATGGAATTAGACATTGGATTCTTTTCCTACTGAAGTATTATCACTCTAGTCAGCAGCAGCCAGACCAGAAGGTAGATTTGTAATCAAGTATATAGACTCAGTAAATAGGGAGTGCAAACCAAAAAGACACACAACATAGTTCCCATTAGGCACAAGACACCTGGGGATTCTCTTATCCATCAAGCTGAGCTTAGCAATAATACATAGCAGAGGTTGAAGACAGCTGTCACTCCTGGTCACTAACAGCTTTTTTTTAAAAAAAAAAAAATTAAGTCACAAATACATCTCAAGCGTTTGTCTGCATGGCTAGCTTGCCACTCACAGTTAAGAGTCTGTGGCTTTTACCATATACAATGCTTCTCACACCAAGCAAATGCTTCAAAGGGGGCAGCTCTGTAATTTAATTGGGAGGGGTGCAGGGGATGTTTGCCATGGCTCCCCTGTGCTCTCACCACCCCGCTAATGTTTCTTGAGCTGAATTCTCAGCCTTTTCAACAGAGCAACTCCATATTCAATGGCCTCCTTGTGGAGAAGGCCGATAGTTAGCGTTGGTCCTGCGTAAAATGGCTTTTTGATCTGGTGAGCATTTMTAATCTCCAGAAAGCATATATGGAAAAATTTTTTCCCACGTTTTGGGGCAAGATTTGATACCCTGGGGCTGCAATGGAACAAAAACCTAAGAGGCCATCTGTTTTAGTCTTTCAGCAGTTAAAGAATCTAAATTAACATCATGGATCCAAGACTGAACAAAACTGCTCAAGGCATTATCAGACACAGCACTCAGGATGGAGGTTTTGCAAGCCTTTCCAACTCTTGCTGCAATGCTGAATGTACTTTCTTTACAGCTCTCACATTTATATCGCACAACAAGGGCCTGGGAGGCGTGGAAAACCACTGAAAAGAGAAAGGATTTGCAATTGCTTGACTACAACTTAGAAACCTGTAACTTCAGCAGTATTTATGCTGCCATTGGCTAGATTTTGTAAATCAAAGACTTAAAACTCAGCTATGAAACATCGTCTGAGAAGGAGGAGTTAGAGTTATTTTCTTCTTCTACTCTGTAGTCCTCAGAAGACGTTAAACAGTGTTAGTTTGAAGACAACACTTTTGGGGTATTTAAACAACCTTTAGAAAACTAGTTTGTCATTTCTAACAAGTCTTTGCTATTTGGTTACTATTCAGGACATACTGTTTTTGATCTTTAAAAATCAATTTACAAAAAACTTGCTCCCTTCAGATGATTCAATACAGGGATACATTTGTGCTGCAAGCAAAGGAATGCCACTGCATGCAAAGCCAAGGCTGAAAATCCTCTAGTGCTACATAGATTGCTTTACAACAGCAGAATCAACTGCGATTGTTGTTCTCCCACTAGAGCTGTAAATGACTGAGCATTTATCAAGGCTATTACTCTAACATCACCCGACTTTGTTGAACAACAAAACACAGTTACTATGTCTCAGTCTGCAAATAATTTGTGAGTCTGTAACATAATCCAGAAATAAATATTTGTGTTGGGCTTTGAGACTTGCTTCTTTTTCTTAAAGGAAAAGACCACTGACCCTCTTCTCAATTACAAAAATGCAAGAATTAAGTCCAGGAAGACAAATTCCCTGCAACAACCGAAGGCCAGGAATTTACATAGAATTTAAAGGAGACGTGAGCCATCAAAAACACTATATGATTTTAAGCAAAGCCTCCCGGACTTTCTGAAAACTCTACTCAAACTCTACAGCTCTTGATGGGAGAGGAACAGATGGGGGCTGACTGCAGCAAGGTAAGCTGTATTTTTCTGCTTCTCCAGTTGTTGGAGTCCAGTACAGAAGTGCTTTTCTCAAATCCATCTAAGGGCTCTCAGACTCTGCTCCTTGCAAAAGGAGCCATACAGCTTAAGAGCTTGTTTGAAGCAAAAGTGCTAGAACAAGCATTCAGTATAGATAACCCCTGACCTAGGTAACCTGCTAAGACTGAGAGAAATCTAGGTCTGGGCAAAACAGCACCAACAGCTGCTTATCTCCACATTCCCAGCCTATAATCACATAAAGTTTTACTCCATCYATGATCACTGCAACCCCAAACACTGCTTAATTCATCAAAGAAATTAGTAAGAACTAATCTGCAGAGAAACATGTTASTGCCCTAACAGTGACCTAGGTCTTGCCTTCTTTGCTTTAGTTTCTAATGCAATCTAATTTCCTGATTTACCTGAAAAACAGAAAACACTTTGCAATTCAAGTGTTCCGGGTTTTTTTTTTTTTAGGGCATGCTTAATCCACGCATCAACTGTGCACAAAAAGGAAAACTGTTCCACAAATTACTATAGACAAAGTTTTTACAATGAAAATTTTATATAATTTTTCCATACTTAAAAAACTTCAGGAAAAGAAAAAGTAAAGAAACCCCAAGCTTGTTCTCTATAATCCCAACAACAACTACACTCATAGTTAGGACCTTTGTATAAAAATAAAGTTTGTTTATGCAAAACAGTTCTTCACCTTGTATTGAATATAAACCACAAAAAACCTGAGCTCACACTCCTCAGAAAAAAGCCCCTAAAGCTTAATAATTAAATACAGAGCTCAGAAAATAACCTGAAGTAAAAAAAACAATTTGTCTTTTCATCCTCTAATACTACAAAGTGATTCTTTCAGAAAAATTGCCTGTTTATCTTATTAATGAAGCAATCCTACTCACAACAAACATATTATTCACTCCATAGGTTCCTCCCAAAAAAACACAGAAAGTAAAACTTGCACTTGTTTTTTCACAAAAAACAAGTAGTTTCAGTGAGAAAAAAAACCCCACCCACAAACAAAAGTAAACAGGTCTTTCCCCCGTGAATTTAAGCTTTCCTGGCTTGATTAGCTCATGGAAATCAGACCAATGAGTGTGCAGGCGGGAAAGGGCTTAGGTTATAAATGCTCACACTGGGGAATTTGCTATCTAAATGCTTTTTTTTTTTTTTTGAAGCAATCAAGCAAATAATAGGAAAACTTCTGGGTTTGTTTCCATATGTATAGATTTCTTAAATTTAGACTTCATTGTATGCTGACTAAAAGTCAAGGTAAGTATATAGAATGGATTTTAGATGTTTTACATTATTGTTAAATAACTGAAAAAGAATAAAATATTAAATTTTATAACAATTTAACTTTTGTATTTATTTAAACAATAAAAACTTTTGTGAGTTATTTTTTATTAAAAACATMATAAAAAGCTTTCTGTTATGTGTGATTTCTTGAAGCATAAACGTTTCTTACAATGAAAAGCAATTGAAGCGTAAATAACTTTTCAACCAAGTTGTTTTATAGTTTTAGTAAGCCTTTGTATTGATTTCCAATTTAAAAATTACAGGTTTTTGTAGTTCTATACTGGAGCTGTTACCTTTATAGAAACAAAAGCTATAATGCTGTTTTTAAAAAAACAAAAAAAAAAAAACAGAAAAAACAAATAGTTTATCCTGTGAATGTTTTAAAATGATGTGAGTAAAGATGGTTTCTTGTATGGTTGCTTCTAACAACGTCATTGTTCCTCAACTTCACTGAAGGTGTTGTACTTTAGTAAGTCAGTGAATTAATCCTCTGTTAGAGAGGTTTAGTCTTAAGTTTACCTGGTTTTCTGGTTATTAAAGAATAGCTGTGTAGTTCTACTTGGCTTTTACAAAAACCTGACTGATGATGAGATATGAGGTAAGAGTGCTGAGATGAAGGTTTACCAGKGAAAGCGCAGGATCAAGTAACTTATTTGGTTTGTTCGTTTTGGTGCTATGCTGAACTCTTCAATAGAGCAAAGGTGCCTGAAAGCAGAAGCTAAGCATGTCAAAATGCTAATGGAGAAGCTAATTAAAGATGTTAAGATAAATATATGAAATATAAAAGCATCTTTTTGAATAGCAGAAAGCTTGCTTCTGTTCTACTGAGTCAAAAACAGCCCACATACAGGTTCTGCTCTCATTTTTGCAGTCATTTCAGACACAAACTGGGGCAAAAAACAATTTCTTGGCAGCTGTGCAAGCATGTAAGGGATGATGTACTCTTTATGCTCTAAATAGCTTAATTGAGGTACAGCATAACCTACTGTCCTGGCTTAGACTGTCCCTTTTGAAATCAAAGTGTTTGGGAAGAAGAGCAGGTGACAGAAAACAGATTATTTTTCCTTATCCTCTAGTGGATTAAACTCATTAATCCTCAGGTTCTGTATGTTGCCAGGTAGGGATCTCTGCATGCGGCAGCAGTAGGCAGTCACGGAAAGGGAAGGTTTTCATGGAGGGCTTGCTGGCCACTTGATAGTTAAGCTCCTATCGACTGCTACCAGTGGCAGCATCCAGGCCTTCAGGCTTAGGCTATGCTCTAGCAAGTGTCTGTACTTGATGTAAGTGGAAATGTGTGAATTYGCCTGTAAATGGACACGGAAAAGAAAGGATTAAACTTCTGTTATGTATTTTATTTGCACTAGGACTTTGACCAGAAGAGATGTTAGACCACCATTACATGTCTACAGTGTCAGTGCCAGCAGCAAGTGAGCACGTATTTCCCCATCAGCTCTGCAGAGCTTTCTGACCAAATGCTGAGGCTGTACTGCATTTTCAGTACTACGACTCTCCTGGTACCTGCTACATCAGTGCTGCTGAACRGCCAGAGCATGTCTCCGCAGCCACTCTTCATGGATGTGCTTCCTACACAGAAATGCAGCCCTGTTTTAAGGGTTTCAGGAAAGCCAGAACTAACCTGAACCAGTAGCTTCAGGTTGCCACTGGCAACCTGTTAGCAAATATGTGCTTAGGTGGTTACAGCTGGCTGTGAATTGTTACTGTCATAATGAAAAGCCTTTTAGTGAGGAAAGTCTTGCTCACTTTAAATGAGAAGTAATATTAATAATTTTGGACCCCTGACAATGCCATGTTTAATGCTTAATTTTATTTTGATACTCAATATCTGGCTGTATATAAGACTAATTATTGGATAGAAGTTCTTTTGTAACAATTAAGTATGCTATATAAAATAATAATGTAAGTCTTTGTTCTACACTGCAAATAAGCATTAAATTACCTAAAGGAAATATAATAAGCTGTACAATTTAAGAGCTAAGCTTTCTATGGCCTGGTTTTAAAGGTAAATTAATAAAAGACACTGAACTAGAAATTTTTTTGTCTTTGTTGAGGCTTTACATTTAGTGCTGACCATTTCTATACACTCATCATTGGAGATGTATTGTGAAATAATTTCCCTGAAAGCAGGAGGGGGAGGACTATCACTTCTAAGGAGCTTTAGACACTGTCCTCCCTTACCCTGCAGCATAAGGGCCTGAGGAAAATAACCTGCAGGTGTCAATGAGATGGTGAACAGCTGGGGGGGAGGAAGAGTGCAAGTGTGAGCTATTGGTATTGAACTGCTCTCTTGGTTAGAGCTAGGGTGGCTGGGTGTCATTGCCCATGTATTATGGGTCAGGCAGATGAAGAGGAAAAGGCAAGGTCTGTGAGGGATAAGCAGCACTTGGCAACATAAATGAATTTTTAGTTCTTTTTCCTATTGCTCTGTGTTTGATTAAATTAATCAGGGTCTAACTCTCAACAGTTGTCCTGAGCCCTAACAGTAGCTGAGCGCTGTTCATACAGAAGAATAGTCATCRTTGCTCTATTTAAACTGGGACTGACTTGACTCACATCCGGTCCATCAGAGCTGGCCCCGTGTGTTAGCCCCTTGCCCAAATCCTCCCGTCTTTTCCCAGGGCATWTGGTGCATGTGGAGTAACATCCTGACCTCTTGTGCGTTGCTGCATGCTTCTGCCAAACCCTTCCCCTGTAACTACCGTAAGTGTCTACTGTCAGCTCCTGCTGTGCATGTCTAGCTTTAAGATGGGGAAAGCAAGCATGTTGCATCTTCAATGAAAAGATCTGATATACCTCACCTATTGTTTCAGGCTGTCTGTACAACCAGGCTTGTCAATGCCCTCATCGCTTACCGCACCAGGGTGAATGAGATATAACCCCTCCTGATGGGAATGAAGATCAGCAATGCGAGTTTCATGGTGCTTTTGTGAAACAAGCTAAACCCCTCATTGTGTTGTGGAGGCTGCGCAGCACTGATCCGTTAGTGGCCCCTGTGCAGTTTTTTCTTTTCAAGGGGGTTCATGTAAGAGGAGAGTTGCTGTCTCCTATCAAGGGGTTAGCAAGAGCACCTCTGTTGCTTCCCCTGTGGCAGAGATACGGTTGGTACAACTGTTATTGCCTTGAATCTGGTATGTACTTAAATAGCTTATGGGAGCTCGATGCAAAGTATTTTATATCTATAACATCATTTCCATTATAAGTGTGATAAGGTTTACCAGGATCAGGAAGCCTTCTCTTGAGTAACTTACCACCACTCAGGAGTAGTAACAGTAATACTAGTGTCAGGCATAATTTTATTCATATTCCTGGCATGCACGTGACATGTTTGGTTTTATTGAGCCTRCTGTCAGTGAAGTGGAGTAAGCGTATCCCTAGAAAAGCCTTTCAAAGCCAGCTTTTTTAGAGAGCTAGCAACGCTTTCTGCTTGCACAGCAACGCCATGCCAGTTTTGCTAGGCCACTGCTTCAAGAGAAGAGGTAGTGACTCTTCCCCATGGCTGGGTGCATCTCTTCCCCTGGCAGCCCACTGCCCAAGTATGGCTCATCTCACCATACACAAAGCCCTCTCTGATGTGCAAAGGCACTACTGCTCCTATGGATGACTGTGACCCTGTCTTGGGGTTTTAAACCATAGGTGAATTGTTAGCAGCGAGCATGGACTGTGTGTGTACATGCTTCGTACTTAAATGTACTTTGATTCTTAATCGTAGTATGTTTCAACACCAAATGAAAGCAAGTACTCAAGCCTACAGGAGAAGAGCCGACTAAAGAGTTCTTGCTTCTTTTTGCTCCTCTTCCTCTGGCAGTGATTATTTGGGAATTTACTTGCAATATTGCCTTCCAGCTAATTTCTTCCCTGAGTCCCTCTGCACAGCTCTGCTCGCTGCCTGAGCAGGCAATGTAGATTGGTCCCTTCCTAAGCAGTATGGAAAGTGAAACTTCAGCCTGGCTTTTTTGTTAATGACAAGTGAGCAACTTCATTGCAAAGGAAAAGGGAATCCGTGAGGTCAGCTGTTTACTAGGCTTTCTTCTCAGACTGTGAAGCCCCTACTCCGTTCGGCGCGAARGACGTTACCCGAGACCGATAGGTATGGAGTAGGGAAAAAAGCTTAGAGTAGAACTATATGCTGGGAAACATCTTCATAGTTTTTTTTTCCTGACTGTGGGAGGTGTTCAAGTATACTACAGAAAAACTTTTATTCTGACCATCATAAATAAAATATTTGGTTTTGTTCTCTGCTCTATGCTTGTGATTTTCAGTGCAATTTGAGGTAAGAGAAGAGAGTTTAATGTATTTGTAGCACTGATCAGGGCTGTTTTGTACTTACTTATGATGCTTTATAGAGCCGTAAAGTTTGRTTGAAGAAAGACACATAAATGAAGAATTAACACTTCACTACTGGGTTAAAGCTGTGGTTTCATGTAATAATTGCTAGGGCAAGAAATGAGGGTAACGAGGTGCTTACCTCTTCACCCCCATTTATGGACTGTTATTAGTTACCCCCTCCCCCCCTATAATTTAATTGCATGACCAGTCTGTGAGTGTAAATAGAAGCAATTGCTTCTGTAAGAAGTAGTAGGAATGCAGAGCTGATGATCGGGTGAGGATTTTTTTTTTTTAAAACTAGTTTGTCTGACAAAGGAGCTATAATTTTGAAGTATAACATGTTTAAAAAAAGATACTGTATTTGTCATGGTATTTCCTGCATGCATGTAGGCACCTGGTGAAAAGGCAGGGCACTCGCTTCATCAGTCATGAACGCGGAGCAAGTTACGCTTTCGAACTACCTRTGTTCTCTGGAACAAGATGAGGTCTCTGGGGTTTCTTTTTTCTAGGGAACTTGTATTTCCAGGGAAGATGGCGCCTCTATGTCCGGAAAGGTTCCAACTTTGTCCAGCTGAAGTTTTTATAAAAAATCGGCCTGTTTCTCAGCAGCACTACCTGTGAAAATATTGAGATGATGTGAGTACGGACATTACCTCTTCAACTGCATAAATTGCACAATAAGTGTTGAACATGGTATTTGGTTTAGAAAAAAAACCCTCAAAGGCTGCGCTTTGAAAGCTACTGGGATTTAGCTGTGTTAGAACAGATAAAACATTAACAGGACTTCATGTTTTGTCATTAAATAGTTATTCTTTAGTCAGGGAACTTGTTACAGTTGGAGCCCCAAGGCTCCATATCAAATCACTGATATGCTGAATATGACCTGCCAATACCTAGCATAGCACTTATTTTCTTTGGTTTGATCGTTTTAGTGCAACAATGAAGTGAACAGGAAAGAAAAGATGCTTTTGAACACCAATTCTAGGCAGGTAAAAGCCCTACTGAAGGCTTCCTTCATAAACAGGTAAGACTTTTTTTTTTTAAGTTCTCTTCTTACTAGTCTTGGGCTCGCTTGAAGAGTTCACTTCGTCTTTATGTCCTGAAGATCTGCTCTGGGCTGCAAGAGCGCTGGGCGCTCCAGCTGGAAATCATAGTATGAGCACAAACCCACCCAGGCTGCGGACATACCCATTGCCCTGGGCATAGCACTGGGTGCCGTGGATAAACCATGCTTCATGCTTCTCGTGCATGCTGCTCACGGCTGTGTCAGTCAAAACACCGCACTCTTTTAAAGTGCTGGAGCGGGGAACCAGTGCTGATGGTGCTCTTTGCCTTGCATGCTTAGATCTTGGCAGCTTGTCAATAATGTGTATTTGTGACACCTGTCACGAGTGACAAAACTGTTAAGGGCCACATCCAATTCCTCAGCAGTGTTGCTGCACTGCTGGCAGCACTTAGTGTTTAAAAGCTGACTTTATCCCACCAAATTAGGATATGTGATCCAGCCAGGGCGCGGGCAGGGTCACTGCGCTGGAGTGACGCGATGCAAGCGAGGGGGAGAAATCAATCGGAAAACTGCAGAGGCGGTAGCTGTGTTTTCTAAATTTGACTCGTGTTTAACTTTGAGAGGGTTGCCCAACCCCTTTGTCGGTGAGAAGGAAGAGATGCCAGGAAGAAGCCGCTTTTCTGCCTATTTTCCCCTTGGGGTAGCAGTAAGAGAGCAGCCGCAGGAGCCGCTGCCGGCGCACCACGGGGGGCGCTGTGCTTCTCGCGGAAGTTTGTCCCTTGGCGGCGCTGGTCGGGGAGGGGGCGGGCCAAGATGGCAGCGCCCAGCTGGTAGCTCACGTGTCCTGGGCAGGGGAGGCGGCGGTTCGGCGGGGCGGGTGCGGCGGTGCAGGCTCCGGCGCGGTGCGGCTCCGGCTCGGGGCCGCCATGTCGGGCCGTCAGGGAAACAAACTGCCCAGCAACCTGCCCCAGCTGCAGAACCTCATCAAGCGGGACCCGACCTCCTACACCGAAGAGGTAGGAGGCCGARCGGCCCGGCCCGGGTTCCCCGAGCAGGGGGGGCCCGGACGGGGCGGCGGCAGGAGGAGCAGGGGGCTGTACCGGGGTGGGGTCGGGGGACGCTGAGGGAAGCGGAGATGGGCTGTGGGCCCTGGGGTGGGGGGGGCAGGTGTTGCCGCTCCCGCTCAGCAGCCGCCCCCCGCTCTCTGTGCTCAGTTCCTCCAGCAGTACCACCACTACCAGTCCCACGTGGAGATTTTCACCTTCCAACCGGACAAGCCCAGTAAGGAGCTGGCTGAACTGGTGATGTTCCTGTCACAGGTAAGCCGCTGCCCTTCTCTGGAGGATACCTTCGGCGCCGGCCTTGAGCCCTTCACCAGCCACAGCGTCTTTGCCCAGAGCGCAGCGGCTGTGGCAGGTTGTGGTTGATCCAGTGTTGCTGCGATAGCCCCGACGGAGTTGCTGTAAAACTGCGCGTTGACCGAGATTTCTGCAGCGGTATTGACCGTTTCCGGGAACACCGGTTTTTCTTTTGAGCGTTTGGTACAGTTCTTTAAAAGGATTTTTTAATTGCACCATACTTCTTGTATCTGGGCATTGATAATAACTTACTTTTCATGGTGCGTATTAAATTGTTATTATACGAACGATTATAGTTTTATCGGTTGCTTGCAATATCTCGCAGGTTCCCAGGGTTATGAGGGGACCCAGGGTTTTCAATAGAGATTTCAGCTGGGTCTGTCTCTACCCAGGTTGCCCACTGCTACCCCGAACACATGGCCAGCTTTCCCCAGCAGCTGAAGGAGCTGCTCTCCTACCACCATACGGTCCTGGATGCAGACCTGCGCATGGTAAGACCCACGCTGAAGGGTGTTTCGGGCAGATTGCGTCCTGTGGTTAAAATACACCCTTTATGTGTGAGATTAGGGCTTGCGGTTTGCTTTTTAGTTTTTTAATAAAGAAGGAAAGKGGGGGGTATTACCAAATTTTGGTTCTGATTCCCTGTTTTTCTCTTCCAGACCTTCTGTAAGGCTCTGATCCTGTTAAGAAACAAGAATCTAATAAATCCAACGAGTTTGCTGGAGCTCTTCTTTCAGCTGCTGCGGTGTCATGATAAGCTTCTACGAAAAGTAAGCCATGCTTACAAAAACAGGTCTTGATTTCCAGTGGGTTCTGACCACCTTGCCGGAAGTAACRCAGCGCTGGCAGGCAGCTGTTCTCCTTTCCTTGGTAACAAAACAATAAAGTTTAAAATAGCTCTGCTTTTTCAGCAATTGACAGTGCCAGAGGCAAGACTCGATCTATATGTTTGATTAGTAATGAAGCATGCTGCTGTAACCACCTTTACCGTGCTRTTGCAGGCTGTAGGCCTGTCCTGCTTTTTGAATTCAGCAGCTTGGATGTGTCTGCAGGTGAAAACCATAAAGACGTTGCTGTCAGAGCAGGCCTTACTGAATTCTTTGTGAGAACTTCTGAGTAAAACAACCAAAACCAAACCAGCTGCTAGTTAAAGCCGTATTTCAGGTTTTCTGCCACAAAAGTGAAAATACTTGCTTTCTGCCAGCAGAATTACTAAACTGGCCATCAGAATGTGCCCGAATGAAACAGGGTGGGATTTTTTTTAAGCCATACTTCATGCTGTTCATTTTACTGCCTCACTGTTTGTACTGTAAATTAAGTATGCTTTTCAAATATGTAAAAATTAAGCGTACATGAGACTTTACAGGATAACGTCTTGTTGGTTTTCCAACTGTAACTTAAAAGGGAAAATAATATTTTCAGTGGTGATCAGTTTGGTCTCTCATTTTAGTACGTGGAGACTTTGGGGGAATAGTAATGTATCTGCRTTGTTCTCTGCATGACTTGCGTAGGTTACTCCCTACGATCTCTCCATTTACAGACTTTGTATACTCACATCGTGTCGGACATCAAGAATGTCAATGCCAAACACAAAAACAATAAAGTTAACACAGTAAGTATTTCAGCTTTCAGATACACTTCCATTTAACCTCTTGATATTGTGAAAGACTTATAATAAATGTTTCCAAACTTTTTTCTCAGACACTGCAGAACTTCATGTATACTATGTTGCGAGACAGCAATCCCACTGCTGCGAAGATATCTCTGGACGTGATGATTGAACTTTACAGAAGGAATATTTGGTAGGTCTGGCAGGCTCGTTCTGATTCCCCATTTATCGTGGGGCAGCTGTCCTGACATCACTCGTGGCATGTAGTGMAAAATGTAACGCTGGGAGGCTGTGACTTAAATATATTTATCTTCTCTGCGTTCCAGTGAGGCTGTATTTTGTGGAATGTAATTCAGCTGGGAAGAAATACTGTCTTGCTGATCTCYAAAATAGATTAGAATAGATTATTGCAAGGGAGAGAAAACAGGGACTGCTGAAAAATAGTGTGCTGAAAGGTAAAGACTTCTGCAATTTTAGTAAGTAGGTTTGTAAGTATGTGAGACTTTGTATAAAATCAAATTAATTCCTGCAGCTTTATTTCTTTTAAATCTTTAGTTTTAGAGCATAGTTTATCTCAACTATCCAGTTGATTTTCTAATAAAAGTTAGAATTCTGCACTGATTTTTTAAATTTTTTTTTTTTTTTTTTAACGTGGCGGGGTTATTTTGTTTTTATCAGTGGAAAAAGTGGTAATCTGTCTTCGATTATTTTACTGGAGATTCTTCTTTTTTTCCCTTCAGTCACAACGTGAACTAGATGGAACGCAAGCGTGTCTGTTTCTTTAGATGAAGCTACTGCTATGTTGGAAGAATAAAAGAAAATGACAGAAGCTTAACAACTTTGTTTGCAGATCTACGTGGAGCATTGAGAGACTTGATTCTAATGAAGCTTCCTGATTGTTAGGAGTCGCATTTCACGAGACTTAATTTTCTGAGAATGACTTGAAATTGCCCAACTTAAAGGTAATCTTTTGCTTTATTCCAGGAACGATGCCAAAACGGTAAATGTCATCACAACTGCCTGCTTTTCCAAAGTGACAAAGGTGAGAACAGAAATCACTTGATGAAACTGGATGTTACCTAAGCTACGTTTTTCCTGTGGATGCAACTTTTATTTCAGTACTGTAATTGCTAGCAAGCTTCACTGATGATTTGTCTTCCGCTTGTTTTATTTTCAAAATGCCGCTCGTGTTGTGGGAGGAGGCGGCATTTGGTTCTTAAGTACAGAGCAGCAGAATTGGAAGCTTGTCTTAAAACAAGCGCAGGCTGCTGTGGGGAGGGTATGTGTACTTACCACTGCRGCTCAGAAGAGACTGTCAGAATATTGCCTCCGTATAATCAGCACTGTAAGGCTTTCGTTTGTTAAATGTGAAGACAGCTGCTATCCTGCCTGGGGCTCGAGTGAATCTTAGGCCTTCTGTCTTCTGTATCAGTTCTGCAGTGCTGGAGGTTTTAAAAACTTGTATTACTGTTTGAGACAAGTTCTTCCACTATGAAGGTCCAAAAGCTGTTCCATTCAATAAAAACCAACCAACCAAAACTAACAAAAAAACCCCACCAACAAACCCATGTAAACTAATAAAAGCTTGGATTTCTGAGCACTGTGTCAGGTATCATCTGTGCAGGAGTTCCTGATACTGTTGGCATGGAGCAATTGGATTGAAATTGCTTTGCAGAATGATAGGAAGAGAACCTGCATCTTCAGACTTGCTCCAGGCATTGTGGAAGCCCAGATGCTTTTTGGTTCTTTGTGTGCCTCTGACTGTTGGGGATGGGCAGCAAAAATTGACTGTGTGTCTGTAAAACACCTGCGGCTTTCAGTCTGTGATCTGTTTTGCTTTCTGTTTATATCCATGCCTATAAAAAACTGGGAGAGTCTTTGCATAACCTGAGATGTGGACGTAGGGCTGTCGTAAATACTCTTGTCAGTTTGTCCTGTCCTACGTAAGCTTACTTTGCTTTTCAGGTATTAGTTGCTAGTTTGAAGTTCTTTCTTGGGAGGGATGAAGATGAGAAACAAGACAGTGACTCAGAATCTGAGGTGGGTGTTGTGATTAAATCTTCCCCGAGTCTGTGTTCTTCAAACTCTAATAGGTCTGTCATCCTAGTGACCCTGGCTCTGCCAATCTGTCCGCTTCTGTGTTACTTAGTTTTCCATCTTGTTTCCTTCAGAGGTTTCTACGCTTCGCAAGTTCAGTGTTTTTGACAGCTGGCCCCAACTGATAGCAGGATGCCTTTGCTGTCTGTCTAAACACTAATGCTAAGAGCTCATTTGCTTTCCTCTACTCCTTGTGAAGGAAGCAATTCACTTTGAAGCCTAAGCAGGGGCTGGTCGGTCTGGTTCGTGAAGACATGAATTGCTAGTTGTGTCACGTAGAGTTGGAGGAAGAGGCTTTCACCTGGTGTATTGGAAGCTGGTTTGATTTTTTTTAAGCTGTCCGTTTTGTCTTCAGTTTTCCCTTTTGTGCTCCACTTCCTATTTACGTACAAATGAACATAATTCAGTTATCTCGAGAAGGCTGATAACCTAATAGGATTTCAGTCTAGAACCTCCTAATACAGGATATCATTATTTGTCTGTGACTGAACAATACTCTCTAATTAACCAGCTGTAAAAACTACTGTGTTAATGTGCTGTTAAGTGTTCGTGATCTCTCTTGCATGTAGGTAGGTGACTAATTTTATGGAATCGGGATTTTAAATGCTAGTAATTGTGTATGAGGAAATTTAGGAAGAGGGGGAGTTTTCAAATATAGTACATGGTCCTGAAAAATATTGATGCTTTTTGTTTCTCTGATTGCCATTTGAAGCCTGATGCCACCTGAGTCTTGTTTGCCTTGCATTTTTTCTCAAGGATGATGTTCCGACGGCCAGAGATCTGATGATGCGGTATGCAACTAACAAGAAAACCACCAAGCGCAAGAAGAAGCTGGAAAAAGCGATGAAGGTTCTCAAGGTGAGGAGAGTGGCGTCCGACTTGACAGCATTTTAGCTTAATCCTTCAAGTGCAGAAATCTTGTTGTTGCCCCTGTCATCTTAGCTACCTTTTGTCATCTCTTCTAGGTAAAGGTCCTCAAGTGTTCTAGCATCCGTTGGCCAGGCACATGCCATGTTTGCCTGGAAGAGAGCTGTTTTGAARCAGACTTAGAGTCTAAGTTGTGGATTAGTTCTGCTCTGGGTACCTTTTGTGTGGTCCCCCACTTCGAAGTATGCGGTGTCTTGATAAGCAATTTCTTAATGCAGCTCCTGTCGCCTCTTAGGTCAGGTGGCAGAAAACCCCATGCAGTTGAAAAGAGTGATAGTTTACTTGTTACAGCGCCTCTTTTTGAAAAGAAGAGTGGTAAATAGCAGCTTTTAACAGCAGCCTGAAACTGAAGCACTTGCAGCTTTTTCATGGAAAGAAAAAATGTTTCTTTTACTCTCTTTGCCATACAGAAACAGAAGAAGAAGAGCAAGCCAGAGGTGTTCAACTTTTCTGCTATTCACTTGATCCATGATCCCCAAGGTAAGCATGCATTGTGTTTTGTCTCTTTTCAAGTTATGTGGTAACCCTGCCGCATGTGGTAACACTGATGCTTAGACACAACTCTGCAAGGAAAATGAAAGTGACGAGTAGATACAAATGTGACAACGTGACACTTGTAGAGTGCTTTGCCCTAGAGTTTCTTAGAACTTCAAAACAGTGAGATCAGTCCTGTTGTGCTTGTCGTAGTGGAACACTTGTAGATAGTCAGACAAGGAAGGAGCTATATTGCATCATCCGCTTCAGGTTGCTACAGATCAGGATGCGGTGCTCTACCTCTCTCTTGTATGTGTGAAGGCCATAATTTGTGTGAACGGGGAGCAGTTTATCTACTATAGCTTCTTTGGCTCACCCCCTTCAAAAATGTGTTTCTGTTACTAGTCTGATGTTTGTCTAATATCACTTGATTTGGTCTTAGTCTGATCTAGTGAACCACTGGGGATTTTGTTGTTCAGATGGAACCAAAATGTATCTAAAAAAAAGTGTAGCTTTGAATACTGACCCTGTGCTTACGATGTTGTGGAACTCCTGCTAGTTTTCCTCTCTGCTGAACCTGTGCACAGCTTTAGACCTTCTAGGCATGTGAGAAGAAAAAATAACCCATTGGGAGAAGTGCTCTGGCCACCTTTAATTTCTTCTGTGCAAGGGCACTTGAGGCTTAAAAAAACCCAAACCAAACTGACTGCCTTTTTTTAACCTAATCCCAGCTGAGTTCTGCATTGTGCTCTTTAAGTTTTCTGTTATTGCTTCTTCTAGACTTTGCAGAGAAACTGCTGAAGCAGCTGGAGAACTGTAAGGAACGATTTGAAGTGAAGATGATGCTCATGGACCTAATATCTAGGCTAGTTGGAATACATGAGGTACGTACTCTGATAATTTTATAATGGTCCGATGGTAGCCAGCCTGGTTTGGGTGGTGGCATGCTCTGGCCTTGTGCCTCTGGAAAATGAGGTTTAATTTTTCTGTATGTTGAAAACTGCAGATGTATGGTCAGGTAGTTGCCAGTGGGCCTCATGGAATGGCGCAGTGGCGTAGACTTGAGAGGTACTAAGTGAGCTCTGCTAGAGAAAGCTGTTGGTCGGGAATAGCTGAGCTGCCTCTAACAAATAGAGGAGAACGTGTCTTTTTGAAGACCTGCGTGCTCCTGGGAGGTTCTTCAAAGGAGAAGGGCTTTTCAAAGGAGTCCAGCAATTGCTCGTGAACAGCGCGCTCTGAGGTACAGCCAAAGCGTGATCAAAATTACTGGAGTCTCTTTCTGTTTTGGGAGAGAAGAATGTGTCCCCGAGGCAAAGGGAAGTGGCCCGTTGCAGACTGTGCAGCAGAGTGCCCTGATTTGAATTCTGTGCAGTCTAACAAGAACCACTCTGGATTTCACAGAGCTTGGGATTGAGCCTTGTATTTCCTTTGTACAAGTCATTTCTTCATCTCCACATACATCAAGCTCAAGACAGGAGAATGTGTCGTGCAATAAAATCCAAGGCATTTGGAGAGCAAGCTGTATAGAATCATTGATTGGTTTACAGCGTATCAGCCTATGAAGGTGATCGCAAGTTAAAAGACAAGAAGCTAATCTGTTACAATTTCTTTCTTGCAGCTTTTTCTTTTTAATTTCTACCCCTTCGTTCAGAGATTCCTACAGCCCCATCAGAGAGGTAAGTAGCTACTAGTAGATAACACTGCTGTTCATCATGTCACATGTACAGTCAGTTCTTGGACGTGGTGCTGTAAACAAATAGGTAGCAGTAGCTTAGTAGGTAGCAGGAAGCAGGAGTAGTCCAGAGAGTGTGGATGAAGGAAGTAAAAGGCCCTGACTGCCAGAAGCGCAAAGCGCTTTGGACTTCTACGGAAGCTGCGCGCGCTCGATGCTCCTTACCTGAGCTTTTGAGAAACTCCAGCAATGGAATGAAATGAATCTACTGAGTCCCTAGTTCCTTGCAAATCCTGACTAGTTGAGCAAAGCATGACTGCCTTTTGCTGCTTTGTTTTACTGGTGTTTCACTCTAGTTCTAGAGCATTTCTTTTTGTCTTAGCTGGCTGTTAAGGGCCTGCACTGCTGCTGGGGTGCCGGCCAGATGCGTTCCTAATGCTTGGTGGGAGAGGAGAAATGGTTGTCCCAAATAACTTTAGACTGAAATGGCTTTGAGACTTAGACTGAGCAGCTTGTTGAGTTAGCTCTTTTGGTGGATGCGTTTATTGGCCAGACTAAGCTGCAGTAATATACTCTGACATCACATTCCCGCTTTTCTTTTCTTCCAGAAGTGACAAAGATTCTTCTGTTTGCCGCACAAGCTTCACATCAGCTAGTACCACCCGAGGTCAGTACTCCACTTAGCTTTGGTGACGTTAAAAAATGGACAGCAGGCCAGCATGGAAATATAACTGAGTGCATTCGTGGGGAGGGGGAAAAGGGAATCCGGTCAGACCCTTTATCTTGAAAAGCTTAAGGTAATTTTGGCTACTTCTGCAAGTTCCAAGGGATTGTTTTGTGTAAAGGGAAGAAACCCCACCCACGTGTTATGTCTTCATTTCTGTAGGAGAATTTGTGACTATAGTGACAAGTCCTGAGCTCTATCCTTCTGTGAAAAGGGCTCTGTCTGTTAATTAATAATCTGTAATTTTTTGCACAACTTTATTAAATATGCATTAAGTTTATTTCAACTTTTTTCTTATTCTCAGATTATCCAGTCAGTGTTAATGACCATCGCCAACAACTTTGTCACTGACAAGAATTCTGGGGAGGTCATGACCGTAGGGTGGGTACAGAATCTTACAAATACTGTAAAACTCTCTCTGAATGTGGAAAAATATTTTTCTTTTTTAAACCACCTGCAACTTATTCCTGTTCTTCGTAGTATGCTTTCAAGAACCTGCTTGAATAAAAACAAGTTAGGACAGTATCTCAGCATAAACTTCCCTTATTTTTGTTAGCAGTGTTTTAAATTCCCCAGAATGATGGGTTCTGTGCTTAGTGCTGCGACTTAACTTTTCTGGATTTCATGATGGTGCTTTTTTTTTTCCCCTGCTTTGTCATTTGGTCTTGTGTTTTTCTTCCTTCCTGGATATTGTTTTTTCTACTTTGAGGGCAGACCTCTTGTCTGTGAAGTAATATATTTGTATATATTCAGTGAGTGGCTAGCACCATAGTTCAGGACTCTCAACTTTGATGTTTTGTGGATGAAATTTCGCTACTGACAACAAGTTTAAATGTTGCTGTTAGTTAAACTGTAATGTATTTTCTCTGACTTTGTGAAAGCTCTGGTGTAAGTGGAGTAGCGAATGATCAGTAAATGTAGGAGAGAGCTGAACTGTCCTTCAAGAAGATGAAGCACTCAACAGGGGCAGACTATTGTGTGTAGACATGTTGTGAATATTTTGTGAGCTACTCCTTTTCTTCTTGGCATGGTTTTAATCCAGGTATTCAGCATACTAAGTGTGTGCATGAACATGGTTTGAAAGAGAACTTGTGTGAGCCCACGGACTTCTGTTATACTGTCCTTAGCCTGCTCATGGTTGACTCCACAACTGTTTCTTGATATTTTTTTTTTTTTTTTTCCTTTTTTCCTTGGCCTGGTGATTGTTTGACTGCTTTTCCTGTCTGCCTGGACCCAGACTTCACTTGAAGAATTCTGAGGCCTAGGATCAGACAAAATAATAGCTGAGGAGTAGAGTATGGGCCAAAGACAGAGGGTTTTGGAGAACCATGGCACAGAGAGCTCCTTGTGATATTCTCCTTTGTTATGCGAAATGATGTATAAATGCTGTATAAGGTTCAAGTTCCAGATAATTCAGTCTATTACTGGGCCAGTGGGAGTCTCTCCTGACTACGGTGTTCAGAAAATAATTCACTTCCAATTTTTTAGAATCAATGCGATAAAAGAAATCACTGCGAGATGTCCATTAGCCATGACCGAAGATCTGCTCCAAGACCTCGTTCAGTACAAGACTCATAAAAATAAAAGTAAGTGTATTATATGGATATGACTTTTAGATATTTTTTCCTCCTGTATCATCTGGTCCTCTGTTGTTATAGCCTTCCTAATAGTGATGTCTTAATTGTTTTATGTGGGCTGAGAGGTATAATTTTCAATATGTCTGTTGCATTTCTCTGTATTTTGAGTGTATATACATAGGAGACAAAACAGTCAAGGGTAGTTACGGCAGGGGAACTAACTGACAAAACTGAAGAAGGGAAACTGCTTGCTAATAAAGATTTAGCCCTAAGGAAGAGGTGGATCCTGCACTGGAGAAATCAGAGGGAGCTATCACTTCAGAAAAGGCATGAGCAGGCTATAAATACGGATTATCTGAGCAGGCTTTCAGTTTGCTCAGAATTCTGCTTTTCTATACTTATTCTTGACTCTCTTTATTTCTGGGTAGACGTGATGATGTCTGCAAGAACTCTGATACACCTTTTCCGTTCTCTGAATCCAGAGATGCTGCAGAAGAAATTCAGGGTAAGTGTTGTTTTATGTGCATTGCGTTCACCRTAAACATAGGCTCGTGCGCTCAAAAAGGATGATGAGAACCGGTCTCGTAGCCTCTCGAGAATGAGGTGGAATCGCGCCCGCGTTCTTCCCCTGCGTGCTCCCTTGCCGCATTTTGACGTGGCGCGCTCTTATTTCAAGATTTCCTTAAATTTATCAAACTCATTGACAGAAGGATTGTGCTACAGAAGCTTGACTATCTTTCTAGAGTGTGTTCAACTTCTTAGTAATTCAAGATCTTTTCTTATTTCATCAGGCAGAATTTATCTTTTCCACCTGCACCCTCCTCTCCCCCAGATTTTTTCATGGATTTGTGGGCATTAAAATAGCAGCCTGCTTAACATGTATATTGTTAATTTACAGGGTAAGCCTACTGAGGCCTCGTTGGAAGCCAGGATTCATGAATATGGAGAACTGGATGCCAAAGATTATATTCCAGGAGCAGAAGTACTGGATGTTGAGAGTCAAAAGGAAAAGGGAGGAACCCAAGAGGAAGGTTGGCCTTTTTATCTTTACCACTTCCATTTTGAGCATCATTGTCACTAAGATTTTATTTGGACATAAAACTTGGCGTTCGTACATTTCGTTTGCTGCCGTCACATGCTGCGTGGCTTGCACATGTCTGTATTTGTCCATTAAGAAGCACTAATACTATCCTCGAGTAAGTGAAATTTATCCAGTGAAGTTTGTTACTGTGTGTTGCTTTGTGTGATAGACACTGAGGGATGGAAAAGCAGAGGGACAGACATTGTACAGCTATGAAACTTGTATGTTCAGCTCTTCCTAAAGAAAACTTTTTGTTGTGTATTATAAAACACTGAAATAGTACTTAGAAATAGTATTTTGCTTCTTTAATTCACTTCCTGTGTAAATGCTCCACACTACCTGGAAGCCCTGCCTGAATCGGGGAAAAAAAAGATGGGGAGGGACTTGAAAATCAAGCCAGAAGAGTTTGGCAAATCAAGCCTGAGGGCATCGGAGATATTGCAGTGGAGGTGTGCCGGAGGAATAAACACCCTGCTATGTCACATTTCTTACGCATGTGAATGCAGTGATTAGCGTAACAATCTTCTTTGCTTTGGTTTCTGAAGCTGATAACTTTAGCACATCAGTCAGTTTGAACAAYGGTGAAGAGGAGCAACGCATATACTGTAGAGAGTAACTTAGCTATAAATTGCATTGCTTCCCTCCTTGGTTTGGATGGCAGGGAGCGGGGAACACTCTTACTAAACAGTGTAATAAGAATTAGCATCTATAAACTACTGCGTTTCTTCAGAGACTGTCCCGAATGCGCTCTGTTTTGAGGATCTTTAGCTTCAAATGAGAGTTAAACTTTGCAAAGCATAGCATTATGGTACAGCTTGCTGCGACTCTGACTTGTTGCAAGCTGCTTTGGGTATTTTCTATGGTTGGCTTGGTTTTGAGTGAATGAGGTGTACGTAAATGTATTTCCTGTAAAGGCTCTGATTACCATTGTTCCAGGTTTGTTGAAAGCTCATGATAAATAACTGTATGAAGGCGACTGCAGCTCACAGTAATGACAAAATACACCAGCTGTTTTAAGAAGTCATTTGTGGGGGGGGGCGTGTTTTCAAAGATCTCACACTGCCATATGCAGTTATCACTGTAAAAATTGGTGTCCGTAACTCAACGTGCTTGTGATGTGGGTGCGCTAAGAAAGGAAAGCTGAGTTTTTTTGCACGGCTCTGAATCAGTTGCAAGCCAGATGGAATTTGGTAGCTGAACTTGCCAGTGGGAAAGCGTGGGAGCTGCTGGTCTGTTCAACTGTGGATGTTTCTAAAAATCATTAACAAATAGCAATCAGATGTGTCGAGTATCTTATGTCGTTGTAATGTCTATGTAGTTCTAAGGCTGGGATGCTGAGACCCTAGAGTTTGCCTGTTTGGTAAGCATGTCCCTGGGCATAAATGCAGTTAGCCGATAGGTAATCAGAGGTGGTGAGAGCTTGCGATTCAATCTGAAAATATTTCAAACTCGAGCAGTTAAACCAAATCTGTATTAATAACACTGTGCGCTTCTTCCCCTGAGCAGATGGATGGGAAAGTGCTAGTCTGAGTGAGGAAGAAGATAATGAAGATGGAGAATGGATTGATGTGCATCACTCCTCAGATGAGGAGCAGCAACAAGTAGTGAGTTCTAAGTGTCTTCTACCCCAAATATAAATAAGCCTTGTTAGTAGCAGACCAGATTCTGTTGCTCTGTACCTTCACGTGGCTGCTCATAACGAACTGTACCGGGCTGCGGAGTAACTTGACCAGAATCAGTGAGGTTGAAGTACTATTTAGCACCTGTGCTGAAGTATGCCTGTTCTTAGGGTGAGGGGGAGAGATAGGGGAATTCTGTCCCAGTGCTAAATTGCTTCAAAGCTATGATATTTAGATGATGAGTGCTTTTATCCACTCTGAAATATGAAGGAGTGGAAGTACTTCTTTCTTCTAATAATATATGTTGCATATAAGACTATGAAGAATCCTAACAGCTGGTTATAGCATTTCCCGACAATATTGCCCCTACATAGGTATTTGGGAGGCAAGGGTCGTGGATTATGGCACAGAAATGGTTTGGAAAGCTCTGGATGATTCTTCCTTTGCGCTTTTTTCAAAAGGCAGAGAAGGTGAAAAGCATGCCCATAGAGGAACGAAAAGCCAAAGCTGCAGCAGTCAGTACAAGCAGGCTGCTAACCCAAGAAGACTTCCACAAAATACGCCTTGCCCAGCTCTCCAAAGAACTTAACTCTGCACCCGGTAAAGCTGCCAAGAGGAAAAATATTGAAATAGATGATGAAGAGGAGGAGGGCAGGTAGGATATGAAATATTCATGAGTGCTTTCTCTTCTCTACAACCTGGTGATACAGCTTTTAATTGCAGAAGGGCACAGAGCTCTGCTGTTGGTCAGTATCCCCTGGTGACAGGTGGCAAACAGCCACGCAGCCTAGAAGGGCTCCTGGCCCGGGGGATGTGTTTATACCTGGGAGAAAAGACATGAGGGGCCGGTGGGAACTACGGGTCTGTTTTGCCTGTTCAGACCAATAGGCATGTTTTTCATAGCAGTAGTCGCATGGTTATATCTCCAGAGTTTCTTAAACTTTGTGGTTAAAGCAGAACTTGAAAAACAGTAATGAGAGACTTTTGTAAGGGTTGTCTCAAGCATGAGGATGAGCCTGAGAGAAAGAACAAGAAGTGCTTGTGTGAAAGGTTATAGGAAGACAGTGGCATAAGGGATGGTGAGAGACGAAGGGTCTGGAGGGCATTTTGGTTTTCTTGCCAGATGAAGTTTTGTGTGTGACGGCCTTTTGTCGGATTTTTGTGTGTGTAGGGGAGAGTTGCTTTCACTCAGAGATATTGAACATCTGCATAAGAAGCCTAAATCGGACAAGGAGACCAGATTGGCAACTGCAATGGTGAGGAACTTGGCTCTTTCGTATCCTCTGTCTTTACAGATTTGGGTTTGTGTGTTTGTCTCCTGCAGAAAGGAGGAAGTGGTGGGGTTTGATCTGTAAGATGGGTGCCCAGCTGCCATCTGCGTTTTGAGAAATGTTTTGTATTGTTTTTTGCTGTTGCATCTGGGCTGTAACAGATAAACAGCCTCTTGCTGGTCACAGGTGACAATGAAAATACAAAGACAGGCACACCTGATTTTAACTGTGACTTAACAGAGCCAGCATGGAAGAGTGCCTATAATGTATACAGAAAGTCATACCGAACCTGTATTTATTGTTACTGCCATAAACCTGTCACCTTAGCAGCTGATGTTAACTGTAGGGAAAGGAAAACGACCCCGTTATTATTATTACGTTGTCTAATTCTAGGCTGGAAAAACAGACAGAAAAGAATTTGTGAAGAAGAAAACAAGAATTAACCCATTTGCCAGCTCTTCCAACAAAGAAAAGAAAAAGCACAAGAACTTCATGATGATGAGATACAGCCATAGTGTCCGGACAAAAAATAAGCGTTCTTTCAGGGAAAAACAGGTAATATTTAATGTTGAAAATAGATGGGGCAGTCTGAGCAGTAAACTTAAAATGCAGGTGAAGTGCTGTCTATCCTGGGCCCTAAGTGGTTGCTGTTTAATTCGATTGTTTAATTGCTGGAAAGGACTGTGGGCTAGGTGGCTTCCCTTGAATCCTACCCCAGAGGAGGTGTATCAGAGATTGTGGTGGTGAAGAATGCTTTTGTCAGTCTCTTCTCTTTAATATGCATCGAGGACCGAGCCCTGTTGCAAAGTCATGTGTAGGTTAGGAAGGCAATGATAATGTGGTTTGTTTTACTTGAAATAAATTTAAGAAGATCATATTAGAACCCTGACTATAATCCTGTGACAGAAGAAATGTTTCCCTGGTACGGAGGAGTCATTTTTCAGGACAAGCTTTTAGAGTGGTTCTTCACTCTCCATATACTTTCTTTGACCTTTCTCCTGTTACTGTCATATTACGGACTTGTCTGTCCTGGCCTTGAGGTCATCTAATAGCTTGTCACAAATGTACTTAAAGCACAGACATAAATGCTATTTATTACCTATTTGAAACTGTTCAGAGAAAAACAAACTGCTTCAGTTTAGCCTGCCACAGTAGTTTCACAGTATGCTGCTCTTAGTGGTGAATCCCCTGCCCTCTGCTGCTTCCTCAGCTATAAGCCTGGCCACAGGGCTGATACAGGCTTTAGGACAGCCCTTGTGAAAGRGTATACAAGCTACAAACATGTATTTGGCAGTTCAGTTACTGCGTGTTCCCGCAGGCGCCTGCGCCAAGGGTAGCTGAAGGGATATCTAAAAGGCAAGGCAGAAACTTCGGGGGATGACTTTGCTCCTGAAGGCATTGGGCAGGGAGCCTGCTTAGYTCTCCCAGGTGTCTGGGGTTAGGTGAGCTGGCAAGAACGGAGTGTGGACAGGGAGCCCACCTGCTCCTGTGATGCACCTCAGCTGGGGATAAGGCCTGAACTGTGGCAGCTGTTCCCAGAGAATTGGTGTAGCCCTATTGTCTTGCCCTGCTGAGTGTCACCTTGGCAGGGTAAGTCTGTGCTAACAACAAAAATCTGCCTTAAAATCCTTTTATCTAACCTGGCAGATGGCCAGTCTAGGGTTTTACAGGGTGTTATAAAATTGAACTCCTTTGAACGTGTTCCAAGAAAAACTTCTAGAATAATCCTATTATGCAGGGGTCTTGTTTCTGTGTGGTGTTAATTTTTGTGTTTTCTTGCTAGGTTGTGTCTTGTGCTAGAGCRCGTTCAGATGCTTCTTTTACAAACCCTCCTTTGAGTTATCTCCAGGATCATATCATTAGGATAATGTATATTTGTCTGCAATTTGTTGCCTTAAGAGCAGCAAGACTGAAACTGTTGATAGACTCAATAGAGAGAACATGTCTTAAGTGTTTCTGTTGAACAGGAAGACTTGGACTAATATCATCTGTAGTCTTTTTATTTGCTATCGTTCTGCCTCACCCCAAATAAGGCTGACCACATTACCCCAGCTCTCAAAACACACAAAAAATGTCACAAACATTCCAGGTGCTTTTAGGAAATGGCTGTTTACAATGATTCTTACACTTGGCTCACTTCTTTTCTGAAAAGCCATCTTGAATGGTTTCAGTCCTTACTCCCGATGTGTGTTTCGAGTTTAAATGTAACAGCTAAACAGTGAAAGGAGAATTTTTTCATACTTTTTTCACTGACGTTAGGCCACAGCATCAGTTCTGTTGACCGTGATTTGGAAATACTTTTTAAAAGTGGGTTGAAGCACCGTAGTTGTAGGATACTGTGTTCTGCTGCCCTCTTTAGTGGTAGAATAAAATGGACTGTTGTCTATAGTCCAGAGCTAAATCCCCTTACCAACTATAAAACATGTCTGAAATACACAACAGAGTCTCTTTAGAGTGATATGGCACTTATAAAAATTCTAGCGTCCCTCCTTCCCCCCTTGAAAAGAAGCTTTTGTAATACTCTTTCAAAAAATGCCCTTTAATCCTACTTACCTCGCAGCTGGATTGAAGTTTTTTCTTGATCTCTTCTAGTTGAATACGAGTCAGTGGAAGAACAGTTTATGTTACTCTGATCTTTTTCCTTATATAGGATCTGCTAATTATGTACTGAAACTTTTCTTTTTGAAGCCCAACTCTTTCTTTAATTGTACTACCGAGTTTAGCTAAATAACCACAGCGTTTCTGCCACTGTAGTTGTTAGCATTTGCCAGTTACTGCTCCCAGTTTTAGCTGATAAGCTATTAGTGTTTTTCTCTGAGGTTGAAGAAATTGAAGAGGGTTGTTGATGTGATAGTGGTGTTGTCTGCTTACCTGAATATTCTACTTTGGTTTCATATTTAGCTGGCTCTTCGAGATGCGCTTCTGAAAAAGAGAAAACGGCTGCTGAAGTAACAAAACAGTAATGGGGAGGAGTACTTAATCACCCTTGAAGAAAGAGCCCTAGAAATGCTCATTTCCACCCACCACCACCCCACAGGGAAAAAGGGACCGAAATGTCTTACGGATTTATCTCTATTATGTTCAGAATTACAAATTCAACTCTTCGAAGCTGTTGGATACTGCAGCTATAGGACAGATGGAAGAGGCCTTAATCCTTGCAGGATTTTGATTTTTTTGAAAGCATTCTAGGGAAGAAGGCAATTATCTTTTATTGACTATCATTTACTTACAGCTGGTTTTGTATGTAAGTATTAAAACATACAACCTTATTGTAAAAATATTTTACTTGAAGCAATTCATGAATAGGTARTTGGCAAGAAGAATAACATTCTGGCTCAGTCTATAAAGTGTGTGTATATAATGTCTGTGCCTGTATTAGGGATGTGATTTTGGAGACTGAGTAAGCCATTTTCTAAGCAGCTGTTTTTTACCCGTTTAATAATAATAAAACCAAATTCTTGAAATACAGGTAAGTTCAAGTGAACAGGTAGGGGAAAGAACAGTTTCATTATGGTTTATGAAGAAAATAATAATAAAATTAGTATATGGGAGACGGTTTTCATGTTGCCATTTAAATAGAAAGGTAGCATCACATGCAGGAGAACTAGGGAGTATTATTTTTCTCTATCAGTGCATCTTGTGGTGGGACTTGCTGATGTCTGATTTTTGAAGTCTATGTGAGAATAACATGGATCTGTGGATTCTTTACATCAAAGGTTGAACTCTTGCTTTAGCCTTGACCTCTGCTGGGACCATTAAAGGGTTCTTTGTACCTTACCCAGCCACCTGCTTTAATGGAAGCTTGAGGGATTTATTTATACCACCCTTTGTCAAATTCTGTTTGAAATGGATTTCCTTGTGGCGCAGAAATAGGTGCCACGTGCACAGTATAATGGAAAAGCAGTTGGTGGGGTGTTTTTTTCGTTTCTTCTCAGGAAACCAGGTTAATGTTTATATCCTGCCTGGGAATTCACTCAGCTTAGTATGTTTGTTATGTTGAATACGCAATTGTATTCACTTCACCTCCTATTACTTGTCTTGTTTGTGTATTTTTTTTTTGTTTTTGTTGTCACATCTTGCTTCCTAAAGCAAAAACAGCTTAGAGGCTTCAGGGAGATAGGAGAGAAGAACAAAGTTGAAACTTCCTACAACTTTGAATGTTACATTCAAATTCAATGGCTCCTGCTGAGGGAGAGGCAGGGATTGCGACTTGGGAATGATAGCAATGAGCTGGCCCGGTGGAGGGTGCGTAGCTGGGAGCCGGAGACGCGAATGGATGCAGAGGAGCTGTAGTGGTATGGGGATGGAGTGCTGGAGTGTGGGCTGAAGAGACCACAGTAAGGGGAGGAGATGGGGAGAACAATATGCACTCTTATAAACCCCGCCTTTCACGGTTTCCTTTTTTTTTCCTTTATGTGCATGTGTTCAAAAACTAATGACTTCTGAGGCTGAAAGGGAGAGGCAATTAATTTTTTGTTGTCTTTGAGTTTAGGACTAGTGCCTRGTCTCCTCTCTGCCCTTCTCCCCCTTGTTTATAGCCTTGCCGTGGGGTTCAGCAAGGCGAGAGCTATGCCTGGTTGCTGTCAAGTGTGTGGCTGTCTCCTCTACCCTACTTGCAAAAATGAGAGTATTGGACTGCCTTTTCTCTTATTTGCCAAAACACAGGGGCAAATGAAACATACACGGTAACCCCCAGCTTCCCCCCCCCCCCCCCCCCTTTTTTTTTTTTTTCTTCCCGCTGTATTTTCGTTACTCTCTGTCCATCGTGTCCTACCTCTGCTTCACTGACAGCCGAGGCGGGGTGGGCTGTGAGGGCATGGCGGCCGTTCCCCATCGTGGGGAGCAGGGAGCGAGGCCGAGTCGTTTCCTCTGAGGCGATGCGACGACGTCCCCGCCGGGCAGCCTCGAGGACGACCGTTAGGCCCCGCGCGCGCTGCGCGCGGAGGGTCGTTACGCCTCGGGGCGGGCGCGCGAGGAGGGCGGTTCCCGCCCGCGGCGCCCGGGGCCGCCTCCGTGTCCCGGCCCTTCCCCTTGGGCCGCCTTTGGCGGGCGGGGGTGACCCCTGCCGCTGCGGGGAGGCCTGGGGTCGGGGTGCCCGCCGGCGGCCGCCTCCAGTGCCATGGGGCAGGCAGCGGCGCGAGGCTCCCGGCTGTGGGGGCCGCTGATGCTGCTGTGCGGGGCGATAGCGGCGGCCCCGGCTCCGCCCGTGGCGGCCCCGCTGCAGTGTAACGTGAGCCTGGACAGCCCCGCCGAGGAGCGGTGGCTGCCGGTGCTGCGGCACTTTGATCCCGCCTTCCTGCGCGCCGCCTTCGCACGGGTCATCGAGTGAGTGTGGGACGGCGGCGGGGCCTGGCAGCCCCCTCCTCGGGACGGGGCAGCCCGGGGGTGGGGTGCGTGTGAAATGGCCGGGGCCGAGGGGACAGCGCCGTGCCCGCCGGTCCGTCAGACAGTCCTTCCTCCGTGGTAGAGCGGCGTGAGGGGCAGCCCCGGTCCCTGCCGCTCCTCCCCAGGCCGTGCCGGGAGCGAGCCAGGGCCCGCTTTTCCCTTCCCCCCGCTGCGTCGCGGAGCCCTTGTCGTCCCCCCGCCAGACCCGCTGCTGCGGGGCCTGAACGAAGAGGGCGAAGTGATTCTGCACGGCTGCTGAACTTCTCTGAACTCAAAAATTCAGGGGTTTTTTTTGAGTGTTAAGCCGGTACTACTGCATTATGCGTACGCTTAGGAACCTGTCACAGGATGGACAGGGGAGATCCCTGGTAGGAATAAAAAATTTCACAAGTAGGAAGCCCGTGCTGAATGTTTTGCTCGGGTTGTGCAGGCTTCTTTGGGGACGTGCAGAAGGTGATGGGATTCGGTGAGGGATGGGATGCAGGGATGTCTGATACAGCGCGGGAGAGGCTGCTAACGGATGGTCAGCAACAACTGGGACGGGCTGGCCACAGGAGTGGCAGACTCCTTGAGTATCAGCCAGGCGTAAGCTGCAAACCTTTTTGTCGCTTTCTCGGCTCATGCCTTGAGTGTATTTTGCAGTGAAAGTATACCACAATGGGTCCACGAAGTTATTCGGCCGATAGCAGCAGAATTGGAGTTCTTTATGCCGCAGCCCTTCGCGGGGGAAATTCTGGGACTGTGCAAAGCACTGGGAGTAAGTCTTGGAGATGGAGTCCTGCTTAACTTCGCCTATGAATCTACTGCGTAAGTGTCTGGTACTTAGAGAATCTCGTAGAAATGGATGTAGAGATTCATTTTAGTTCAGTGTGGGAGAACACGCAATAAGGCAGGTGAAGACACGTGGCAGATGACTTGCACTGTTCATTCTCACCCTGTTTTATATGTTCAGCTGGAAGGTTTCATTCTCATTAGGCAGTTTGTATCCTGAATTGAACGAGAAACGCAGAGCGGTATTTTTATTTGCTCATCAAGGTAACGTGTAGCTGTAATGTCTTTGTGTATGTATATCTGTATAAATGTATAAAAGTATGAAAATAATTTCTGCTAATAAGGAAGGGCCATCCATTCAAAGTATTTGGATTCATTTATGTTTGAAGATCATGTAGTGTACTCTTCTGTCGTTTAAATTGTCATATTTCATCAAAAAGGAAACTAGAAAAATTAGTTGCAATCTAATTATTTTAACCATTCATCTGAGATTAAGTTGCTTCCAAACCATTTTCTGGATGTATGTTCATAATGACTGTATAATGTAATTTTTTTATTTCCATAATGGAAAATGGATGTAGTATCTTTATGACAGCAAACAAAACCTCAGTGGAAAAAAAGACTTAGTTTCATTGTCATTTTTTACCCTAGACGCATGTGCAGGAGAATAATAAACATTTGGTATTGCCCGTGAGGATCCTAAAAAATATTTCTCTGTATAGATTTTAATAAAAAACACGTGCATACAGCCACTTGTACGCATTTTGATTATTGTTTTTCTTAATGTGTGGTATTCGGTTAAAGTGAACTTTTTTTTGATAACGATTAATATTGGATAAGATAGTCATTTAAATGCTAGCTTTCTTAGTATTTCGCAGAGGACACTTATCATTCTTAGCCATGGTAAGACCCATGAAATTAAGTTTCTTAGCTCTAAAGACACTAAAAAAAACCATCAACCGGGAACAAACTACTTGTCTGCGAAATTTACCTTTACAGTTTTGAAAGAGTGTTACGCATCACTGGAATGACAAAGTCATAACTCATAAATTCTAGAGAGAATAAATTTTTAATTCCCTGCTAATTCAATATACTTCATAAAAAAAGCCTGTTTCAACAAAACCGAAACTGTTATTAAAAAAGGAATTTTAGCACACTTCCTGTTCTAGAGATAGGGTTAGACTATTATTGAAATGGCTGACACTTTAACAACAACTGAGGTTTTCAGTTTGAAAGGACTTTGTTTGAACTTCTTACCTAGTTGTGATTAAAAATATAAATGGGGTCCAAATTGAAATGAAATGAACTATAATTGTCCAAGTGAAATCCAGAAAGTTGCAGACTGATACTTTGTGGGCATTTTTAGATGTCAGCTTTTCATCTCGATTTAGAAAAGAAGTAAAATGAAATAATGAAATTTTTCCCAAGTGGAAATGCTGCTTCCTACCTGGTCTGTAATATCTGTCCTGATGCAGACAGTAGTGCGGCTTTTGACTTTCTCAGCCAGGTGGGACCTGATAAGTATTGTATAGTTTTGTATGTTAGACTCTGTGGGAAAGGACTTTCCCTTATGGATATCATGCATAAGTCATATAGGAGGACATTGTAGTGCTGTGTAGTTATGCAGAGCTTCAGTCAAACCATTCTGTCCTTCCCSCCCCCCCCCCCCAGTTTGAAATTAAAACCCGTAAGAAATTTTATCAGAGAGTATAGGATGAGACTGTTCTCTCGAGTTGGGAAGCATAAGTGTTAATGATATAATGCAAACTCCTATTTGTATGCTTACATTAGTAAAATACTTCACAGAAGATAAACTTAGTTACTCCTCCTGAAATGTTGAGCTAGTTCAACTATAATATTGAAAGCGTTGTCACAGCTTTTTCGTAAATCGTTCTTTCTCCTTTTTGTTTTTGAAGCTTCTGTACTAGCATTGTTGCTCAGGATGACAAAGGAAACGTTTACCATGGTCGGAACCTGGATTACGATTTTGTCGATATATTAAGAAAGATTACAATTGATGTGCAGTTTATAAGAAGTGGGCAGGTATGATCTGTGGTTGACGTGGCTGGGTGGTATTCCGTGAAGCAACGGGGTCGTAGGGCTGCATAGACAGTGGGATTTAGTATAGGAATGTGGTTCCCATCCCAAGTTTACTGGATTGTTAGAGCACCACAGCCACTCTCTCGAGGAATGCGGGATGAACGCTGCTTTTCTTTGCTTTCTGGACATCCAGTTCGTGGTGATTAACTGGAACAAATAGAACAGCATAATCTAGTATCTCAAGATTGTTATTTGGAAGGAGATGTTGAAAGAAGGGAATGTTGAGATACTAAAAAAGAAAAAAAATACTAGAGAATATAGAAAAGAGATCAGTTTTGGCAAGGCCTGATTCTAAGGCTTTTTTCTAGGGCCTCGTTAATTTTTGTGACCTCTGTGTGTGTGTGTTAGATGAAAATTTCCGAAAATGAACTAGTTGCTAGTGCAGTCCTCGTTAGTGTGATTTTTCTTAATATTCATTAGTCCGTTTTGCAAATGGAGAATTCTTTGTTTGTTTCTTGCTTGAGTACTCGCTAATGTGAGCAAAACTTTTGTAGCAGTTGGTGATCATTAACAAATGAAATGCAGTGAATTTTGGTCCTCAGAGTCTTTTTATAATTTATTTTGCAAGCTTTACTCTAATTTAAGGCAAAGTGTTTTATAGCAACTTAGGTATGAAAGTCACAGGAAAAAGTACAGGATGCTGCTTCGGAGTGTTGCCTATATTGTTGCAGAATGCTAAAATACTGCGTGTTTCCTGGTTTCAGATAGCATATCAAGGCACCACATTTCTTGGTTACGTAGGCTTATGGACTGGGCAAAGTCCACACAAGTTCACGATCTCCGGTGATGAACGAGGTAAAAAAAAAAAATAATCTGTCTTCCACACTTGATGTTATGTACACTATTTCAGTTGATTGTTGCCTGGTCTGGCCCTTCTCTCGCATTCTCCCAGAGGGAAAAATACGATTAAGGTTGCCAGGAAGGAGCTGAAATCAAATGACGTCTCTGGCCCTCGGGGCATGAAGACACACGTGCTGCCAGTTTTTGGCTGCTGCGGAGGAGAAGGGCCTTTGTTTGTCAGCACAGTGTCATCTGAGCTTGAAAAGTGTCAAAGGAGACAGAGAACCTTGGGGAAAGCCTTAAGAGACAAATTCATGTGGTCTGTTCAAGAGACACGATAGGAGATGGTAGAGTAGGGGTTGAGGGAAAAAGATGCAGTCGTGTATAGCAAATAAACAGCTGCTTTCCTAGTTCTCTATCCCTTCCTCTGTGTTCCATGTTTCTCTGTCCCCATAAGGCAGCTTGAAAGAGAGGATGGGAAGAGAAGCGTAAGACTGAGAGATTTAGAGGAAAGGCAGCAGGGCTTGAGACAATGCATGGAGACAGTGGAAAGGCGGCTGAGGAAAGATCTGGTAGTAGAGGTAAGTTGAGAGATGTCACTACCGAGAACTAAAACTTGACAATAGAAGGGCTTGTAACAGTCAGGAAGGCAGAGGAAGGGTCACTGCCTTTTCCATCAGAACTTCCAATTTGACAGATACTGATAGTTATGTCCAACTCACAGCTTGGGTTTGCTTCTTCCATCCCTTCCCCCCTCTTTTTTTCCTTTCTTTTTAAGAAGCAGACACTTTTTGCTGTTATTTATTAGCTGTTTGTTAGAACTGGAAACAATGTAGTCCGAGTTGGAACCAACATCTAAAATAAATGTTTATTTTTTTACTTGTGATTGTGGTAAGCAATTTTTCTTTTCTTTTAATTAGACAATCTTTTGGTTTTGAAAGACTTTTTTTTTAGATGTTATGCAAACACTATGCAGTGTATACGTTATATACATATTCACTATCTCTATAAGCAGGGATTCTGCTATGGAGCACATGCACCTTTTGATTCCCGTTTCCTTTGTTAATACTGCCTTGTGGCATTCCCTAGATTCTTTCCATAGTTTACACTCATATTTTTTTAAGAGCCTGCTTCTGATGCTAGTGTAGTTATTTAATCCCTTCAAAACTGGAGCGTCCTGGGCTGATACTGAGAGATGCAAACTGCTTTTAGTTCATACTAACATCAGCTTGGAAATGAAGTCTTAAGCGTATCGAGTTTTTGCAAAAGGCTTGATTTAGAAAATTTTGCGGACCAAAGTCTGCGAACAGGCACAATGTGGGGACAAAACCTGTGCCGTCCTGTTCTCCCTGCTGTTTCTCAGCAGCGTGCTTCAACCCTCAGTATAAGCATCATCTGAGACAACAGTGAGGTGGTTTAGTCCGTGCACAAACCCATTCTGTTCTCCCGATTCTGATAGAGGAATCAAGTACTGCAAACTTTTGTGTGTGATGGGCCCCTCTTGTCCGTCAGCAGCTCATGTGCTGTCATCCACCTGTGTGCCTCGACTTCAGTCGCTTTTTAACTACAGACAATAGTAATTCACTCAACGCGTGCTGTGCTCCTGTAAATCAGTTGTTGCTGACTGCTTGCTGCTTTATCTGTCTCTGTACAACTGAACTAAAAATTCAGGGAAACCAGCATGTGACCGATAGCTGGAAAGGGGGATGACTTTAAATTAGGGTGAAGGTCTATCAAGTGACAAGCATATTGTTTCTGCTGGCTTTTTCTGGTTTTGGCATATGAATAAGTATAAACTTGACCTTCTGTATTTCTTAGTTCTCCTAATTTTCTCCAGTAACCCAGAAACACTATCGCTACCTCTTTTTTAGCTGTTTCATGATTTCTGTGTAATTCTTCCTGTTGTTGTGATATTTCATAATGCTAATATTTGAGCTGACAGATGTAGACTATGATATCGTATGAACAGACCTGGAATCCTTTTGGAAATACATGTTACAAAGTGCTAGTCCCTGTTACAGTCACCTTTGACTCTTCATTGCTTATCATTCAGCTATGAATAAAAACGGTTTAAAAACCAAGCAGCTAGCAAGTTACCAATACTTAAAGGAATGTGATAGTTTTTGATTGAAATTGCTAGCACCGGCACCTTCTGAGAGATACTGTGTATTCTCCGTACGGTGCTGAGCACTGTCATCTTTATTGTCCACTGTACCTCAGGCTCCCTACCGTTTTATGTCACCCTCTTATGGCACTGGTCACAGGAATATTGTACCTTTCAGAAGACACAAAAAAGCTAAGATAATGATCGCTCCTGTCATTACAGGTCTGAGATGCTTTCTGGAAAGCAGGGGTGTTAATCCAGCTGCCCTGGTTGAACTTCAGTTGGGATTATGTTGTCTATTTATATTTCACCTGTAGTTTCAGCTAGATGTTATGCTCTTTGTGAGCCCCTCTCCTGAAATGTTGACATTTTATGCTGATACGTAGCTGCCCTGTTTCACTGAGGATTTAGCTTTCTGTGGTACTTCAGTATCCAAATCTAATGATACAGAAAAGTGAGCATTTGAAAGACAAATTTTGTAAAATGAGGGCGTGCCAGGGTACGTTAGCCTGGTTATGCAGCACATCCTGCATATTTTATGTATAGATACCAGTAAAGTAAGGTAAAAGAAAAGGAGCACTATCGGTATTCAGTGTTCTTAAGCAGTGCTGATAAGCTCAAGATGCTACAGAGGCTCTGATTACTTTCAGATGGTGTATGCTTTGTCAGTTCGGTATAAACTGCCTAACTTTGATGTTTTTATGATAGCGGTATAGTTAGAGAATTAAAGAATTTGTTGCACCGATCTTTTGTAATGCAGTAGAGGGAAAGATTGCGGAGCTAGACGTGGGACATGGAGAAGAAAGGAAGGCGGGAGGATAGGTTTCACAGAGCGTACGTAACATGCATGTATGGTAATTTTTCTTTTTTTTCCAGCGGGTGGTAGATGGTGGGAAAATGCAATAGCTGCTTTTCTGAATCGGAATTACCCCGTCAGCTGGCTTGTCCGAGACGTAAGTGCGCCGAGTTATTTTCTCATATTTCACAGTGATGCCATTTGTACTTACAAACTCATGGTAAATTTGATGTTCCAACTTTTAGTTTCACAGAAAATTCAATCGATTGATAAGTAAATGCATTTCATAAGAGGGGATAGGTATCGTCCCCAAATCGTCAGCGATGTATATGAGAGATGCAACTCCAGTCCTTCGGGGGGCAATCTCTAATCAATGCCAAAAGTCTTTGAGAAGCTGTGCAAAGACTTCCTTCTTAGGGAGTATTTTAGGTAGCTGTGATGTGTAATTCAAGAAATTGAGGCAGCTGCACTCTTAGATGGTTAGTATCTGACCCAGTGGGTTATTTTACGCTACGTTTGATATGTTACCGTATTAAAAATGCAGAGCTCGCTGGCAAGCGGCAGGAGTTAGACTGGTACTTTGTATAGCACGTTTTATGAATATTGTGTTAGGGTACTACTAAGATAAAACAGGTCTGCTGCTTCTCAGATTCATGAATTACAGTAAACGTGAATGATACAGTTTGTAGGTAAACTTTCCTGCAGAACTGGAATGTCTACTGGAGACTTTATTGTTCGTATTTTTTGAGTTTTGAGATGTGACTTGAGGCTGTAACTCAAAACTACTAGCTGCAGTGTCGCTGTCAGAAATAATTAATTGTTCTCCAGTGCCTTCCCCGTCTTTCTGAACAATTTTGTTTCATGCATGTTCTCCATATTTGTTTTTAGTTCCTGCATGGCATTCATTTTTAAAAAAGTACTTCAGTAGGTTGTGGCCCTATGCCTGAAAATAGTAGCTTCGCTGGCTGCGGTGGAACTGTCGGTTTATGCTAAGTTAGTCACCTAACTATGGTTATGTCAGGAGAAGCCAGGCTTGCTGTAAGCAATGCCTCTGCCTTACTCACCATTGTTACGTAAGTCCTCTTAAATCACTGGCGTGACAAAGACGTGGCGTGGTTTTCCCCCCCCCGCCTTTCATCCACTTCCATCTATCCCATTGTTCACATTGCAAGACTTTTTGCTCAGGATTGAATTTGCACAGTATGGACATGCCTCGGTCTTTTGAATGGCAGATTTTTCAGCTTTTTTCACTTTTCACGATATACATATGTGTACAGATGTGCGTGTGTATATGTTTATGTATATTTACTGTCTTCGTTGAATATTTGCAAAGCTGGGATTAATGAGTTCATTTACTAGTTGTACGCATTTCATGTTCATATGCTAGTCAGTTTGGAAAACGTTTCAGAGAAAAATTTTCAAGTAGCGCTTTATAGTCCATTGCTATTTTCTAAAAAGCCGGACCTTTTCTTCTTTTTAAGATGTCCCAGTGCTCGTTTTTGTGCTTGACCGTGCTCTGTGATCTTTATTTCACTGTGATCTCCTTTTTGCATTAGACCCTGAGCAGAGCAGAGGACTTCCAGTCAGCTGTTCTCAGACTAGCGGACGTTCCCATCATTGCTGAAGTTTACTACATTGTAGGAGGTGTATCGCCCAAAGAAGGCATGGTCATAACGAGGAATAGAAGGGGGCCAGCAGATCTCTGGCCTCTCGATCCTTTAAGTGGAGCGTAAGTAGAAAAAAATGGTGTATTTTGTTTTCTCGTATTCCCTCCTGAGTGATAGGCAGGGTTAGTGACACAACTTTCTTGAGAGACCCAGGCTCATCTCTTACTAATGCTTATAACTGGGCAGAGAAAGCTTGAAAGCCTCTGAAAGGAACCCCAGTCTCTTAGCTTTGAGAAGGAATCGCACCACCTTGTCAGGCTGGGGCAGTCCAGAGGGTCAAGGGTGGAAAAAGCATCTGTATGTGTTTATTTTTTTAGCTAGATTCCAAAGGAGACAAGACTTTTGAGGGCTTTTCCTGTTTGGCTGCCAAGTTATTGCGCCAGTAAATTCAGCACTTCCAATTAGTTTTGACCCAATGTGGTAGAAAGGTTGAAGGCTCAAAAATAACTGTTCCTATCAATTTTGCAAAATCAGCGGCTTAATATGTGAAGGAGATCCTAAATAGTTGCCCTGTGGCGAAAAACGGCACTTAATGATTACAGTCAGCCAGTAAATATTGGCTTGGGAACAGCCAGATGGCCTGTTGGCTCCGTGTACTCCAAACTGAATGCTGCAGGCTGCATCGTATGCATACCCGTAATCTTTTCTCTGATCATCTCTTTAAAGGTCTGATCTTGTTTTTATTGTAGTCAGTAGTAGTTTTGTCACTGATGCCAGCAGGAGTTCAGAGGTTGCTCCTTCTTCGTTTGTGTTCAGTAGCTTACGGTAAGGGCTGCCATGTGTATCAACACAGGATCCCTTGGGCTTGCAAGAGACACAGGAAAGAGGCTTCTGAGGGAGTTTTTTTTCCTTTTGGCAATACAGAGCTACTGATTCTTGGCCTTTATTAATTACCTGCTGATTTGCCTTTTGTTTGGTTTTATGTTTGTGTGTTGTGTTATAGGTGGTTTCGTGTGGAGACAAACTACGACCATTGGACTACTCCTCCTCCTTTTGACGATCGAAGGTAAATTTAGTTCGGAGCTCTGTGGTGAGATGATAACACTTTTATTTTGAAAAAGCTTAGAGACTTGGGTGTTTTCTTCTCTGAGCAGGCGTTAGCTCGTTGAGCAGGCAGCTTGTTCAGTTTCTGTAATGCCACTCAAAAGGGAACAGATACGGTAAGGAGTGATGTTCACGTACGCCAGAGGACAATCTGTGGCATTGAATGGCATAAAAGATGAGAAATTGCAAGGATAAGGGATGTACCAAAAATTTCTTTATAAAGCAAAGTTTAGTAAAAGTTAAAGGATTTAGATTCACAGTGAAAAAGTATTTGATGGCACTAGGAAGGCGCTCGCAGACATCATACAATCTTTAGGCTGTGTAGTGTGCAAAAAGTTGTTGGCAGATTCCCTGGTGGTCTGTACTCAATGGTGTAGTAATAGAGCAGCTTCAGCAATGTGAGACTAGATTCAGTCGCACAGAACTCTCGATTATTTTAGGCCAAAGCAAGCATTTCAATGAAAAGGCATTTAGTGAGAAATTTTTCACGTTGGTGCTTTGCAGCCTTTGGAACACTAAAGTGTGTTTAATGATACTGCATTGTTTTCCTGCAGAACTCCAGCCATCAAAGCTCTCAATGCTACCGGACAGCAGAACATCAATTTTGATACGCTTTTTAAGGTATTTCTCTTAAATTCTGCATTGTGACTTTGACTTAAAATTTTTTTTTCAAAGCAGAAGTGCAGTTGCATTTTTGACAGGTATTTGAAAGCTGTGCAAGGAAGGCATGGTGAAAAGGGTGTACTGCACAGCCGTGTCTGGAGAGTTTAAGACTGATAAGTTTGTTYGTTAAAATGTTCCTGAACTCCCTTGCATAGGCATTTCGTAATAGTCTGCCAATCCAAGTGGAAAGTGCAAGAGGTGAATCACCATGATCTTTGTGCAGTTCCTTATTTCAAGCACAGTTATAAATATTACAGCAGGCAGATAAAGTGTTAGACATGAGTGATATTTACCAGTTAGTTTTGAGAACTTAGATGTTGCATATTTCAGAGGGCTTTTTAAAAATATTTTTGTAAAATGGTCTGATGTTTAAAACAAAAAAAAAAGGCAAGAGAAATCCTTGACTTTGCATTATTCCTTTGCATAACTTCATCCTACTGCTGTTTCTCAATAGCCTTTTAATTCCCTCTTCGTTTACCAAAATGACAACTCTTCAAACTTTCTGTACAGGTTTTGTCAGTGAAGCCAGTCTTAAACAAGTAAGTATTAGATTCAGAGATGTTAATCAGTGCCTCCCGCCATGCCTCAGGCCACTTAAAAGTCAATCACAAACTTCCTTAGGATTTTCCTATGTGTTTGTCTGAGTATCTTGCGGTTTCCCAGCTTAGATTTCTGCTTGTGCACGTGGCACTCTTGTTTCCACTTCCACGGCACTCTTCCTCTTCCGTCAGCCACTCCAGCCAAGAAACTACGCTTAGTTAGGCTCAGTCTGGTAATGGGAGGTTCCTTTGCACTAGTGAAGCAAATGACTGCTTAGAGGAGCAGCTGGACTCTCTGCTGAGTCATTTGTGCTTTTCACTTTTGGAACCTTTGGATTTGTGTTAACACTGCAAATAGCTTTCTCTGGAGTTTCTGATGTAGCCCTGCCCGATGTGTAAAAAGGAAAAAAAAATAGTAAACGGGGACATAGCTTTTAGGTACCATTTACTGGATTTTTACGAGAGATTTATTTCAGTGTACCATTATTGTTCTGCGTTGTTCCACAAATTGCACCTTTGCAGGTTATCCCGTTTTGTTTTACTTTCATATGGAGCTCAGTATATTCTCTGGATCAGTCATTCGCATTAGAGCTTGGCAATGGCTTCTTCAAAGTTAATACCAGGACTTCCTCTCCTCTGTCTTATAAATGTGAGGAAATTTGGAAAGGAGAAGATTATATCTGTGTGACTGCTAAGATTAGCGATGCTAATTTTTTCATACAGTGATCAAATGGATGTTGAAGTACAGTTCCTTTGCTGTACTAAGTGGGGAAAAAAATACTAAAAATTTGTGTAAGCAGCCTTCATTTTTATCAGTCTCTTTCCCACTTCTTCTAACCCTTCTGTACCTAAGCAGAACCTTTGTTTCCACTAAAATTTGTTCTGCTGCTTTGCTAGTTTTAGCAATTAATCTTCTTGCCTTTGGAATGTGATTCACTCTTTTCCTCTTTCCCTACCAGTAACACAGTGTATACCACAGTAATGAGCGCTGCGCTTCCAGATAAGTACCAGACATGGATCAGAACTGTGAAGTGAAGAGGTGTAAGTAGCATGCTGGTACCCCTAGCTACTTGTACTTAAATAAAAATTTCTGCTGAAGAGTCATTGAGGGACAAAGTACTGCAGTGGCATGCAAGTGACCTAGTCTGAATTCCTGATTCTCCCCTTGGTTTGCTTACCGACCTTGGGTAAATACCTTCCCTTGTTGTTTTAGAGATAAGAGTTAAGCATTGACTTTCTTTGCAAAACCCTTGGAGATTATCTTAGGAAAAGTGCTTTACCAGAGAGGAAGGGGTGGGTGTTGTTGAGACCTAAAGGTAGAGGTTCCCTGTGTGAACGTTTTAGCTATTATTTTTACCAGTCCCACTATTGGCTTACGTTTTGCACGTCTCCAGGTAGTTGACTGTGACAGGAAGCTGTGCCAGAGTGAACTGAATCCCAGCAGGCGGGGTTGGTGCACTTGGCACCGAGAAAGATGAAGCTTAACTTGTGACAGCTGTTCACGGGTGACTGAACAGTAGCATCCTTTGAGGGTGTTGTCTTGTGAACTTGCAGAAAAAGTCAAAGTGCTTGAACTCGCAAGGTGCCTCACGTGGTAGCTTTAATGTGTTCAGAGAAAGATACTAAGTTCTGTTTACTTCTATTCCAAGAAACTCTGGTTGTGTGGTCTTGCCCGGCGCACAAGAAGCTGCATTCCAGTTTGAATAGTTTTTTTTAACTCTTACTAGTATTATATTTGTAGCAGTTATAGTGGACGTTTGATTTTAGCAAGAGTAAATCCTTTGTTTTAGAGATTCTGAAGAGTTTGTTTCTTTCTTAGCTCTATACAAACCTGTGCTCTCTTATCTATTTATATATCTTTTTATTTCAACAGACAAAATGAGTGAAGAGCTGAAGCTTTCCAAGACTGGCATATGCTTTTAAAATCACTCTCACAAGCAGTACAGTTTTGGCTTATTAATTATGTGAACCATTTAGGAAATAATGACTTGCTAATTCTTTGAAGTGTTGCAGATGATACTATTAACTGTAATGGAAGTTTGATCTTACTGTAATTACATTGATGTTCTAGCAGATGTTGATGGCTAAAAATTGCTTTTACTGTTTTTGGAAAGAGTTGTGCAACTTGAATGGACTTACGTGCTAATAAAAAAACCCTTCATCTATTTTGCGTGGCCTGTATGTCTGAATATAATTAAATAAAAATATGCAGCTGATTGCTTGATTTACGAAGACCTGGGGTGTTATTCCTAATGTCGTCATGCTTTTCCCTGATCTGTGAGGGGCTTGTGACCATGAGCCTAACAGGGTCAGATGCTATGCCCAGAGAGAACTGGACTGGGGGAGCGGGCAGACCAAGCAGACCTCTGCAGAACCCTATTATAATTGCAGAACAGGGTCGCCACAGGTCCTGGTGCTGTTTAAGCCTTTGTTGAACCGCATCGGTTTGGCCATCCTGTCCTGACGTGCTCTGTGGGACCTTCCTCAACACAAAAATTACTGTGTCATTGCAAAGGAATGTGACTTTCTGTAGCGTGAATTCCACTGCAGGCAGTCTCTCTGCCCTTCAGCTGTGGTTCTCTGGTGCACAGGCTCTTCAGCTGTTTTTAGTAGGCTTGTGAAAGGTGACTGAGAGTATAGAATATAGAATAGTTCAGTTGGAAGGGACCTACAATGATCACCTAGTCCAACTGCCTGACCGCTTAAGGGCTGACCAAAGTTACAGCATGTTATTAAGGGCATTGTGCAAATGCCTTTTAAACACTGCCAGGCTTGGGGCATCGACCACCTCTCTAGGAAACCTGTTCCCGTGTTTGACCGCTGCATGCATAGCTGTAGGCTGTGGTGCTTTATTCATCCGAAATCAGGAGCTGTTTTAGGAGGTGTGATAATACAGGCTTTTCCCCCCCAATAGATGGGAGAAGCTCGTGATGGGAAAGCAGTGAGGTTAGAAAAGGGATGGTTTTCCTTTTATATCTTTGCAAGTTGCCTTCAATAGAAAGTTTACAACCAATTTCTATAGTGCAGAGGGGTTTTTGTTGTTGTTGTTTGTCAGGTTGTGCTGCGACCGCATATTGAATTCAGGCACTTCTTGGGAGCACCCCAGAAATACAGAAGGATTTAAAGAGTCAAGACCAGTGGATACCTTCACATAAAGCTTAGCGGTCCCATTCTTCGCTGGACAAAATTCCTGCTAATGYCAGTGAGAATTTTACGTGGGAGAAGAAGGTATGATCGGAATGTTAGGTCAGAGCACCATTTCCAGATACGTGCAACGTCGCCTGCAGTATTTGTGCGCCGCTTATGCAAACTGTTTCTGAGAGAGCCTTCTGGAGATGTGGGCCCTTTATCTCCTTGCGCCGAGTCTTGCTAAGTGTCATAACCTACTTACCTGCATCCTCTACTTCTGCCTGGATAAATGCGCTGCGAGCTTTGCCTTGACCCAGTTTGTACAATGATGTTAGCAGTCGTATGCCAGAATGATAAATCTGAAAAACAGGGAGTTCCTGGAGGAAGATGTAAATAACAGCCGTCACGACATCTCTGAGTTTTCAGAATGACATTGCTTTAATTCACGGAGCAGGCACCGACTCCTGATCCCAGCAGATTTTCTTTATGTAACAGCCACCCACAAGTAAAGACAAAAGTATCCTTACAGGTGTAATTTTGCGTAGTCTTCTTGAGCTCAGCAGTGTCAGGCTGATTATCTTCTGGCAGTGGTGTGCCCAGATTCTCAGTGGTATAAAAATTAGATCAAATGTATTTGCTTTAATGTGTACAAACAGATCTGGAATGTATAATTATTTGGTATCCATGAATATTCAGGAAACAGTTGTCTGCTCCTGTCCTGTTTATGTCTCATCAGCTGTTCAGAACTTGCTCAGGCCCAGCCACAGAGCAGATGATTGAAATGCGTGGGGGTTTTTGAGTTTTAAACAGGAAAGGAAACTAGATTTGAAGAAGTCTAATTTTCATTTATTTTGCGTTTGTTCTTTTAAATTATTTTCTTAAAAAAGCCTTGCATTTAATCTGTTTATAAATGTTCAGACATCCTCCTCATTGCCAACAAAATAAAGCCTATATGCCAACTTGAATACTTGGGGTTTTTTTTTTTGCTAACTGGAAGGATATATAACTTTCTGGTCATAGTTTAATAACACTAAAAATATAAACACTGAGAAAGTGGTAAATGACGTGTGTCTTGCAAACTAGATGATTTAACCTGTGAAATGTGTTGAGCTGCTTTTGCGTAAGAAATTTGATAAAAATACAGAGAGACAGGGTTGTTAATACTTTAAATAAAACCATCTTAACAAGGCTGGAAACATTAAACTGTAGCGCTGATTGTTTTTGGAGGGTTTGAGTGTTTTGTGGGATCTTGTTTGTTTTTTAAAAAAGGAGGATCATTTGTAGTTGTTTGAATTGCTTACTGATCGTCCTGTTTGAGATTTCATCTGCTTTGTGTGTCCACTTTTTAGGGACTGAGAAGTGAAATAGCTTTTCTGCTTTCTCAAGCCCAGTCAGATTCACGACTTAAAATTGTTAAGTAATTAACTACAACTAAGTTAAATACCTTATCCTTGCTTCTTCCATCCTTTCGTTTCTGCAATACAGATTCCGTAGCTACAAAGCCCAAAGATTTTTCAGCCCAACATAGGGAATGGGTGAAACCTTTAATGTTTTCCTCCAGAAGTCTGCATTTAGCAAAAGGCAACTTGAAAGTGTGTAAGAGCTGACTCTTAAGAGGAGAGAGGCCAACATACTGTATTTCTCATTCATAATCCTCTTCAGTAATCCTAATCCATTTCAGATCTGTAGCCGTTCTTAAGCATCACATGGGAGAGGATTCTTAAGGCTGCTCAAAACAACGGTGCAGTAAATAAATTGAAGGGTCTGCACTTGTTGCAGAACAGCACACACATCCTATACCGCAGGTGCTGAGAGACATGGCACTTTCTGCTGCGTGCCCAAGGGAACAGCTTGCTTGATCATTTAGATTCTGATGAGGAGTTTCTGAATCTGTAATCGAGCAAATCACTTCAGAGATTATTGATCGCTTTGGGTACTGAATAGAAACACAAATTTAAAAAGTGGAGGGCTTCTATTGTGTTTATCTTAATAAATACGTAAGTTAGAAATTGGTGGCAAGGTAAGTTGCATTCTTCTTTTTATTTCTCTGTAACAATGTTTTGTGTTCAGAAGTAGTTACACGGCACCCACAGTTTGAGGTGAAATATCCTTTTTAGATGTCAAGCTGTATAAAACTGCAGTTGGGAGTCTTCTATCTGAAATTCTCCTTTTTGGCACTGCAGTAACTGTGCAGGTGCAGAGGTCAGTGCATGTCTAAAATAAAACAAGCTTCACCATCTCGTTTCCAGCTACGAGACGTGCTGAGTCKGATGCACAGGTGGGACACATGTAGGTATTTACTCTAGGAGGGCAAGGCAGGATCATCACTTTCCCTAGTGCTAGCTAGCATTTTTGTTCTTGGGAGAAGTATTCGAATTTTTTTTTTAATTAATCTGTTGCTCTTAAACAAACTCTTGCCATTTTTCTTTTAGCAGAACTTAAAATTTCTGTTTCCCTGTTTTTCAGTTTTTTTCCTAGTAAACTTTCAGTAAGTCTGTTGTATTCTCTCATTGCCTTCCAGATTCTGCTCATCTCTTCCCTCAGTTGTCCAAATGTCTATAAAATTGTCAAGTTAGTGGGGATTCAGTCGTGCGCGTGATACGTGAAGTGTGTCATCTTTCCTAGGAGCCCTGCTGTTTTGGAGTTAGCGTCGCGTTAGCTTYGCTGTTCCTTGCGGGAAGCCTTCGATTCACGTGGGTGGAGCACCAAATTCTGCTCAGATCTGCAATGTGGACGAGCTCAGTGATGTGACAGAGTGTGTAGGATTTGATTCAAAATGCTGTCACTTGCTTTGGTTTTGAAGGAGTTAAAATAATATTTACGGTAAGCCAGGAAATTTACCCAGGCTTTTGTTGTTCTTGTTTTGGGGTGGTTGACACAAATGGATTTGTGCAAGTTTTCCTTTAATGAGATTTATGGGGTATTATACGGTATTATTAAAYGAGTCAGCAGCTTGTGTTTTAAGAGTTGCAAAAATGAGTATATCATTCGTTGGCTTGGGAGGTATATGTGGAGTCTGGSTGTTACATGTTTCTCCTGCCTTTAGAACGCTAACTCTGGGGAACAGGGAACGTGCATCTTTTCTACGTGTCTGCGGTCTTCTACTGAGGCACTGAACTTTGTTGTTCTGTTAGTTGTCTATGTCCATGTGTGGCTCTTCACTCCATGCTTTTTTTGGTGGTGATTTASTTCTGCCCTGGTGTAAGTGCATACAGCGGGTTTTATCACCTTGCTTTACTTAGCATGCATGTTTGCTAGCAGATGCTCTATGTAGCAGCGTATACCAGGGGAGAGCCTCATACGAATGTATTGCAGCTTCTCAGAAGGCGTGGGGAAAGTCTGTTTTAGAGGCCTTGTAGCTGCACCAGAGAAAATGTAAACATCTCTGCGGGAGGGGAATGGTGGCCAAGAGCAAGATGAGAAAGGAGCAGTCTGTAGCCGGCCGTTTCCTAGCTGCATCGTTTTGTCTCACCTGGTTGTTTAATACAGCCTGTACTTGAGATGATGCCACAGTTCAAGTCTTCCAGGCTGGGTCTTTACGGGCTCCTGTTCCTCTTCTTTTTCTTGGGTACRGGATTTTAGGAAGGGGAGGGGTGCATGTCACTGTTGGGTGGATGAGGAAGGATCAGAGGTGCTGAGCAGTTGGACAGGCTCTATTTTTTCCTCACTCCTCCCACCCTTGAAACAGGTTTGATTCCATTGGAATCTCTGGTTTACTGCTGTGCACTCCTTTGCTCAGGCTGTGGCCCTCAGAGACATCTGAGGGTAATGAAGTGAAAAAGCTTGCAGCTCCAGGAATTGCTTGGGAGAGACCTGTTGACAAGACCGTTCACGATAAGATAAATAGGTAGGTGCTGTTGCCTGTGCTTGCTCTCTGCACGTGCTCCTGGGGCACACTAATACTAGACCATCCCTCGGTACGGATGGCCAAAATTTGTGTTTAAAGTAGGGCTGTCCAAATAACAAATGCATGTTTGTTTTGCAGGGAAGGAGGGAAAAGAGGAGAAGTTTTATTCTGTGTCTCCAAGGGTGCTCTCAAATCCAAGGTCACATTTTATCAAAACAGATAGGCAGTACCCCTGAACGCATCCTAAGTGAGCAAAGTACCTAACTCTGTACTTGAGCGCTTGCTTCCAATTTGTTCTCCATTTTTTAAAAGCGATCTGGAAGTGTTTTAGTTCCTGAAAAAGGATTTTTTTCCTCATGTTTGCATTTTTAAAGGTATCTTTAAAGGCACTCACCTCTTCCGAAAAGCTGAAGGATCCGTCGTCTTTTGAAGCTGGTACTGTCGGGTTCCTAAGCAGCACTGAAGATAAAGCTAGGCACGCAGGCACTGTTGACCTCCAGTGTGGAGGAACCGTTGTCTACACTAACCGTGTTTCAGGGTTTTTTCTTGGGACTGGCTTGAATCTGGTCCTGTGGACTGAACTCCCATTAGTAGCTGGAGTGTGTCCTCTGGTGTCATTTCATCCAAAAGGAACCTCTGTCATGCTGCTTCAGACTGCCCTGCCAGGTTATACCAGAATGCAGTTAAGTGGAGGTGCTTGGAGATGATTGTTTGTAAAGCAAGCTCCCGACACGGAGCGAATCATTCGTATCATTGCTTCTCTGGATAGCTAATACTTGCTGAAATCTTCAGATTTGTGTCTTAGAATAGAAATTTTTGTTTGGATAGCCAGATGGGAGTTCTAAGTCCACAATGAGAAATTCTGAGCTTGAAAATCTGTTTTTCCTGAAATGGGATTTGCCTTGTACAGGAGGTTACAAATAAGAGCCTTAAACGCTAGGGATTCTGATTTCTGTGTGCAATTGTCCGTTTGAGTAGTTAATAATCTGAAAAGTTGTCAGAGTACCTGCATTATTTAACCACAAAGGGCATAAAGCACCACACGTAATTGGGCATAATTGAGCAGTGATTTCAGGCCATTTTTGACACTGATATATGAGATAATGTTGTTAGAATAAAACTAGAGTGACTGGTAATTTGTTGAGAGCATCGCTACGTATCCTCCTGTTGCGTCACCCAGTTATTGTGAAGATGCCATTGTGCAATTCGGCATCCTGGGCAGGGCAGAGAATTTCAGCATTTCATCTGCCTTAGAAATGTTGCTTAGCACGGCTCATCTTCCTGAGCAAGCACTGCACGCATGCACCTTATACAACGCTGGATGTGTTCCTTCAATTAGCATTTGTGCAGATCTGTAGCTATTTTGAGAGGAAAGACCTGAGTTAGGTGGAAAGAGATTGAAGGAGGCTAAAGGATTGCGGGAAGTGAGAAAAGAAGGACTTTTCCCTCTGCTGAGGAGAAGTGCCTCTGTAGTCACACTGTCCTGTCCCTTCAAAATCCTTTGAGCTGTGGTCTCTTGCCAGCACCAGGCTTAACATTTTTACAGGTGTTTATTTCCTTCCCTCCCTTTCTCAGCTTTCTCCTCCCCCAGTTCTGGGTTAGAATAAAAATCTGTATAATTCTTATGTGATACAGCCTGGGACCACTTCGGCAGTAGTACGTGGAGTTTTGTTTTTCCTACATGATTGGGTTTTTTTTTTTTTCAGAGGAAACATGTCTGACTGAACGACATTCTGGTTGTCCTCAAAGTGAGAGATTTCAGAATTCGACCTAATCTTGAAATAGGATCCATTTGCTCTGACCAGACGTTTCCGCAGCAGTGAGGTTACAAAAGTCTGGCTGTCCTGTCCTTTTATACTGGCCAGGATCTGAGCGATTGATGGTATAATATGCTCCCACACTCAAGCAGATCCACGAGGTGAAGGAAAGCAGTGTTTAACAAAGCTGATTATTTTCTTATGATAGCTAATTGTTATTTTAGACTTGTCTCCCCTCTAGCTGTGGTACTGCAAATACATTTAAATACCATCTGTGTGTTCATCCCTCACAGTGAGAGTTACCCTTCACAGATGGCTATATGCATGAATATTTGTCTGCGTATACTGATTGTTAATGAATCAACTTAATGACTTTTATAGTTCCTGAACAGTATTGAAAAACTTTTTTTTTCCCCTTGTACAGTGTACGACTGCCTCCCACATGCAGTCGTGTAGTATTTTAGCACCTTCATCCAGCTGCTTCAGCTGTGCACGAGGAAGGGAGGAGGTAGCATGAGGATTTGGAGATGTAGTCTGCGCTCAGAGCTCAATCAAGATTTTTTATTGTAGCATCTGAAATGAAGGCTCAGGTCAAAGACTGCCATATTGCTAAGAGATAGGAGCCTAAAATTAGGCATGTGATGCATTGTGAAAGTACATGAATGTCTGATTTATACATCGACTGTACAATTACAGTACCTAGATATGCAATCTCTGCTATTTTTATACAATTAGGAAAGGTGCTGAAACGATTCCTATTTGTATACCTGACTTGAAATTTGAAACAGCGAGACAGAAATCCTCATCTCAGATTTTCTAGAAGACAACAAAGTAGCTGGAAACACCTGGTAGTGTAAGATGTACTTGGGCACAAGACAGGCCATCTGCTCGTTGATCTTAAGTGTTAATATATTTAATTATAGATTCTCGGCACTGTGGGACATGTTGCAGCTGTTTTGATTCTGACCGAATGGTCTTTCCTGCATCTCTTTCATGGTTTTGGTGATACTGGGCCAAACTGCAACGTTCTAGGAGCATTGGCTGGAGAACATGGGATCTGGTAGTTCTGTAAATGCCAACTACAAGTACTCCCTGCAGAAGTCTGAAAATGGTGAGTGATTCTTTGAAAAGTAATCTTTTCCTGTCTGCTCCTGCACGTGCCGTTGGGAGGCTGCAGTGGATGTGTTTCTTTTCTGAGTTACCTGGCTTTCTTGAGAGTATTGAGGCGAGGTTATGTCTTTCAGTATCCTGTGACAAGGAGTCTCAGCTGTCAGGCAGAAGACCAACAGGCTTGAGAAAATAACAGCTATTTAGACCAGGATTAGATTAAAATCAACCAAAACCTGACCAGAAATGAAGCTGCAAAAAGCAATTCTGTTAGCACTAACGTCCGACGGATTAATCAATTGCTGGCTAATGCGTGTGTTGTCAAGTGCTCGCAGCGAGATAGATGGTATCACCCTGCTGCTTCTGGTGGACTCCSTTTTTAAAGACTGTGTTAGCGGCGCAGGACTGATAAAGCAGAAGCATTAGCAAAGCCAAAATAAATCTGGTTCTAAAGAAGGTAAGATGGTGTAGCCAAGAAAAGCTGAAAAGCAAAAAGTGTGCTTTTTTCTAATTACATCAGTGCAATGCTCTTAATCTCTGCTAATAATCTGGACTTTTTTATGGCTCTTGAAGCTGTAACGATTTATTTTTTTGAAACCCTCTGTATGATAGTATCAATTTCCTGGGTGTGTGCGTAGGTCTGCTATGGAACAAAGGGAGTTTATGAGTGAGACCTTGCACGTAAGGAAGCGTAAAAAGGTGAACAGATTACTTTGTTGTTTGAATCCTTCAGTCATCAGCATTGGCAGAACAGCAGTATGGTGCAAACTGTTTGCAAGTGCTTTGAAAGGAAAAATAGTGATCGCATTTAGAAATGAAGAAAGCCGGAATACCGTTGTGACTCAGCCTTTTTTGTTCGTAATTTTTCTTTGTTGAAAAACTCCACCTTTTTTTTAAGTTAGACTTGTCTATTGCCTATGGCACCAGAGAACCATGGACTTTCCCAAAAAGTTCAGGGCTATTTTATGATAATGGCTTATCCGTAACAAAGTGTAACATAAAACCAGTTACTTAYTTGAAACTCTGCATTAGATCTGATACCTCATCAACAGTTTCCCATGACAGTAAAACCTCTCTGAATTCCTTGCATCTGGTTCTCAAAATCCTTCAGATCTGCTGATCGGCAAACGTGGAGCTGTTTAGGACTTTACACTCAAGTATAACGTGCCAGGCTGCGTCCTGTCCCCCTTGTGCAAGGCCCAGGGGCTGTTCCCTGTGGAAAGTGTAGCCAGCAGAGCTCTGTTAAACCGGCCCTGCACTTGGGTGAAGAAGGGGGTGAGGAACCCGAGAGAGGGTGCAGACTCCCTCCTGTAAGGTGGTTTGGGAACTACGCTGCTAGCATGAACAGGCATATTTTAGTTTGAGTGCTGCCACTTTGGCATGCTTTCAGTAGCTTATACGATGATGTACGTTTCAGTTTACTGCTTGRATCCTCATAAAATGTGGATAAATCTCTTTCTCTTCCTTTTTTATTATTTTTTTCTAAACTAGTACAAACACTGCCAGATGAAACTCACCCAGGTAAGATGGTAAATTAGAGTACCTGGCTTTCTCAGTTGCAGAGTCAGTCTCTGAAAAAGTAGCGTAAAAAAACCAATGCCTTGCCCATCTGGAGCTTAAAATGCTGTGGATGGTTTTATATATGCCCACTGTGCACTTGGTAACGAGTCTTTCATAGATTTTATTTTTAATGTTTCAATGTTTTAATGTTTCTAGTTTTCATTGGTATATGTGGAGTCGTAACTATGAATTTCTGTTCAGGATTCAGTTGAAATACATCTGACTCTTACCGCAGTAATTGGGTATTTATCCACTGTTACGGGAATGCAAGATACTTAGAAGCTGTTTATTTTAGAGGGTGATTGTGACTGTGATTCCGGTTACATGCCAGCCAAATTACTGTACAGGGAGTAAGGCAGCTAGTGTTGGGTCTGTTATAAAGGAGGCTTGAAGAGGTAGCATCGGGAGCACCAAACTGCAGAAAAAAAAAGTCAAGCCTTTTTTATTTTTTCATAGCCCAGCAGATCAGTAAGCATTTTCTCAACAGGATATAAGGCTCAGGCAAAGAATACTTAAGTTATTCTTGAATTAAGGCTAGCCAAGTCTTACCTTCTTGCCCATGACTTCACCGTGACTCGGTTCCCCAGCTGCACAACAGCAATAGCTCTTCCCTTTTTGTGCTCTGCAGCTCCTAGTGCTGTAACAGTAACATAATTTAGAAGGGTTATTACTTTCAATACATAAGCCATCAGGATATCTTCTTTAGGTAAAGGTCAATGTTTCCTGCTGAAGTGCGTGGAGGGTGGTTTATGTTATGTAATTAATGCAAGCTAATTCAATTAATGTGATCTCTTTGTCCCTTGCCAGCACTTAGCAGCCTTTGGGGTAGGGGTGGGGGGATTTCCTTCTTTTTAATAAAGTTTTTCCACCCCACACCCCCCATTGCTCTCCCTGCTTCGGTGAACACGGCAGTGCTCTCTCACAAACCAGATGCCAAGGGAATACAAGCTTCTGCAGCAGGGCTAAGTCTGTAACTCTGTCACCTCCATTTGATTTTGGGGCCAGCCTGTAGATAGAGCAGTCATCCCTCCCTCCCTCCCTCAGCTAAAGATGACACAGAGAAGCATTGTCAGAAAATGTTTTAAATGTAGGGCTCTAGGGTAGGGCTCCAGAAATGAACAGGAAGGGACACAGAGCGTAATCAMAAGAGAGATGCCAAGTAGCAGAGCTGGTTGGCAAGGTGCTGTAAAGTAACGAGGCGGTCCAAACGTGATCAAGACCAGCTAAGGAGGATGGAAGAGTTTCTAGAGGTACATGAAGTTCTGTGGCAGAACTTGAAAAACTGCACCGATGTACTTCACTTTAAATATGCACACACCCCATCTGAAATAATCTTTTAATGAAAAACACTGGAATTGGGGAAATGCGGAGGAACGGTTATGTTTTAAAGATCAGGGCAAATAGCCATCATTTGGAGGGAAGAGCCTGGTGCCAGTGCTGGCTGTGGATTGAAACACAACCAGGCACCTGGAAATTCCTGGCATTTTGTTCCTTCTGCGTCATTAAGCGGCCAAAAATCTGTCTCCCTCTTTTCACTGTGCGTGTTAATTTTGTCTTTATTTTATTCCAAGGTAATGGTATGTTAACATTTATGCTAGAATAGATCCCTTCTGAAGTTTGTCCAGCACTGCAATAGCTGAGGTATTTATTTGGCTTAAAGGAAGGTAGACAAACCCCATATTTTTAAGGCTCTGGAAGGGGACTCGGTGTCTTGTTTTCCCCCAACTCCTTGTGTGGCCTCTGTCAAATCTCTGGTTTCCTGAAGCCCCGGTACCTAGACTGTAAGACGGACATGAAAATGATTAAAGTAGATAGAAAGGGAGGAAATTGTCTATTAATGCTKAAGAATGTGTTTGGATCTTTAGGCCTTAGTAAGTTGTTGTTAACGCTGGTGCTGAGGAGCCAGCAGCGATGGTTCGAATTGCTTCAGCGGTCTCTGGTCGGGCAGGGTCAGATCAACCTCTTGCAATATGGCGAAAAGAAGTGGGTGTTTTGTTATCCTTAATATTTAGGCATCAGAACACCTTTCCTGAAAACTTGCTCCTGAAAAAGAAAGGTCCCTCTTCAATTTTCAGGGTCGGGAAAGGAGCGGAAGCAGGGTACCTCAGCTGCAGCCACTGCAGCTCAGCAGGTTGGTTCTGTTTTTGTCCCCTAGCTTTCAAGGCAGCCGTCTTGATCCAACGGTGGTATCGGCGCTACGTTGCTCGGCTGGAAATGCGCCGACGTTGCACCTGGAGAATCTTTCAATCTATTGAGTATGCTTGCGAGCAGGATCAGATCAAGGTAAAGTGCCAAGGAAAAGAGTATGTAGGAAAATACACAGGAGGGTGGTTTCTGTGCCACAGACTCACTTGTTTCTGGCTACTGGCTGGTAACCCTGTAAGCGCTTCAGTGGGCCAAGGACTGGGTTTCCTGCCCCTTTTTAGCCTATTGATTTCCTGCCTGCCTATGTCTGATGAAACCTTAAGTAATAAGTCTTGAAAGAAAGCCACAAGGACCATTTAACATTGTTTTTCCTGAGTCTGAACACAATAGGCAAGCCTAGTTGGTTTGTTATAATTTAACTGATTAATATTCTCTTATATGGTTGCCTTGCTGTCAGGGAGGGAGAGGGAGGGCTTATAGGTGTACTTCTGTCTGTATGGCTGAAGGTAAAGCTACTTTTTTTACTTCATCACAAGACACTCAAAACTAGAATTGGTATAGTATGATTTGTTGTACGTGCCAGACAACATGAGAAGGGCATAGATACTACTTCCAGAAAGAAGATCATGTTAAGTTGCCACTCTGCAGAATCTCATGCCAGGGTGAATGATGATGGGYGCTCTCTCTTCTTGCAGCTTCACAACTTCTTCAGTTACCTGATGGACCACTTCACGCCAAGCAGCAGTAAAGAGAGTAAGTTTCTATGTGCCGTTTGTAGATGTGGCACCAGCAGCTCAGAAGGTTGCACCCTGTACTGATGCATTGCCCAGTGCTGGCCCTTCAGGATGGCAAAGGGGGCCAAGASAGTCTAAAGAGCGATGGCATCAGGAATTTGGATAGGGAGCGAATTGTCTGGAGACCGTCAGAGCTGTGCGAGGGATGTGGGGCAATTCCTGCTCCTTAGGAGCTGGAAGGGGGAATAAAAGCTCAGTATGTTTTCTAAGAGCAGTATTAGAAATCTGCTTTTTTTCAGTGATCCCTGGTAACCAGGGCTTTGCAGAGTCCATTTCTGAAGTGAGAGAATCCATCTTTAGGGAACTGTGCTCTAGGGTATCTACTTCATTTCTATTTAGTTTCTCATTTATAACTGGGGCGGGGTGGGGGGAGAAGTGCTGTGGGAACCAATACAGTATCTTCCTGAATCTGCAGAGAACATTATACAGTATTTCTTAGTGCTGGGAACTTGCTAATGAGCTTAGCTCTGAAATCTGATGGTACTAAGTCAAAATTAACTATTTACTTTGCTGACCATAACCTGCTGAAGTCCTCGCTCCTTCCTTTCAAACTGCCACCGTTTTTCTCACAACCACCCCACATATTTTACAGCAAAGCTCTGTCGAGGAAGATTTTTTTTTCCATGTCTGTATAAAACAGGACAATAATGTCCTGCTCCTTGAGTTGGGCTCTGAGATGTTACAGCAATAAAAAAACAATGCGTATTTATACAAATTTTGTGCAACACTGAGAATGTAGGTGCAAGCTTAGAAAAAACAGTGGGACGTAGGAGACAGTTCCTTATTATGCGGTTTGCTTTTGCATGTTGTTGAAAATAAGATTTCAATTAGTCGTGGCAACCAGCGTCCATCTGGCTCTACCAGAGTTTTGCAGAAACTAGCGTAGCTGCCGGACTGCCTGACCCACAGCACACGGAAGCTTGTCCCTGCAGCCTTTTCCCCACTGCAAATTCTGTAGCGGTGTCAAACTAGGAGCTAGCCTCTGCCGCTGCCATTGCTCGTGAGCTCTAGCCTAACCAAACAGCTTTTCTTTAGCAAATTACTAGAATGGTGTGTTGATCCAACTTGACTTTTTCTTGTCTCTTTCTCTTTTTAAAAAAACAATCAAACCCACCGATCTGCCATCCAGGGGATTTCATCAGTCGCATGTTCATAAGTGGGGAAAGCTTCAAAGAGGCAGAGCTAGAAAAATACTGTGACTATGAATCCATGGAGGTGCCAGACTCCTACACTGGACCCCGTCTCTCTTTCCCACTCCTTCCTGACCATGCGACTGCCTTGCTGGAAGCTTTCAAACAGAAACAAGTAAGGATCCCAAAAGGAACCACACCTTCCCCTTCTCTATGCAGGGGTGTAGGATAGATAATTTGGTTTTAGCCTTCCTAACAAGCTAAGCTGATTGGAGTATAATGAGCTGGCAGGCTGTTAAGCAAAGGGGGATGGAAATGATACGGTATTTCCCCCTGCCACAGGAACTTTTTTCCTTTCTGAAAATGCAGTTCTGACAAAACTGAAAACTTTTCGTAGGTGTGCACCAATAGTAACCTGAATTTCATTTTGAAAGCAAAAAACCCCACAACAGTCCGTGTTGAAACATTCTGTCATTTTTTGTTGCAATTCCTCAATTTGTTAAAAAGTACAGGATGGCCCAGATGGGAACCGCTGATTAAACTTATGTTTTGTGCCATGCAACTTTGACTCTCATTTAAAATGCAGAATGTGAGGTTTTTGATGAGGAAGTCCTCTACCAATTCGGCAGCACTTACAAGACAAGTCTTCGTACCATTGCAGCGTTCTGCTGCCATCCCTCAGTCAAGGCGCTGAACTGCAAAACAGGCCAAAACGTCCCCTCTCCAAACAAAACGACTTTTAAAACAAAGGTCTCTAGTGTCTTGACTAATATTAAATGCCTACACCCTGGCTTTGAGCCAACATATTTCTGCAGGACACACAGCGGCTCACAGCCTGGTTTAATGTGGAAAAGGCTAAGAAAGATGTAGAGAAGCAGCTTCTTACCTGTGATAATGGGCTGGAATTTCTGCTGCTCTAGGAGGTGGTGTTGCCTAGCGGATGTAGCCTTGACCACAGGGTGCTAGGGCTTTTGGGTTCTCTTGCCAGCCCGGCCAGTGCCTCGTCTTGTTTGTAAGCCTGTAGGTCAGCACTGAATGTCATCCCAGTGAGAGTTTCTGCCATCCAGGCTATCGTGGTGGGTCCTTGGGGCCTTTGCAGACAGAGCCGCGTTGCTGCTCAGAGGTCACCGATTTCCTGCTTTAATCCCTTCGCTTTCTCCTAGTAGCAGCTCCACGCTCGCTATGTCTTAAACCTTCTGCACGAGACCAGGAAGCACCTCAAGCAGTTGCCAAACATCAGTCATGTCTCCACCTGCTATAGCGAGGAGGTCACCGTGTGCGGTACGTCTGGGTGGGAGGGCACGGTGCAGTCTCTGGGGCAGAACGCTCACGCGGAAGGGGTGGGAAAGATATAAAATGGTAGCGAGAGCACGATGCCCTCCTCTGTACTGAGCGTGGAACACAAATGCAGTCCGTAAGCAAAATGCGTGTTGTATTGAGAGGCAACTGGGGCTGTCTAAAATATCCGGGTTTACCCTCTTTACGCTCTATTTGAGCTGCTGCGAAGGCTAGCCTGAAGACTGGAGGGAGCAAGTCTGCATCGTGGCCCTATTTCTGCTTGGTCTGGAATGGGATGGGGGTGTTGAGGGAAGGTGGTTTGTCTATTTGTAGTCTGCGTTTGGCTTCCATGAGGGATTTTGGGATACATCATTAACAAACCCTGCCCCTAGATGGTAGCGTTCAGCTTGGCGTAGCCTGCTGTAGCAGTGGTGCTGTCGCGGTGATTATAAAAACGCAAGGAGAGGAGGAGGTATGAATGGAAAAGATAAGGATATACATTTGTCTAAGGGAAGATGAAGGGTGATAATGATGGCCTGTGGCTCTTAAAATTGTTATACATTACAGCAAAGATTTAAAGAATTTTTCAACTGGATTCAAATTTGTCTTTGTTCTGTCTCCCCAAACTTGGAGTCCTGTTACTGTATCACAGAAACTGCACCCGGTTGAGGACTGGCCTCAAAACTCAATCTTCTGTCCCGTTCTGTGGCCTGGGATTATTTAAACAACCAAGTCCTGGAGCTCTTTCGGCTGAGTCTTCGTTAGCAGCAGCGTATGCATTCACATCCAGAATACTAACACATCTTTGCCTCCTATCAAGTAAATTTGAAAGAGACAAAGCTTTTCACCGTTATTTTCCTACTCTAGGACTAATGTTTAAACTTTGAGATATTTCTGAAAAATATGTACTTAGCACAGACTTTTGCATGCAGTCAGCTTCTGGAGAACAAACCTCTCTCTCCAATATCRTGTTAAATGAGAATTTAGTTTGATTATTTTGTACGCAAAGCTTTATCCCATGTAACGRTCAAAGTCAAACAGTTTCTTGTGCCGTGTTGTGTCATTGTAAGAGATGAATGAACAAAGCTTCTGAATCAGAGTCTTCAGAAGTTGGTGTAGGTTTTTTGCTGTCCTTCTCAGGCTTCAGCTCAAGCCTTTACATCACGTCCTTTTCCTTTGGGCACATTGCCTCAGTGTAAGGAAACTTGTACCTTGAACTTCCCAAAATATTTCACTGGTCATTAATTTATAAAGGAGGTATTTCATAGGAAGTTATTTATTGGTATCTTTTCAAGTTAAAGGTAAACATACTGTGACTTGTCTTTTTGTGCCTGTTAGGAGACCTGCACGGCCAGCTGGATGACTTGTTCCTCATATTTTATAAGGTAGGCACCGTATTTGGAGAAGGAGGCTGGCCAGGCACTGTGAGAGGTATCGCATGGGTCACGCTGAGAAGTGTTTGCAAAACTGGGCCCTTCACGTGCAATTCTCCAGGTCAATTTCATCGGTTTTAAATGGCTTCACAAAGCAGCAGCTTATTCCCTTGCTGACTTTGAAATCTGATATACATGTACCTTTGGGAAGTGCCAGTGGACATTTTTGTAAGTGCMGATACCGATGGCAACCCTTTCTRACTGCCAGCTTTCGCTTTTCAGTGCATTTGCCACTGGGAGCCTACAGGATAAAAATAAGAGTCAGGATCTATTGTATAAGGTAACCTGGGGCAGGAGTGAGAGAACGTGCAGCTGGGGAGGGAAGTATATGGACATCACGGGGAGGCCTCTCTTGTAACATCTGCTTGTTCCTTGGTTTTACAGAATGGCCTTCCTTCCCCTTCCAAGTCCTACGTGTTCAACGGGGACTTCGTAGACAGAGGCAAACAGTCCCTTGAGATCCTCATCGTCCTCTTTACCTTCCTCTTGATCTATCCGAAGGAGGTTCATCTCAACCGCGGGAACCACGAGGACCACATGGTCAACTTACGGTACGGGTTCTGTGCGGGGCTGATCGCGATGTCAGGGGTGTCGCTGCAAAATCCCACTGAACTTCCTTTCTCCTGTTCCTTTAGCTACGGTTTCGCCAAGGAAGTAATGCAGAAATACAAGGTAGGCATACGTTTGTGCCTCCTTTACCACGTGTGACGTGGACTTTGAAGGCTTGATGCTTCATCTTTTCCTTTCTGACCTGTCCTCCTAGGTGCATGGGAAGAAAATCTTGAAGATGATACAGAATGTCTTCTGCTGGCTGCCGCTGGCCACCCTGATTGATCAGAAAGTCCTCGTTATACACGGAGGCATCTCTGACACCACTGACCTGGACATGCTTGAGAAAATTCAAAGGAACAAAGTAGGTCTTATTTCCTAGATATTGCAAGAGACAACAGTGTTGCTGATTTGTGGTAAGGAGCTTGTTTCTACATGTCAACTTGGCTGTTGACGAGACAAATCTAAAGGATGGTCTTCCTAGACAAACTGTGTTTAGGTACAGGCTTGGAGTGGATCGCTTTGGTTTARTAGTGTGTGTGCAAGAGGTGTGAAGGGAAGAAGCATTCCTGGCTTCTGGAAGATGTAAGGATCGTAGCCAGGGAAGTGGTGGGTAATGGCATGGGTAAATAGGTGTGCTGGTGCTGACTGTAAAAACACAGTGATGATGAGACTTTGTCCCACAGCTGCTTAGCCTGTTTTTCCCCCTAGATTTCCAGAAGGATTTTGATAAGTCATTTAACTTGTCTTTGTCTCATTTTCTAGTTGAGAAATACTACTTTCCTTCTCCAAATGTAATGACAAGCACTTGCATTAGTCATTAGTCCTTCCCTCATTCTGCCGCCTAGTTCCCACTGCAGATTAAATCCATGTACTCTACCTTTTGTGAAATGTCTGAGCAGCATAAAGTCAATGAAGAAGAGAGAGATCTGTAGTCAGGATGGATGTGGGGCCCCAGTTGTAAACCAAGAATGGCACATCCGAGAGTACGGCACTAGTCATCTCCCACAATTAATCAGCGTTTGATGGCAGCAAAGGGAATCGAGGCTCGGAGGTTTGGGTCGCTTGACAGTCTGCCGATGGAAGATGTTAGAGCTGGAGATGTAGGCTTCCAAGCGGTGTGACTATCTCTCTTTTCTCTCTTACCTCCTTCAGTTTATTTCTGTATTAAGAGGGAAGAAAAGAAAGGAGTCGAATAGAAATGTGGAAATACAGGAAATAAACGGGGAGAGCAAAGTAGAGGCTGACCCAGCAGGGAACGAGGCAGCCCCCAGTTCATCTCCGCAGCCCCGGCAAGCCCAGGCTCCCAGCATGGCCAATAGGCGGGAGTTCTCCAAGTGGGTCCGGCAGACGGTGCAAGAGCAAATCGAGTGGTGCCGCCGGCTGGTGGACATCAGCGAGTCGGAGGAGGAGGAGCTCACCTATTCCAGCGTGGTCTCCTTGAYGGATTTGGATGGGCCCTGCTGGACTCGCCAGGAGGAGTGGAAGCAGGTGAGTAGTCTAAGCAGGGCCCTGAGCTCGGTGGGCTGTGGATGCCTCCTGCAGGTTTGTTCTCTGTTATGAGGAATCTCAGTAGAAAATACGTGGGTCAGTGCACAGACCTCTCTGCAGAGAGATTTTTGCTGCTTTGTATAGTGGAGTTAAGGAGCAACTCGGTGTTGAAGTGCCCGCGGGCAGACTAATGGGATTTGTGCTATTTTGTCCCTACTGCTCTGTACCCCGAGACAGCCTGGCGTTGATCATTCAGTGGTAAGTGGTCAGGAAGGGCTGTACTGTGAGCATGTGATCTCTGCTGCTTGGGGTTGTTTCATTAGATACCTGCGCTACATCCAGCCCATCCTGTGGCGTGGTTCCCTAGCAATTGAAGAGCTGTGCACGAGGGTCACATAGGAGAATGTAGGCTGTGTGCAAGACTGGTGCGAGCTGCCGTTCTGCTGGCGCCTTTCTCCTACCCTTGCGAGTCAGCCTCTTCACCGGGCTTTTGGCTTTCTGTGCTCAAGGCTCTGTCCCAGCGTTTGCCCCTAGCACAGCACTCATCTGTTGTTGTATAAATAAAACTGCTGCTCAGGCATAGAGTGGGGCAACAGGTTTTCTTGATTCACTGCAGGGGAGAGAAATAATAGACAAGACTGATTGTAGAGCCCAGTGGTTATAACGCTTACTGTGTACGCAGGGTATCTGAAGTCAGCTCTGCAGGTAATGAACGAGCACGTCATTTGCTGATGAGCGAGTCGTGATCTTGGGTACTAAAGGCAGACTGAATTTGTGTTTTTAGCTGGGCTGCATTGTGAGTAGATTGCTAGGCAGGTCAGAGCCTGGGAACTCGGTTTCCTGTTTGTGTTAGACCAGTCTCTCTGTAAGCCCCTTCTGTGCGCTCTGAAACCATCGTTACTTACTTCACGTTACAGATGACATCCCGGCATTGCGCACCTTATCAGTGTAAAGCTATATATTGAGGTCAGGGTTAAAGAGATTAAACTTTAATCCAAATAGTGGTTACTGAGTCAGCACTTACATTTCTGGAGGCTGCGGAATGTCCTGGCTAGAGAGCAAAGGAGTTTTAATACTAAGCCTGCTCATGGCCTCAGGATCTGCTGGGTGTTCTTGTCCTGGGACCTGTGTTTTGGGATGGAGGAGGACAGGCAAGGCTCTTTGAAATCTTGGAGACAGCAAAGGGAAAGCTTGTATCAGGCCTGATTTATGGACACCCCTCTTCCCCCAGGCACTTCGGGTGTGCCTGTAGCTCCAGGCCAACAATACTGTCACCTCTGTGGTGGACCAGGTCTGTGACACTCCTGTGGAGCAGCGCGGTGGTTCAGCTGGGATGCAGGAAACATCTCTGTTTCCCTGCACTATGGTAATAGCAGCGGTCCAGGGAGGGATTCAGAGACAGAGCTGTATTTGCTTAGTAAACTTTGATGGGTGATATCTGCTGGGTACACTTTATTCAGTGAACTTTTCCAATCCTTTCAGATTTTAGACATTCTCTGGAGTGACCCCATGTCTCAGGAGGGCTGCAGAGTAAATACGGTGCGAGGTGGTGGCTGCTACTTTGGGCCTGACGTGACAGGGAAGATTCTTGAGAAGTACAACTTGCAGTTCCTCATCCGCTCCCACGAGTGCAAGCAAGAGGGCTACGAGTTCTGTCACAACCGGAAGGTCGGTGAGGGGGACGGCGTGAAGGATACTTGGGTTTCCATCCTGCCRGGGTGGGGTTTCTATGGTGGCTTGTCTCAGCTCTGTATTTCTTCCAATGGGGCTTTGTTAAGTACATACAAAATCATTGAATAGCCTTATTGGGAGTTACTGAAGTGTGTTCCCAGCTGAGGTCTTAGGTCAGGACAGTCTGGAGCCACCTACTCTGTTGGGGGCATCTGTTGTGCAGGCAAAGCACGTCCTCGTGCGTGGTAGCTGAGAAAAGATCTGAACCCATTTGTGCCATTGCCCCCACTTAATGCAGCTTTTTCTGAAGATGACGTACAAAAGGGTGTTACTAAGCTGCTGCGGCAAAGTTTTGCTCTCAGAAGATTCAGGGTCACTTCAATGACTTCAAGAGGCRCACTTTTGACTCTGCTCGCTGCAGCGGAGAGTGGAAGTTTGTCGGGAGAGTACAGTGAAATCGCAGAAGCCCAGCGTGTGGCCAGATCCACGTGAGACCAGTGCCGCCCTTGAGGAACTCACACCTGTAAGGCTTCCCGGCCAGCTGCCACCGYATTCTTCCTTTTCCACATAAAACATGGTGCTTTCACAGTCTGTTGATGCCAGATGGGATCGGTTGTGTTGTTTTCACWGATACACGTATATATAATAGAGGATGTATGTACTGACTGTAAATGCCTCTCTTTTTTGGGGGTTAGGTGCTGACCATATTTTCAGCCTCAAACTACTATGAGATTGGCAGCAACAGGGGAGCCTATGTGAAGCTGGGACCGGACCTCGTCCCCCATTTTGTTCAGTACCAAGCGAACAAGACAGCCCATACTCTCACTATGACCCAAAGGCAAGGCTTTCCGGTTGCTCTGTATTCACGAYGTCAAAATTCCGAAAGGGAAAACTTTGGGAGCTTTGAGAAAGTTTGACTCCGGAGCTGAACTTTCAAAGCTTGATTTACTAAATAATAGCGCTAGAGGAGGATTCAGGCTTTGTGCAGAAATTACTGAGGGAGGCTCAAGGGTCGAGGAGGGAGCGTTACAAGATCAGAAGGGGACTCTTTTTTACAGACTGCTGATTTTCCAGCTTCTCTTTTCAATGTCAAGTTTTAACTTTTGACCCTTGCTGAGGTTCCCTTCTGCTTTGTTACTTCACAAATTGATGCAGGGATTCACTGCATCAGCTGCGGGGAACTGTGCTGCAGGCATGCAGTGCCTTGTCGTGAACACTGAGATGCAGCTGTAGCTGTGCAGAGCAGTTGTGCGAGGGTCTGGGCAATCCACGGACAGGCCAGAGGACTGGGAAGGTGCAGCTTCTCTTGCGCTTTGTGGCAAGTCCTTAACGTGCTTCTCTCTTTTCTGCATCCTCCAGAATCAGCAGAGTAGAGGAGTCAGCCTTTCGAGCCTTGCGGGAAAAGCTCTTTGCTCACACCTCAGCCCTCATCAGCGCGTTCAAGGCCTACGATAAGGACAATACAGGTAAATCTGAGCCGAGGGACACTCGGGTTAATTCCCTGGTAGGACAGGGTTGAAGCAGCCAAGTTGAGTGTGTGGCCGGTTGCGAGGCTCCGCGCCGATAGTTGTCAGTGACTGTCACAAGGGGAGGCTGAGTCAGACCTTGCCACGGCGTTGGTCTCATTTGCTGTCATTCAGTGTCTCTGTTGGGAACCCGTTAACGCCTTAGAGTGGCATTATAATGAGGGGGCATCGGAGAAGCAAGAGGTGATTAGCCTGATGCGTAGCAATTGAGGCTTGGTACTAGGAGAACCCTTTGGAACCGGAGTATTGATGAAGCATTGGAAAAGATGACCTGGAACATGCCTGTCACGTGTCACTTGGGAAGGGCTGGGTGCTCTCTAGAGCCCCTTCATCCCTGGAGACTAAAATCACGGGGAAGAGGAATGCAAGGGATGTCCTCTGTGGCAGCTGCCTCTGTCAGAGCCTTAAGGAAGGAGCTGAGAGTTCATAATTGTCTGGGTGCCAGGAGTGGTCTGTTGGCGCAGTGACCGAGACCTGTTGCTGAGGTCTGTCCATTTGTGGGCCAGGGGAGAAAAGGGCCACAGCGGCTGGCAGAACTGCTTTCTTCCCTGGCAGCAAAACTGTTCACAAAAGTCCACTTCAGCCGTTACAGCAGCTGCTAAACTAGGGCCTTTACCGTGTTCCTGGGTCACTGAGGAAGTACTAGTGCAGTTGTGTAGGCCATGATCTGCAGGGTGAGCCTGGCTGTAGGCCACAAATTTATAATGAAATATCCAAAGTTAGTGTCTTCCCATTGTTCAGATGGTTGCAGCCCCACGGCCCTGATTTCTTGCAATGATCAAAAGCTTGCTGAGGCTGGGGGGAGCAGCGAGTGCACTTGTGCGTGCAGTGGCTGATGTCTGTACAGCGATGTAGGGTTTTTTCCTGTACCAAAGTGCTCAAGTGTGCCATGGAGAAATGATACTATTGCTGTCAGCAGCATAGTAGGCTGGGTATGCGTACTGCTCTAGGCTTTTTACTTTGCCTTCATGTGCTCTCAGCTGCCCATCTCTCAGAGGTCTCCATGGCTCTCCCTTTTCCTTACAGGAAGGATCACGCTGAGCAACTGGGCGACGGCAGTCGAGTCAGTCTTGCACCTGGGATTGCCCTGGCGAATGCTGAGACCGCAGCTGGTGCGCAGCACGGCGGACGGCATGCTGGAGTACAAGTCCTGGCTCGACGACTTGGCCGTGGAGCAGCGGAGCCAAGAGGTAAGGACTCACCCCCTTCCATCAAAGCATGATGCGAAGCAGCTCGCAAGATCCCCAGCGCGTGGAACCAAGTATGGTACGAAAGGAGAGCGGATGGTTCCGGTTCCTGTATAATCCAAAAGCACACCGAAGTCGATGGAAAAGCTTGCATGAATTCAAGTAGTCCAGAGGCGTTCAGTCCATTGTAGAAATAGATGATGCATGTGCATTCAAAACCTAGAGGTAGTTTTGGATGCAGGTCTTTAAGTAGGAAAACTATATTCCGTTCTCTGAGTCACAGTTTCTTAATTACACCCAGCAAAACCAACTCTGCAGCGGTTAAAAAACGTAGCCCAAGTCACTGTCTTCTCTGTTAGCCTGGAAAAGCTCTGCTTGGAAGCGATAGGCTACTGATGTGCTATAATGCAGAGTTGCACACAGATGCGTCCAGTCATCACAAACCTGTTTCATAAGCCACACACGATGCAAAGTGCCTTGCTGGCAAACTCTTGACAGCAGTTAACATTTTCATTTATGGGAAGGTCTGCAGTAACTGCTCAGAGAAAGCAGAAAGCTGTCAGAAGGGTAGAAGGAGTGTGACCATGTTGTCTTTCAGCACATCCAGTCGAGCTTGCTGGAAGTCATTTATCGAAACAGATCCAACTTGGAGACCATCTTCCGGATCATAGACAGAGATCATTCAGGTAAGCAGGTGTGCATGGGGTGTTCGTCACTGCATTGTATTCCATTCTACTTTTGGGCTCCCTTTAGTACGTACGAAGGCATTTTTATTTAATGATTTAAAGGTTGGGTCTTTCTCCTCCCTCAAGTGGGGTTATTGCCTCAAGAGCTTCTGAAATGTCATTGCAAGTTTCCASAAACATGACACATTTTGAAGGACTGTGTGCAGTCCAGGTAGAGAATTAATAATTATTTGTTCTGGAGGAGTTCAGCGGAACACAAATTGTGATGAGAGCAATGACAGTAATGCAGCGTCCTTGGGATCCTGAGCATTACCTGCTTTCAAGCAGTCATATCCACCAAATTAAAAAATACAACGGTCTTTGCCTTCTTTTGTTCTCCCAAATTGTATTATGTCTCTGTACTGCTTTAAGTTGTGTTTTAGCCAGTGTTCTGCACAYGAGGAAATTTAGTTGCAGCATATGAAGTTAAGATTATGAGTGATTTCTTTCCTTCCTTTAGGGTATGCAGGCAGCAGGGGTGGGATGAGAGATCAAACCTGAGCAGGGGTCCCTCCTTGCATGCTGAGCGCGGACTGACTGGCAGCAGTGCCCGTGGTGACCTTGCGTTGAGGTGGCTGTGCCTTCCTTTTCCACAGGTCTCATCTCATTTGAGGAATTCCACCAAACCTGGAAGCTCTTCAGCTCCCACATGAACATTGAACTCACGGATGACGGGATCAACGACTTAGTTCGCAGCATTGATTTCAACAAGGATGGAAACATCGACTTCAACGAGTTCCTGGAAGCCTTCCGCCTTGTCAAACAGTCACAGTAGTGAGAACCTGGTGAGGGTTGCCACGTCCAATGCCTTGACTGTCTGCGAAGCCAGGGGGACCGCTCCCTACCTAACCGCAGAGCGTGCCTGCAGATGCGAAGCAGGGAAAGGGAAGGCAGGCACCTGTAGCCCTTATTGGTTGAAAGCAGTGACCGCCGTAATCCACTTGGGGAAGGTAACGGGTAAAATAGATGAGCTGCACTTCAGTTCTGACCATTTTTAAAAAGGAGCTCTGTTTTAAGTAGAAATTCCTGCTCAAAGGGAAGATGCAACTTAGTTTCTCTAGTCCATGCATGTGATGAAATGTTACAGGTCTATTGCAGTGTAGTAAAACGCAAGTAAAGGTATTTCTTGTAGGCAGTGTTTTAACTAGGTAGCAACTGCTACAGCACTGCTTTCCTTTTAATAAACAGTTTTTTCTAGATTGCTGGTTCTCGGCTGTTCATACCTTCTGTAGTTTGTCAACTCTGTTAGCAGCAGTGCTGTTTCAGTGATTTCCTTTGCCGTGGTAAGTTTGTTCTGTAAGTTTGAAGATACTAAATATGGGCAGGGGAGCAACACTTCGAAAAAACTGTCTGTCTACCTCAAACATGCAAAACTGTCTCTAGCAGGGGGGCTTTTTCAAGAAATCTATTGCGGCCAGTTCTTCTTCGAAGGCCAGGGTAGTAGATCAAGTAGCCCCCTGCGAGAGTGCCTATACTCCATGTTCAAGATATTTTAAAAGGATGGTACAATTGCAGCTTAAAACGATGTGTTCAGGGGGTAAAGTGTTTGCAAGGAAAAAACCCACCTATTTATCTCGAACATGCAGCACAGGCACTCCTGCACGTGTGCGACGGTAGAAGACTTCACTTAGACTGCTACCCTGGCCCTTGAAAAAGAGAATTCTAGCCCCATTTGATTTCTTAGAGAAGCCCCTGCTAGAGCATGTGTTATTGCACATTGATTTTATGAATTGGAACGATGCTTCCAAAAATAAACTCATCCTTTTCTCCCTTAATTACAGTTCCACAGAGGCTTTCTTCCACTGTAACGGAACGATGCTTCCCAAAATCAACTCTCCCAAACGCACAATACAGGCTCCAGCAGGCTGAGGCTGTATTTCTATTTTTCTATCTTTCAAATTTTATGATAAATAGAAATCTTGACCTCATATTTTAGTTTGGGGACTGACGTTGCCAAGCAGCTCTGTGGCATCAGGTTTGAKAGCCTGTGAGCTGCAGTGCCTAGCGGAGAGTGAAGTGTATTGACCTGGAGTTGTTAGCAGTTTCGCTGCTTTGCTGATATAGCTGAGGAAGAGCCAACACCACGCACACGTTATTACAAAGTCAGACTGAATTTATTACTCTCCAGCAATTAAAAAAAGGCAGAAGACAACGTCTAGACATTCTGTTGTTATTTATGGGGCAGCAAAGCTTTGTATAATTCACATATGTAACGTGATAAAAACATAACCTTCAGACCCTTGCAGTCCAAAGGAAGGACAGAAACKGGAAACATCAACTTGCCCCAGTAAACTACTGGTGTTGCAGAGACAGACATAGTTACAGCAACATATATATCTGTAATGATTTAAATTAGCTGTTTACGTAATGATGTTACTTGATTGTTTTGACAAAAACATCAAAGCGGGCTAAGCTTTCCACAAACCAAGTCACAAGTGGAACAATKCCCTCCGCACTGCATTTCTAGGACAATGCTGTTGTAAAAAAAGGAAAAAAAGAAAAAAAAGGAAAAAAATGTACAATAGTACATATAGTTTTATAGTAAAACAGTATCTGAACAGATTCAGTTTTCCTTCTTTTATTAAAGCATATACAGCTTTATAAAATATAAACCTTCCAAAGGTCAAGTTCAAAAGCTTAGAAGAGGCTTTGCTAATTCTAAAGATAACAGCCAAAATACCATTGCTCCTAGAAGATACGTGTTTCATTTTACCTCAACAGTTTTAGCCTTGGAAGGTGAACCATGAACTCGAGTAACACGTTCTGTGTAAGCCCAGCAGCATCCACCACGTCAACTGAAGACTCCTCCTCTGATGGGAATGCTCTCGTTCAGCCCATGTTCTATAAGTTTGATGTCCTCCAAGTCATCCTTTATAATGCTAATTAGGTGACTCAGGCCTTCTTGCTGCTGCTTCAGATGCTGCAGACGGTTTAAAAACCAGCATGAGCATAGTTCAACTTGACAGATTTTAAGTAATATTTCTCAAAGGTGCCATGGCTGGGGGCCTTGGCACATAGAAAAGCCTGGCATAATTTCTTTGGAAGAAGGAAAAACAGCATTTTCTGCACTAGTACCCTAGAGGTGTACAGAGTGGCTTTGTACAACACCTTGATGCACTGTCACTGAGAACAATAAAAAGGACTTCATCATCATACAATTACAAAAACATGACATTCTAGATACATCTCCCAAGTTAGTGCATAGCTGGCTTAAATTACTAAGTTCAAAGAGTATCCCAGGACTCTACCCCGTCATACTTACTTGCTTGATTTCCCTTAAGAGGTCTGCATCTATGTAATAGCGCTCTTCAGCCCGCACTGCTCCAAAGTGGTTTTGCATCCTGATTTGGGACATGAGCTCATTCAGTCTGCCCTGGGAAGAGAAACGGGCTTAAATCAAACACAACTCATTTACATCTGTCAGAGCTCCAGCCTGTACCACTCCTTGAGTCACCAGGGCAGGAAGCACTGCCGCTCATTCCATTTTTAATTTTTTTTCTGGAAGACARGCAGAGGGCAAGCAACTCCAATACGTCTAAGGCTACAACCTAGTAAYGCTGCTGGACTTCTCTTCCGAAAGCTTTCCACAACAAACATAGATGCATGGTTTGGAAAACTTACATTCTTTTGCGAGGAAAAAACAGAATTGTTAGCGAAGGTCTACTAACTACTCACCTTGAACTGCGTAGGCGCGTTAAGTTCACACTGAATTGTATCTAACTGTACACGAAGCTGCTCTTCGTCTGCCTGAATGGCATAACCGCTTTTCCTTTGGATCTCCTGCTTTATTAACACCTAAAAAAGAAGCCTTTGAGGTTCATTAGAGAAGACTTTGCCCACCTCTTTCCCCACTAGCCCAGCCCATCCATGTGTCTTTTTGCCCCTCCTCCAGCACGTCACTAATCAGATTTGTTCTGTCGTTTAGCCTGCTGCTCCGAGACCTCAAGGCAGTCCCATGGCTTCTGAGTAAGTGAGAGAGAAGGTTCCCAAAGCAGTAAGACGTGCTGTGCACCTGAAGCTTTCCCTGACAGCTCTRCCTGTTACTTAAAGCAATACCATTTAGATGAAGTCAGAATTTCATTTTCAACATTGGCCATGCACAAGACTGCACAGGTCAAACTGCCCCCTCTCAGTTTGCCTTCTGGCACTAGGCTGTGTGTCAGAATGAGTTATTTAGACTATCCATGTTACCTGTAAYGTTCTGTGAGAAAGCGCCATCAGTTTCCTTTTGTACTGTGCTATTTTTGCCATAGTTGTCGTTTGGTTTTTCTGCAGCTCACTGATGTCTTCTGATATTATCTGCAGAGGAGATGGAGTCAGTGGGAGGTCATAAGAGTTTCTGATAACAGAACACATTAGTCCTGATTTGAAACCAGGAGTTTTATAACAGTACTAGTCCAGCAACTTAGCATCCTCGCCAGAGATGCCTTCAGAAAGCTTTTCACTAGACCTCTACTGTTCTGGTTTCTATTTATTTTCATATGCAACTGGGATTTTCAGAAGGCATCAAAAAACTGGGCGCCCAAAGTAGAGTCCGTGCCAGTGCAACCTAATTCAGCTGGCTTGAATTAGCCTATAAAACACAGCAAGCTTGAACCTGAAAAAAAAMCAAAAGCCAAAACATACTGCTCGGTTTTTGGCCAAAAGATATAATTAAACAATGTATTAAGAAATAGTGATAAAGAGCCCCATGCACATGGTTCCAGTTTCAGTTTTCAACACACAGGAGGCACGGGGAGGGGGGCTTATTTAGTAGCACATCCTTTGTCAACAGCAAGCAGTCATGATAAAGATGAGAAACCTTACATCTAATCGAGTTTGATGCTGTTTGGTCATCTGATCTTGGACCTTCAATCTTCTCAACAGTTCCTTGAAACCCACCATTGGCACAGGAATAAGCCTACAAGAACACAAATATTTCTTACAACACATTTTTGTATTAGACATGTGGTATGGATTAATAATTATGAATATAATCTAAAGTTACAGATGATCTTGGCCTATTAGAAATTAAGATAATAATACATAAAGCTATTGTGTTTTGCTAAGTTCTACAGCCCTCACTATTCATAACAACCTGTTCATTTTTCATAAAGAAATCAGCCTAAGTTATCTTTAACCACTGGAGGGTACATCACTTCCAGCTGCAGGAATAAAGAGAAAAAAACATAATGGTTGCAAAAAAAAAAAAAAAAAAAAAAAAAAAAAAAAAAAAAAAAAAGTCACAGTAACTAGTCCATATAATGGAGGACACCACAACTCAAAGTAATGCAAGTAAGGCTCTTTATCCTGACAATCCTTAAGCACCTAAATGGGTAAAGGGATTAGACAGGCATTTCTAGTAATCCTCACTGCTCCAAATCAGATCAGCACTTGACAAAGTTATTCTCTWATAAGTTTCTTACAAGTTACCTGAAAGGTACTACACAATATTATATATTTCTCCCCTTTCCAAGTCTTTTTGTAATACTCAGACAGACTGTTAGACTTACTTGTCAGGATCAGGATTATCAACTTTGGCTTGTTCCCATATAATAGGATCAACACCTTAAAAAAACCCAAACAAACAGGTTTTTAGTATGGATAGATCTGAACAGATATCACACCTTACAGCTGTTAAGCAAGAAAAATACTAGGAAATACATAAATCCTATGAACTATGCTAACCTGAATGACTGTTATACAAATTAAGGTTAATTAAACAAGGGTAGTTCTTAAAAGWCTTGGTCCTGGACTGTGGCAGTAAATTCACTCCAAAAAGCTGTCAAGCACTTCTTGTACTGGTTTGAAAGGAACAACCCACATGTGATCAAATCGCAGAATCCATACTTCAAGGGGAAAAATTCCTATCGTTTCCACTGTATGCTACACTTGGGTCATCTCTCCTCTTCAAGTTGCTTATCGTATTTTTTTTAAAAAAAAAAAAAAAAAAAAAAAAAAAGTTAAAAATCAGTAATGAAGTGATCAAAGTACCAAACCAGTTGGCAAAATAATCCCAGTAGTAATTATCACGGTTCCTAACAACAGGATTTGTCTAAGGATTTTATCTGTTGACAGAACAGTTGCTTGTTTTGCCACGAACTGCTTCATCAGGGAAATATACGTAAAATAAAAGCAGCCTAATTGTACATGTACATCAACATCATGATGCAAGTTATTACATTCTCCAAACCTCACTGCAAATCAGTTCAGTGTATAAAATGCACATATCTAGGTATGCTAGGAAAAAATCAAGACAACGCTGATAGGGAAGCAATTGACTTTCTGACCAGAGACATGCAAAAAAGGAAAAAAAAAAGTGGTGGTAATTTAACAATTTCAAGCCAGCTTAAAGAGGAGACCAGAACAGTCAGCTACCATAACATTCTTCACTGCACAACGCTCCAGGTCATTCCTCATAAAACATATTATCTTTACACCAAGACTCATCTCTCAAGGTGTGACTGCTTCTCTAGAGCTCAGCGCTAACACTTCTTCTTGCACATCTTACTGCTTGATTATCCAGCCTACAAACTCAGCTTCCTTCTCAGTCATGGACTAACAAGCTGCACCCAACCATTCTTACACAGGCCTTACAATACACCTCCAACACTAAAGAAAGCCAACTTGCTTGTGCACAGAGCAACTACTTCTCCCCGACACTGCAACAGTTGGAAAACACTGCTGCTCGTCTCTGATTTTTCTGCAAGAGTAGGCCAAGTTTTTTTTGCAATCCAGATATCATAACCTTTGCTGTGTTTTTAAACGCTATGGTCTTATTGAACGCGCTACATATTGTCTGCTGGAAACCACAGGCTGCTTTCCCCGACCCACTGCAGGGAGATCACTGCAAGTACTACATGGGACATCATAGAGAATAAGCTACAATTACCCTATGAAATGGCATGAACAGCACTTAAGTAGTCTAAACCACAGCTGTATACGTACTATCTGTGGCCACGCATACAGGCTAAGCAACGCCCCCGAAAACTAGGAAGTGAATATAGGACATGATTATTCTGATATTTAACTTTTTTTTTAAAATCGGACAAGTTGAAGTGATTTATGATGGCTAAATCATATAGTATGGTGTTGTGTGGCATATTACTGATAAATCATAACTGTCTTGGCGGACTACATGGCACTTCAGTGGGAAAACTGGCTGTAATTAAAACCGCTACGTCAGTATGCCAGAATGCCTTGGAAACTCTTGTAGTTTTAAAAGCTGTTTTCCAGCAGGCCGACACCTACATTTTTCCCAGAGACCCAAAAAAGCCTCAGCAGAGGCCCAACCGTGCCCCTGCGCAGCCCCAGACCACATACCGGCAGGAGGGTTCTGCAGGAGCTGTTTGACTTGCGCCGGGGAAAGCTCCGTTCTGGCCATGGAGAGGCTGACCCCCAGCTGCTGCAGGGACGATTTTATGTTGGCTTGTTCAAAGTGGGCGTAGAGGGTCGTTGCGGGAACTCTCCTCGAAGTGCCGTTGGGCGAGCGCTCAACAACGTAAATGATCACTTCCGTCCTGAGCAAGACAAAATGTGTACCGTCAGAAAAAGGTCAGCAGCGTATAGAAACTAACACAATGAAGAACAACCCTAAATCAAAGTTACCACTTCTCCCAGCTGACTGTTAACTTCCTTTAGCTAACTGAGATATAAAGTACCAGTAAATCTAGGGCAAGGCAGGAAGAGGAAAGCTGTAAATACACTACAAAATTACATTCTCCCCCCCCCGTTTTAACAACCGTATTACGTGGCGATACTAGTACTACATTAAGAATAACCTAAAACCTTTGGTCTTCAAAAAAGAATGAACAAACTGTGCGACAGTAAGAAGCAGAAATGCCAGCATGCTGAAGTACTTCAGGCAGACTAGCCTAAGGCCCCCAAACAAGTCAAAGCAGAGAGCACTCTGACATAACACACGCAAAACAAGCCAGCTCAACTAGCCTTGGAACAGCTTTCCCATTGAAACAAACATTTGCGACACGAAACGCTGCAAAGACCCTATTACTATACACCCCAAGGCCCTTCCACCTTACGCATGACCAAGTGAAGAGTAAGTCACAGCTCCTAAAATACTAAGTATTTATCCCACCCTCGTGGTGAGCATCCTCATCTCCAATTTTTGCTGCTGAGCAGGGTATGGAGAAGCCTCTTTCCTGACCTGAGCTGAGGCCCTCAGCTGTGCACTCCAGCAAAAGCAAGTAACATACACTGGAAAGATACTGGACTTAATGCCTTAAGAAAAAGCAACACGAAGGAATGAGAGACATGAAATCAAACTCAGGATGAACTCTCCTAAAATCAAGGAGAAAGGGAGACAGAGCAGACTAAGCACCAACCCTTTATGACACGCAATACCGGGTAGAAAGGCAAAACTGCATAAAGTTCACATACTGGTCATCTGGCATCGTTTTAACACCTTCTACGTTGACAGTGAGGGTCTGGTTGCCTCCCAGAATTTTGTGTAGTGATTCTACGAGCTGCTGCTGCTGGCTTCGAATATCTATTTCTTTTCTGTTAAAGACCAAGACCACGAGGCCATCTTCATCTTTGTTGTTGGGCATTAAACTGTAACCCACAGCCTGCAAATGAACAAACAAAAACTGAGCATATATTACTTAGCAAAAGCATATCTATGTGGCACGAAGGGGAGGGGCTAAACCCCCTCAATTTTTAGAGCAACTGGTTCAAAATTTAAGTTACAACATACTCAGAGATGCAGAAACATAAAATCAATCCCCCTTTAAAATGTTCTCTCACAAGGCCACCAGCAGAGTAGCTTTTGAAACAGTTCAGATTTTTACAAAAAGTTTGTAAGTATCCATTCCCCATCTTAAAAAAAAAAAAAAAAAGGCTATGGATTGGGAGATGCCAACCCAGCAGGGTATTTATGCTACTTCAGAGCTGATAGCAATCAGGAACATTTTACAAATTTACACTTTTCCTAAGTTGCAAAAGGAACCAAAGGACCAGACTTTAACACAGAAAATTTACTAGAGTTCCAGAAGAGTTTTACAACATTACATTTCCAGATGTGTGAATGAAAAACAGTTACTGACATAACCTAATTGAAAGATAAGACAACCATAAATCTTTATGGATTTCTTAGCATTTTCCTACTGTAGATCAGGACAGTTTGCCTGGCAGTACAAGTCAAAACACGGACATGGAATATTTCTACTAGCTAAGACGTGCATCCAGTAAGGTTCTCGCACAAGAACTTGAGACAGCCAATTTTCCTTGTGTTAGCAAGTGTCATGGGTTTTTTGTACAATTGCTTATTAGTAACAGTTTAATGTTATCTTTATTCTTGCTGTGATAAAGCTGTAGTAAGGTTCCATGTTTAATTCAACATCGTAATCTAATACAGGAACACTTGTTGCCATCTGTGCTAATTAACAGCATGCTTTCCCTGTTTCAAAAAAAACCCTGTCGGCTCCAGCGTAAACTCCACATGACTTGTAAGAAAGACCTAAACTGTTAACTCATTATAAGCGAAAGCAGAGCGGCAGTTTTCATCTCATCTTGCCTATGAACTGTCACACCAACATATCACTGGTGACATGTTGGACAGCGGGTGATTTTTAAGGCCCTGACACTGCATGTGGGTGGGTGACTTGCACCTTTCCTCTCGTGCAAGTTCAGCTAAAGAGAGAAATGAGTTGGGGATGTGCCCAAGAGCCTGGTCTTTGGGCACAGGGTAATTCCCTGCGATGGTGAGCCTCGCAGAATCAGCCTTCTTCGGCTGGGCCGTCCTGTCATGGAGCGCAACAGTGACAGCTAAGGAAGAATTTGGTTTTAAGCACATCCCTTTCACGTTCCCAGTTGTGAAAGAGGCYCACGCTGTGGGGAAAGACTTGCCAGTACACAAAAGACTAAATCTCATTATGTGCAAAGTAGTATTAAGACCACACACACACAACTCCTCTGGAATTTCTGTTTGAAATAAATAAATAAATCTTTCACGATTTCTTTATGCAATTAAGTATTTTCAAACTGTAACAGATTTTTTGCTTCGTTGTGGTCCTTCAAATGACGGCCTGTATCGCATACCTTAGAAGCACACTTTTCTTGGTTAAGAGCTGCATGCTTCTCATTTGTTCTAGAGCTGGAATTGTGTACAAGTGGACTCCGTGAACACCTGTGAAACCCTTCGGGTAATGCTTCATTCTTATCAGATATCTGATGCTTACAGAGGCAATAAACCAAACTAGCCTATGGCGCTTTGCTCCGATACCCGTGCTACCAACTTCTCCGCTATTTTTCTTAGGCATCTACCATTGCTAGCATACATCGAACTTTTCAGTATTTCACTTAAGGTACGTGAATTCATAATGGCATTAGTAATACTCAAGTCATAAGGACAAAAGTAAACCTAGTACACGGCATTGTCTAATTTGAAAGGACAACTCCTTTTGGTAAATGAAACTCTAAAATAACTGATTTTGCATCACACAACTTACACTTTGCAATTTTTCAAAGCCCAGAAAACTCTAAAGCCATTTCAGGCAACAACTTACAAGAAAGTAAGCTTTCAGGTGCATTATCAACAAAATATTCAAGGTAACACCTAAAAACGTACTGCAACAGAAGCCAAACATTTGTTATGCGGGCACTCAGTTGCTGCAAAGATTTYAGAGAAGTGTCATGATGTGCATAATCAAAACTAGTCTTAATTAGGTATTAACCTACATTCAGGTTAGAAAGTTTGCACTTCAAGAATCAGCTTGGGAAAGGAGGGTATCACCACGCCTGACCCAAATCCACTTTCAGGTCTGAAGCTTAGCAAGAAAGTCAGCAGGCACGAGATTTGCAGAGGATGCAGAGCTACCTATTCTTTGTTGACATGAGAAGCAAGATCCGGAACTGCTGACGATATAATACAAGGAACGGAGTCAGCTTTAGCACTGGCAAGGATAAAGGCAGAAGAAAGCTGAAGGCTGGTGTATTTAAAATGGTATGCACGGGCCAGGTTCACAAAGGGTTTTTCTAATGTAGGCAAAGCAATGAAGAAAGACCCTGAAGTTCTTATTCCAGATGTTCACAGTTTCTTTCAGATGTGAAGGTTATTTTACATAGTTTCTCTAATATTGTAACCTAAACCAATGCACATTAAAATTAATTTCCAGAGATCTGCTCCAAGCACACACGCACTAATCTGAATGCTATCATAGAAAAAGGTTAGTTTCATGATCCACATATGCACTCATTATCTAGTACCTCAACAACACCCAGATTTCCAGCATCTATACATCTTCAAACCTTTTAACTAGCATGCATCAGAATTGTGTACATCACCTGGAAAAATACGGTTTCAGAATACTCTTAACAGGAACACAATCTGATTTAACACTCATGAGAACACTCAGACACTCAGCAAGCAGAGTAACTGCTTCAAAACKGTTTGTGGGCAGCTGAACAATTCCATACCTTAAACCGGCAAAAGGGGTTTTCCTGCGTGAACTCCACTGGAGCGATGTTATTGTTGAAGTAACCTTTGCCTGTTCCCCAGAAGGCCTGAAGCTGGTTCCATTTTGCCAAAATAGCATCTCTCTCATCTCCTAAGAGTGTCGGAGCCGAGAGGGCGCTGGCTGTATTGATGAGCTGGTTCGACTGGGCAGGTGCCTGAGCAGGCTGGCTGAACAAGCCACTTCCTAATGCTGTGTTGGATGAAGAAAAACAAATGAACTCCTTTACCAACTAAGACAGAGTCGCTTGCTAACACGTACCATCTGCGTATCATTGGTATCACGTCTTCTCACATTTAGAGAAGCAAAATAAATGCACAGAATAAAGAAATCCCTATCAGATAATGTTTTTTARAAGTGTCTTTTTACACCCGATCTTCATCAGCAACAGAAGTTCCTGAATGCTGAGTGAGAAGAAAAGATTTATTCTTTTTTCTTTAAATGAGATGTCTACATTAACCCATGACATCATCTGGCACCTTCGATATCTAAATCTGAAGGGTAGATTTGTTATTATAAATTCAGTGGATTCAGAGCCTGCAGCTGGACATTATCCAACTCACATTTAAACTAAACTCTACACTGTTTTTCTCCCCTTTCTAGTAATGCCATGACTGCCAACATCAATTCGGTAACTACTCTTTCTACCACTGCCAGACCAAAGGGGTGAATATTGTTGTCGGAAACTCAAGGGCGAAGCTCAGAAACTTGCTTGAGCTCTAGTTTAAGAAAAAGGCCAGGGCTGCATTTGTAGGCATTTCAAAAGCCAAATTTCAGAGAAGTCTCCATCAATCAAGAGATAAGTGTAACAGCCTCCTTTGATAATATACTTCTGTCCCACTACTTGTGCGCCTGTTGCAGTTTTATGCTTTCGTTGCTAAGGAAGGGGTAAATCAAGAGAAGGCCATACTTACTGGTCTGTTGCTGCTGGGTACCGAAGCCTCCAAAGCCTAGCCCAGTTCCCAACCCACTACCCAAGCCAGTTCCAGTTCCTGTGCCAAAACTAGTACCAAATCCAAAGCCTTTGTTCTGGGTAGCACCAAAGAGTCCTAGGGAAATAAGCAAAGAATTATTCAGAAAGAGGAGAACAGTACCTGTGAAATGCAAAACATTATTGTGAAGGGCTGATGCCCTACTGTTCATTCTAAAGCAAATACATTCAGAGTTGTGCTCTCTTACCGCTGCTGCCTGTATTGGTGGGAGCAGAAAAACTAAATGCTGGTCCCGCAGTGGTGGTAGTTGTCCCAAATCCTCCAAATGCACCTAACAAACAAAGTTTGCAAGTAAGGCAGATTGTGAGCGGCAGCTGTGCATAACATGACAATAAACTGCACGCTTCAAGGGGTGTTACGAGAAGAGATGTTGACAGATGGATGTATGATGTTACAAGCATGTAGTTCACATTGCTCAGGGGTATCGAGTTCGTCGTCTGAGGAAATGGGGGAGAAAACATGAACCAGAAAGCCAATACATCTATGGTGTGTCAAGAAAGCAAATAAAAAAGCAGCAGTTCACTAACATCCTGTTCCTTTACCAGCAGGATGTGCTTTCCTTAACGACAGACACAACTAATAATAGTATTTCTTAGATTCGTTCGCAGGAATGCTTCTAGTCAATGTTGTTGCTAAGTGTTTAATAAACGAGCTGATGTTTTGTGAGCTTTTTAAACATTCCTAACCTCTTCAGAGCAAAAACAGAAACAAATCAAGTAAAGCCTGAGGCTAGGGTGAACACAATTGCTGTGCTTACATGGGAATGCTGTCACAGCAACGTTTTCTTTCTACACACAGGTAAAATTCTACAAGGTCTTTTTTTATTAAGCCTAGTTTCCCTATCATCATCCCCATTAAATCTCATTTTGAGGTTCAACCACTATCAGAGGAAGACAGATGCAAAAGCAATCAGCCTTCCACAGATTTTTAGAAAAACCAGTCACTAGCTAGCAGGAGGAGACCTAAGTGAGGGCCTGAGTTCCACCGTGCCAGAGAAAGCCCCAAGATACCCATCTTCGCATTTGCCCCCTTAGAAGAGGTGCCCCGATACAGGGCAGCTGCGCCGAGACAGGTGCCACCGGCCCGGACAGCCTCCCAGCGCGTGAGGCTGCACAGGTGCTGGATGCCACCACACCATCTCTTTGCTACGGTGCTGCAGATGCACCATTGGCCCAAGGTGCAGCCTGTGGACATCTGACTGACTAGCCCTGGAGAACCAAGTCTCTCCGTTTCAAGCTGGTTTTCCATGTATTCAAATGAAGAAAGACGGTCTGCTACAAAGCATTTCTCAAAAAGATACTGCCACTGCTCACTCACATGTCAATAGCAAAAAAAAAAAAAAAAAAAAAAAAAAAAAAAGTCTCTCTAGACCTACTACACTTACCGTCCTCTTGTATACATACAAAAAAAAAAGCTTAAACCAAAGTTGACGTGCAATCGCATTTTATTCTCATTCAGCAAACATCTTAATGTGAGTGGATATAAGGAGTTGTTCCCTGTAACGTCCAAGTTTCAGTCCTGCCAGCGAGTGAGAAACTCTAGCAGGAGTACCGTCAGATGACACAATTTTTAGGTAGTTTTGTACTCTCAGCAAATTTAGTTATCCTTTCTTGAAAAAGGATCTAAGAGTGCAAATTGCTAAACAAAATTAAGAATCCAAGTTCTCTTCTGGAGTAGCTCAAATTCAGCTAAAGAAATACAGTCCAATAGTGTTCATACCAAATAAAAACAAAATCAGATCCCTCGAGTGCACAAAACAGGTAAGAGTATGCTAACACAGGGAGCAACGACACTGTGGAATGAATAGAATTCCTATACGAGCAGCGGCAACGTGACCCCACGGGCTAATTCTACACAAGTAAAAGCATTAGAAATCCACACAGTTAAGCATTTTTACATGAAACGGAAAAGATTTAACTTGAAATTGTATCAGCTGATCGCTCAGAACTGATGGATCTACATGGGGCCATGAACGGTTTTCTTAATCAATACCCAGCGCACGCATCACGCACAAGACCCTCCCAGTAGCACAGAGAATCTCTTAACGAGAGCCTGGGATGCGTGCTATTTCAGGGTGCAGAACGGTGTTTAGGAAACAGAGATCACAGCGAGGGCTGTTCATTTTGTGCTGATCGTATAAAATTTGTTTCTCCACAGAAACTATTGAGGTGTAGTGCATTCATGACAGCCAACGGAAGGCCAATGAGGAGACACAGGGGAAGATGAAAACCATGACTGCAGTAGTCCAAGAATCTCATGTCAGGAAACGTGGCRTTAGGGACYCGCTCTGCAATTGTTCATCATTGCYTGGATCTGAACGGAGAATTGATGTTGCCATTTTGCTAGGTAATCGAGGCTCAATTTTAGACTGGGTCAGGCTGGTAGGTTACCACAATTCATTTCCATTTCAAAGACTGAGTATTTGGTACATGGTTATTTTTCCTCAACAGCTATTTCTTGAGAATTTAATAGGCAAAACACCCTACAAGCCTATGGCTCTCAAACCCATTCCACTTTCAGAGCTTTTATCTCCAGACTTCATTGGATATGAAGATTAGTACTAAATAGAGGTTGCCAGTTARGAATGCAATTCTTGGACCCCTGCTATTAACATTTATTACAGAACAAGTATTTATGCATTATCTACCTGCACTTGCCAGACTGTTACCAAAATTGAATGGTGGAGTTGAGGTAGTGGAAACACCGAAATTCCCAATATTAAAATTCACTGCAGGATTAGCAGTTAATCCGAAACCCCCAAAATTAAACCCACTGGCAGTGGAGTTTGTAGTTTCAAGCCCACCAAATCCTGACAAGTGGGAAGCAGAAAAAGAGCAAGGTAACATTAGTTTTAAGTAAAAGGTAGGTTCAGGACAGAAAAGCTAAAATATTTTTCCATCACCACAGACAAGACAGGCATAGTTAAAAACAAGAGTAAGATATTAACCGGCATTAAACATTATTTATTGAACACAAGGAGGACAGTTAAAAGCTTTCTGTTTAACCCACTCTCCCTACATCACTGCTGTAAGCATGTTATTTTTCAACTATACTGCATATAAAGCAGCTAACATTTTCCTCATCTTATTTCAAAGCTATACATGAAAATATCCATGTGATTCAACGTTCCTGTTAAGAGTAATTTTTAACCGCCTAAGATTGCTCCATACAGCTGCATCTGTACTAACGCCACTGATAGTAGCATAATTATTTCATAAGCTATCAGGAAGGCAAGAATAAACCATCTTCATGCTAATACCATACCAACATATGMGCAGCGATAGCAGAATAACCACAGCAGCTGAGGCACCATGCATGCCTCAAATACTCCAAGGCGGACTTATTCAAGTTATATTCGCAAAATCTGTCCACTCCAGCGCTTGCTGGTGGCTTACCTGATGCATCCAGGTTTTTCAGCGCTAAGAAAAATGGGCTAATACAGCGGCTCCCCGATTCCCTCCCCAGGTGTAGCTGAGAACAGGTTCATGCTAGACAGACAGACAGACAACGGGAAGTCCTGGGGTGTGATCCCAGAATTCCCTCTAATATTGGTCTGCGAGCACAATAAACCTTGTAACAGTGTACAAGCAGTACAAGATTATGTTTTACTTTAAGATGGGGCCAGAAAGTCTACGTCTAAAACAGCCAGAGTCAGAGTGAAAGCCCACACAGTACAGCCCAGGCTAACTGCAGCGAGATGAGCCCTGTCCAGAGGACTTATTCAGAGCGTCTACTCTAAGAGCCAACAAAGAATGATTTTACTACGTGAGACTAAGGAAGGCTCTGGCTTACATTTCACCAAGACTGACAATCAACTGACAGCGGCAAAACGACTAAGAGGAAAAAAGTCTTTCTTACAAGTTAAACGCTGTCTTTTACATTGCTCAAAAATTAACTTCCAAGAGCATCGAATTCAAACAGGAACACGACTGCAATCAAAAGCGATGATCCGAGTGACCTGGCAGCATTCACCAGGCACTACCGTGCATCACCACATCACAAGTGCCCTAAGAGCCACTGACTCTTCTTTCGGCAGGATCAAGCCCCGGACGCCTCCCGACACGGACCCGCCACCACTGCGCCGGAGCTGCTCACGCGGGAGGAGGAAAAAAAACCGAACAAAACCCGGTCGGTACGGTGGGGACAGCGTTTGACGGAAGGCGGGCGGGAAAAAGCAGCGAGGGAGCTCGCATCTCACCGGCTCCGCCGAGGAGAGGCGAGAGGAGACGGCCACACCCGACCCTGCCAAAGCCCCGCCGAGGGCAGCTCCGCACGGCCGTGCCCACCGCGCTCCCGATTCAACGGGGACCGGGCGCCCCGCCACCGCTGAGGGGCCGCGGATCGCACTGGGGGGGGGGGAGGCGGGCGGGGCACGCGCGCCCCGCCACCGCTGAGGGGCCGCGGATCGCACTGGGGGGGGGGGAGGCGGGCGGGGCACGCGCGCCCCGCCACCGCTGAGGGGCGACGGTTCTCATTGGTGGGGGGGCACGCGCGCCCCGCGACCGTTGAGGGGCTGCGTGTCACGTGCGGGGCGGTGGGCACGCGAGCCCAGGACCGTCGGGACTCGGCTACCACGCCGGGCGCGTCGCGGGGAGACAAAAAAGTCTCCTCCCCAGCCCACGCCCGGGATCCTCCGCGCTCACCGGTCGGGTTGGCGGCACCGGCRCCCGCCGTCGCCCCGAAGTTGAAGGCCATGAGCTGCTCGTTGGCGAAGCCGCGGGAGGCGCGTGCAGCCCCGGCGGGTCCGGCCAGAAACAAACCACCGCCGCTTCCGGCCGCTGCCGCCAAGCGCTTCCGGGTGGCGCGGCCGAGCGCCGCCAGCCGAGCGCCGCGTAGTGACGCCAACGGCGACCGCCGCGGGCTGTACCACTACGTGCGGCCGGGGGGGGGGGGGGGGGGGAGGGGAGAGACGCCCAGCAGCGAGTCCCCGCCCACGGGGGGACAGTTAAAATAAGGGGTAAGAAGCCTAGACAGTTCTTCCCCTTGCATCTGGAGAAGAAAATGTCCCGGTTTTGGTTTAATAGAGATTTAAGAGAATCTCGCGGGGAAAAATGTTCTCTGAAACAGGTGGGCGCAAGGAGGTGTTGCAGCCACTGAGCAAGGGAAACAAAAGGGCAGGGTGCGGTGCTCTATCAGGTTAGAGAAACAAAACCGAACAGCAACGCTGACTGAGAAAGCCAAAAAGCTTCAGAAAAAGAACAGCTCGGAAGGGCAATGCCCCAGGTACGGGTCCTCCTTCCAAGGGAGCCGTGGCAGGCAGACGCCAGAGCGAGCTCTGTCAGGAGAGCAATGCAGCTCCTTTAGCTCAAGGGATGACGGAGACTCATCAACCCCAACGACAGCCAGGGTGTATTGACTCAAGAAAGGGCCGTACGCGGCTGTACCGTGCTGATTACAGTACCCACACAGCCTGGGGTCTCTCCATACCTGCAGGGTCCCTGGTGGAGAAAGACCCCTTTCTTACTGGGGATCTGCCTTACAACGGGATCAGCAGGTTTCCTTTGTCCCCTTCCTGACACCGTGAATCTGGGGTCAGGCTTTCCCCCCTGTAGGACGTGGCAGGCAGCTAGGAAAGAAAACCCAGTAAGCTTTCCCTACGTGATAGGTTCTTTCCAGCAATTGGCCAGGGAAGGACACGAATAGCACAAAAGCGCTGAGGTGGCTGTAACTCCAACAACATATCTGGCATCCAGAACGTGGCAAGAAGAGCAGCATCTGGGTAAAAACAGAGCAAAGAAAGTTCCCAAGGTGTTTTCACAGAGTGTTATTTTCAGCCTAGCTGCCCAGAAAGCAACATTTTGGGGGGGCGTGGAGAAGAGGTGACAGTTTCAGCCCACGATGTCAAACAGAGAGGTTGCTCCAGAACAACTGCTTTGAGACGACTCACGGTAGAAAGTTGTGGTGAGTTTCTCGTTCCCTGGGTGTACGCTTGCGGTTCTCAAGGCAACAGGCAGGCGAATGTCCARCCGGAGTCCTGCTCCTCGGCCGAGGTTTAGGATACCAGCTCTGGCCTTCCGCTGAGGCAAACACATGGAAGAGGCAAAGCTGCAACTGCAATACCGTGAGGACCCTGGGCTGTGCCAGGTGCCTTTAGCTAATACAGATAATAAATAACTGCAGTCACCGTGAAACTTCCTGGCTGGAACTGGCTCCAGATGAACAAAACTGTTGAACAAATCACCAGCTAGGAAAAAAACCCCAAACCAAAACAATGCAAAAACCAAYGCCTCTCTTTAGAAGACAGTAATACATTTTAAAAATATGTTTCACTATCTAGATCTAATGGAAAATACTTCTCAATGAGAATAGTCTTTTAATTGGGGAAAAAAATACTTTGTGATTTTTAAAACAAGTTTCCACTTGACAAGTAAAAAAAGTGTTATGACTTCTCAAGGCCCTATACATACCTTAATATGGAGGTGTGCTTTTATCCTAAACAGTAAACGTAACTGCCAAGTCTGCATTCACATTAAACCACACAGCTGATAACTGGGACACAAACACCAGAGAAAAAAGAACACCACTTTTGTACCCTCCACCATCAAGAACAATGTTGTGTTGTGTTTTGTTTTTTAAGTTGAAGACAAACCCCAAAACCTTAAGGATAAATGCATCGCTAACATGCAATGGGATCCTGTGCAGAGTTAGAACAGTTAACAGGTCTGTACGGAAAAGCATTTCAAATCATCGGCTTCTTTTTACCTGGTAACTACAGATGCTTAACAAAAGTTTCACTCAGTGTTTCGGATTAGTTGTACAAATCAGTTTTGTGAAAGGACCAATGGCATTAATAATAAACAGTCAGTGCATACTTGGTAATAAGTAGCGCGCAACACTTTACAGAAAAGACAATACTAGGCCTACAGCAAAATTGTCCGTTGTTCCTGGGCGATACAGGAGCCTGCTCTGTTTCTAGAAGGGTACTTCGCAGCCCACACTCCTAAGGCCATTTGCAAATTTTACCCGTGTCGTTCCTGTAATGAATCAGGCCATTTTATTTTCGCTGATATAGTGCTTACGATCGTCTATGGCTGTCAGTGCAGGTACAAAGAGAGTGCGGGGTTGAAAAAAGCAGGATCTCAAGCAGTTTTAAAATGTAGTTTTAAAGTTGTAACCTAGCTGGTAAGAAAAGTCTCCTCCCTTGATGACAGTGCAGATTCTCTTCCATCTCTATACCACAAAAAGTTGTACTTGACACGATCGTTTCTCCACAGTGGACAATGCTGGGTAGTGGTAGTTGGTATTAGGTCAGCTCTAATAGTTTATTCTCCAAGCTCACATGTTAAAGAAAATCTACTAAGACGTCCTGATGAGTGGGGACCTTTCATCTTCAGTACTCTGAAAGAAAAAAATCGCAACACAGCAAAGTTAAATGTGGCACGTTAGAGAGCTTCCACGGTGGGGAAGCTGGATTGCTGAGACTCCAAACAGGAAAGGAAAAAGCTCTTGTCTCCTACTTCTAAGTACAATGTCCTGTAGAGAACCAGCACTGCACTAAAAAGCGCCAGAGAGTGGATGGCAGCTTGGGCAGGGACCTCGGGCTCACTGTAGCACCTTACAGATGATGSAAGGCCATAACCACCCTGGTGGGAGGGGAATCACAAGGAGAGCTATAACTAGCTGAATTACTTTTGTTTGCTGGAAAAGCAACAAAAGCAATGTAGAAAAAACATGGAATTTAGGTGTTCCTTTGTCATTTTAATCCCTGTGCAGTGTTCAAGAACATCCAAGAGAGCTCGTATGAAGCTAGACATGTAGGGTGGAGCAGGAATGCCTGGGAGAGGGGCCTCAGCAATGGGACAGTTTTGACTCTCTAGCTGAGCCTGCCAATAACACAGGCAGGCTCAAAAGCTCAAAGGAAAAAGTACCAGTCTCTCCTGTAAAGGAACCTGAAGTACAGTCCTGAGAGCATCTGCTTATGAAACGCTTCCTGGGCACCCAGAGACAAAATCAAGAATGAAGCCAAGAGAGCCAAAGATCAGCTGCTCAAAGCCACTGCTCGAGGAAAGGAGGCTGCAGACCTCACTGCCAAAGTGCCGCCACTGCTGCCACTACCATCAAACCCCTAGTCCCCCTGGAGATGCGATGGTAGTGGGACCCACTGACCCAGATGGGTCCCACTGACTAACACAAAGCATGCGCACGGTGTGGCTGGGTGCTCTGGAGGGAGGCGTGAGGGTACTTTCTCACACTGTTAGAAAGTATTTAGGAAACGTCATACAAGCAAGACCACACTAAGACCACAGCAACACAACTACAAGGAGAAAACAGCCTACTAGAGTACCCCRTCTATTTCTCTAACCAAAGGATCCACAGTTTGTCTCGTCTGAACCYGACTGCCTTGCCTATTAGGGTGAAATTTTGGCATCAGCTTTCAACGTGACTAGCAACCTTAATGCCAGCATGTCATTTTGTGACAGAACTTTTCATAAATAGATGTAGAAACTAGTACTGTCTGGATAAAACTTCTGCATGCTGTTGTATGCAAAATTCATCTGTTCTTTGGTCATAAATTTGCATTATGATTCTGAAAAATAATCAACTGGCACATCACAATTGTCTCTACTGAGAACACTGTCAGACTGTCGCTGACTAAATCTGTCCATCAAATATGGTGGGCTTTTGCATCTTATCCTTCAGGGTCCTCTAGACAGGCTGATTTTTTTTTTTTTACTACTGTTGGCAAGTGAGTTAGGCACAGAAGATACGACCTGCCTTACCACGTTTCTTATATTAGCTCCATTCCTTTGTTTTGGTGCATTTATTCTGAGTCTATTAAAACTTCCCTTCCCTAGAAAGGTCATTTTAAACAAAAACAACATATAAAAATGTTTGTGTGCAGAAAGACACTGAACAGGTAAAATCAACRAAAAGAAAATCAAATACAGGCAGATATACAGTAAGCAAGGTCAAATTCAAATGCTACTTACCTCTTCACTTATTCCCCGGGACCTGCACACAAGCACAATAAAAACAATCCCAAAAACAATTCCTAGAGCCATGATTACAAAGGGGATTCCAGTTACAACACTGGCTTCCAGCAGGACGTGCTTGAGTTTGTTGGCAGATACTTCATCAATCAGAACACTCTGGAGCAGAGAGAGATGAAGAGAAAAAAAAAGATTTATTCCTGTTCTTCCTTTATATTAGACCGCTTTACTTTTGTGAAGGGTAGGGAAACAACACTCCCACAACTCTCCACCTCTGCTTCATTGCTTCTCGATATACTTTCCCTCTAAGAATTCTTAGCTCTCCTCGTGTGGCCAGAGGGATCATCTAGTCTGCATTTCAAAAGGAAGTAGTGATTTTTAACTCTCAGTTTAGGAATGGAATAATATAGGCCTGGAATAATGGTGTAYGTCATCAAAACTGGTCCCCTAGAGTCCTCCCTGAATCCAACAAATGCASTGGTCCAACTACAGCCCAGGAATATTCACAAAAGACTACTCAAAAAAAAAAWGTGATCTTGTGAACTCTCGCCTCCTCATCCGAGCAGGCCTTCTCCTCATGGCCAATACCTTTGAAATTAAAAGGACTGTCTGACTGAGAGTGTTTTCCAGGGCTGAACTTAATGCTATGGTCAACAAGCAGCAGGAGGATGTTATTTAAGAAACAGCAACAGCTTCCTACTTATYGCTGTATAAAACAACACGAAAAACAGCATTTTCTTTTCTGGTTATCTCAAAGACAGTATTTTTGCAAGCATAAACACACCGCAATGCTGCAAAGAAATAACAAAAATATTTACCTCGTTTATATACATCACTGGGAAAATTAGCGTTCGGATGTTGCCTGTTTCACTGTGTGAAAAAACCAACAATTAAAAATTATGGTTTTGCAACTTTTCAATTTGAGGGTTTTGAAGACAGACTATAATGGAACAGTGAACGAGGAAACTGTCCCTAAAAAACTTTTGGGCTCTTCCTTTTTATTGTCAATTTTCACCTCCCTACTGGAATAGAACAATCTCAATCTCCAAGATGAATCATGAATTCTGGTTTGGGAGCAATGGCATATTTTGGGACTTGGTGGGGAGAGAAAGAGGGATCCATAAGAGGCTCATTAATAACCGACTGAATGACAGATTTGTGCCAGTCAGCAGGAATGCTAAGCTAAGCTGATGTTGAAGGTTACTCATATTTGTAAAACACAGAAACTATTGTCCGAGCAACATGCGCGTAGCAGCAAAAAACCCCCAACRTTTGGCACGCATGAAATAACGGCTTACTCATAAGTTGTGTTAATGTAACAGCTCCTGGGCATTAGAAAACAAGGTGGTGCTATTCTGAAGAAACATCACCGACTCTCCCAAGAGGATTGGGTAGATAAAATACTTCTTTTTTAGTTATAATATATAGCAAAGCTGTGCCAATAAACATCAGCTCAGAAGCTGAGTAGGAAGAATAACTATCACACAGCACTGGTGATGAGTACATCAACATGTCAGAAAGACACAAGATGAAGGGAACGGTGTTTCTGCACAACTGAGCTGCAGTGGGGGGACATCCCCCTCAATCTGGAACACCCAGAAAACCAGACAGAATCCACTTGCAACAAAGAAGAAATGGGGCATTTTACTCACACATTACTTGGGATTTTACACCGTTCCCATTTGCAGGGTTGTACTGACTGCCAAAGTTGCAGTACAAAGATTTCTCTTTATCATACCAACGCTGTCACAGGCAAAGTCCTTCCCGCCAGCTGATCAAATGAGCCCTCCCTCCTGAGTTTTAGATAGCACTTGCCTGCTGTTGTGAGATATACCACTTGGTCTACTTTTTGTGCTTGTCGGGGAACGGCACGGGCAGCCCTGTCTGGGGTGATGCCTTCTCATTTGGTTTTCTYGTGACCACTGCTGAGAAGTGATGGCAACTACATTATTTTTGTCTCCTAAAAGCTGTGAAGAGTAGGATGGCATGTCCTCACTGCAGTGAGTAGCCACTCTCCAAGTTCTAGCTGCATTCCGCTGTGGCRGACCTTCTCTCAGAGCAAACCAACCAGTGTGATATGACTGATGCCATCATAAGCACCACGAGGAACCTGTCCATAACATCTTGCTTTTCTTGAATACTGTACTCGGCAGATGGAGCTGCAAAATCTACTCGATCTGTGAGAAGAGAGGATACTGCCACTTGTAATGGAGATTTGACTGGATTTCTCTCTCTGTCACTTGCTCTCTCCAACCAATATTCCATCTGAACACTGCAGACAAATTAATTTTGAATATCAAATCAGATTTGAGATATCCACCCGGCAGCAGAGAACACTTACAAAAATTCACGTAATTTTCTGACGTGAACATTGATTTGCATCCGCTTGGCTGCTTGCAGGACAAGCCCTGTCAGCTGGGGAATAAAAGAAATCAGAGTGTCAAAAAAAAAAAAAAAAGTAAACATGAAATAATAGGAACTGGGAGAATACAACCTAATATTTACACTGGTGTGGACCTGACAAGGCAAGGTAAGACCCACTTAGTGTTATTATTTATTTTCCTTCATCAAGATACTCTTGTAACTCATATACTTACATTCCAGTCTGCCTGTTAATTAAGGAGATGTGAAGAGGCTGCAACAGAGATAAGGGTGCCATCGTGCTGTGCTGTGCAAACTTACACTTGGGCTACAGAGAGATGSCCTTTCTTCCAGATCCAGCTGTAGTTTTAGAAAAGGCCACCACCTACAGCTGTTTTTTCTGCTTTCTGAGTACTGTTGCAGAGACTCTGCAATCTCAGCCACAAGACAAACCTTTCTTTCTAAAGGGTGAAAAACAGATACTGACCACAGTCACTGGGAGTGTACGGCCACAGAGATAATAAGCGTGAAACACTTCTCACAGTAATGCCACCACTACAGTAAGAGTTGCAATTGGATGCACAGGAATATTCTCCTCATTCAAGCAGCAACATTTAGTCGGGGGGTTGGGGGGTGGGGGGGTGCAGAGCCCATTTTATGGTAGTAGAAAAAAGCTGGGTAAGTAGGAGCAGGGTAACAGGAAGAACCTGGCACCAAACCAGATACCAAGCAGCATCTGCGCTAGACCTTAAGAGAGCAACTATGCAATTTCCTCCTGCTTTAGCTACGCATAACAGCTTGATGAGTCAGAGTACTTTGTTTCTGTAAACTAGGCAGGTCGTGATTTTGCTCCTTCCCTCGACCTACATTCGTATGTGTGGATGTAGAGATCAGTGTTGTACTGGTTTTAGCTGGAATAGAATTAATTTTCTTCATAGTAGCTGATATCAGGCTATTTTTTGGAATTGTGATGAAAACACTGTTGATAACACACGGATGTTTTAGTTATTGCTGAACAGTGCTTACACAGCCTTAAGGCCTTTTCTGTTTCTCTCACTGCCCTGCCAGTGAGTAGGCTGGGGGTGGGCAAGAAGYTGGGAGGGGACACAGACAGGACAGCTGACCCAAACMGGCCAAAGGGATATCCCATACCATATGACATCATGCTCAGCRATGAAAAACAGGGCGGGAAGTTTGCCAGGGCTGCTGTTGCTTGAGGACTGGCTGGTGGTGACCAACTGGGATTTTTTTGCATCACTTGTTTTCCTTGGTTTTGTTTCTCTTTGTTTCTTTTTCTTTTTTTTTAACTTATTAAAGCATCTTTATTTCAGCCTGAGTTTTCTCACTTCTACCCTTCTGATTATCTCCCCCATCCTGCTTGGGGGGGAGTGAGCGAGCAGCTGTGTGGTGCTTAGCTGCCTACCGGGATTAAACCACAAGTGTAAAACCACGGACCATCAGCTGCAAGCTCCCTTTATTTCTGACATTTCACGGTGAGAATACCAACAACTCTGTAAACTTCCATGAAAGACATAATCACCACGCTTTTGTATCTCTCCTCTCATGACTCCATGCTACCTAAATTGAGTCCAACATCCACTGAATCTTAATTGATTTGTTCTCTTGGTCCACACACCCAGCTTCTTCAACTTGGGGAAAACACAATCAAGATAATACCCAAATGGTTGGGATGGCAGGGTGAACAGGAAAAGTAGCCTTATCTGCTTCTAAGAAATATTTTAACCCCTTCATCTCATCATTACTAGTCTGATGGCATCTCTAATTGCACAGGCACAATGGGAAAAGTATTTTAATTCTTGCTATCCAGCAAAGTTTGCTCTATACAAGCAAATATAAATAGATCAGTTCCACATAAACTAGTACCGCTTCCCTGAGGTCAATGGGACTATGTCGATACACACCATCCAAGAAGGTGACCTAAACCCATGTGCTTGGGTTCACCTATATAACCCTTTAAAAAAGGCTGCACTTACAGGATTGATGTCCAGAAACGTCTCATGATATTCCTTTTTTGGATGCATGCCCTCTATGTCCTCTATAAACTTTTGATCTGCTTGGTAAAAGTGTGGAGCTGATAGAAATATTGGAGCACCTGGAATGTGAAAACATAGAAAGTCACCACCTAAAAAAGGCAGAGCAGGATTCAAGGAAGTCTTTGACGACCTCAAAACTCTTCCCACTGTGCCATTTACAGTGAAAGGAAAAGTCCATTCTGGAGCTATAGAATCACCACTCGGACGCCCTGTCTTCAGAATAAGCAAATTTTCCCTTGTGCAGCATCAGCACGGCTTCATGTCTCAAGCTTGCATGCTGGTCTTTTGCACCGTTTTCATTCAACTACTCAGATGTGACAGCTACCGGGATAAGAGCAGAGGATAAATGCCCAAGCTGTTCAGTATGGATCCTGGTGACTTCCTTYTGATTCCTTGATTTAAATCATTGCTGGAGCAGACAGCATCTGACAGTAACATCCCCTCAGATCACTACTGCATTTTACAACCAAACGATCACTTGTTGGCGGCCGATTTCAGTGAGCACAGTCATAACCCTACAGGCCTCACCAAACTGTCCTCATATATTTCAGATAGAAAGGAGAAATACGTTCCCCACCGATGTCCTTCCAGTCTGCTTCCACCGCCGGGTAACATACCTTGCTTGCAGATGCTGACGTTGAGGACACCAGTGCCAGGGCAGTTTCCCGGCGGCACGCAGAATCCAGCATTGTCTGGGTTAACCGTCGTGTTGGCAAATACCATAGCGGAGGGCACAAAGCGGTAGGTTGGGATGCCCGCAACAGTTCCTGAGCTGTCGTACACCAGGTAGAAAGATCTGCAAGGAAGAAAAGCCAGACCCAGATTTGTTAGTCCTGAGCACACGCTGACACCTGCTGCAGATGTCTCTTTGCTGATGCCTGTGTATCAACTTAAGTTTACAGTAAGCTAGAGGCTTGGTTTAAGCCCATTCCAATGATCTTCCGTATTAAATTTAATAGGCTTTTCATGAGCAAATACACGTCTCATCATTCTGCTGCTGCACAAAATAGACGATCCTGTGCCAGCTGTGCTGCTGCAGGGACACTGATGCCTGCCTTCAGCATTTCAGAGTCTCACTCTGGTCCCCACGTTGCTATTGCGTGTTGTGTGAGACAGTGCTGGTACATGCTACTGAGAGGGACAAGGAAAGGAACATAGTCGTGGAAGACAGAACAATTTGGCAAGTCCTGAATTTAGTGTAACACATATCTGTATTGATTTAAATAGAGAATTTCAGATCGGTTTTGTTCTTCACAGACAGGGAAATGGGCAAGGGAGGAGAAAAGGTGAAACATAAGGAAGGAAACACCAAGATTTTCTGCATCTTGTTGCATTTCAAACAGCATTATGTCAAGTCATGAATCTCTGAAGAGGGCAATCTGGGTTCTCTAAAAAAGCAGGGCACAGAGGAAGATTTTGGAGGAAAGAAGCTTCAGGCAAGGTTCGTACAAATCCTTCCATTCCCCTCGTTACTAGCCTTGCAAGGCAGTCCAGTCTGTCTTTCCAGTCATCTTCCAAATTTTCACTTTATCTTTATTTCGAAATAGCACATCCTTAACTTAATGCAGACTGGGTTTTTTTTGGTGTAACTCTCTCATCCTTCATACCGTGAATAAATGCAGAACGCTCATACTGTTAAATAAAATCACGGGAGGAAAAACACCAGCCTAACATGAAACCTCAAGAGGAATGGACATAAATGCTCTGCTTTAAAGTCTGAGTGACATTTTCTTCTCCTTACCTGCAGAAATCAGAAGAAAAGATATAAATGTTCTCATCTTTGCTAATCAGCGGGTGAAAGGATGTCCCATCTGTTCCATTGATCATGTTACAGGTCTCTGTTGTCCACCAGCTCAATGACCTGAAGAAAACAAAGCAAAGAGAGTAAGGGTTAAAAGATCTTTGGGCGGTAGTCAGGCGATGCCAGCTCATGGTCTAAGCAAACAAGAATCAGACCTATACAGTGCTCAGTCCTCTTGCCTCAGCTCCGCTAACAAAAAAGGGGATTAAAATGGGTTTAAATTGCATCTATAGTCTCTTTAAACTGGCGCAAGGCAAGCAAGAATACATCTGCAAGAGTTCCTCCAGTATACATAATTGCTGGCAGATGTTTTTTTTAATGGGAGAGGGATGCTTTAGGTAGTTCATCTTTGGCTTCTTTGTAACCCACGCTGCCCGCTGAAGAAGCGTTAGATACCCAGGCACAAGATGTCCCAGCCTTGGCTCCGGGTACAGAGCAGTAAGGAAGGGTGGTGTCTGGGAACACTGGCTGTGTAGATGCAGGAAAACTGTCCCCACAGGTGGCTGGGATGAGTGTCCTAGAGGAGGGAGTGGAGAGAGGGTCACCTCTGCCAAAGGGCAGTCAGGGATTCAGAGGTGAGTATTCACAGCAGTCTGCTCTCCTTTCATAGTTATAGGACACATATCAAAATACTGGGGGGCTGGTCTGAAGCTACAGCTGCTAAGAGCTACCGCCATCCTCAGAATAAAAGGACCCTTTTTTTTGTAAACAATGCTTACGTTGATCCAAAATGTGAAAAGGGGCAGATTTTGAGAGAGGCCACACCACAATGAAAAACTTACTCTTTTCCTTTCCATTCCACAATCCTTGAGAAGTTAAGGTAGTTCGTTTCCCCACTTAGGAAAACATATTCTCCATCATCGGTTCCATTCATCTGCAAACAGATACATGAGTTTTTAATCACTCCACGCATTCTGTAACACCTGGCTGGTAACTACAACGGGGTGGCAGGCGTTCAAGCTGTCATCACTTCAAATCCACCCTAGGAGTGATGGACCCATGAGGTAAGTGCAATTCATTAAACTCCACCTTGAATATAAATGAGGTGTAAGTGACTGGGCTAGATTCTTATACCTCCCAAGTGAAGGAAATGTAACATTAGATTAGCCTTTTTTTTCCTTGAAGCTTGCCACTGAAGAAACAGCCCTTAGCAAAAAAATAAACCCACAGAAAATAACCTGAGCACTGCAGATGATCTCCCAAGAAGCAAGGAGTCCCCACAGCCCAAAATTACGTGCAACCAGAAACACTGTAGAAGCCAGTAACGGCTCCAGCACAGAAATAACATGCAATTTCAATCAATTACTAAGGAAATTGGCCAGGAAATTTTTCTAGTAGTTTGCACAACYGGCCCCACAAAGCCCATGTTACTCAAGTGAGCACAGGCAATAGTGGAGTGGTTTACATCCGCCCCTGGAAAGCTTATCCATACCTGATAAGGGGAAGTCAGATAAAACACTCACAGCTGTGCTACCAGCCAGTGCCTAGACACAGCCAAACTGAGAGGGAACATCCTTTTGCTATCCCTGCAGCCTACCTCCCGGCCTCAGTCTGAGCACATCCTTCTCACCTGGCTGGCGATGACAGTCCAAACTCTGTAGCAATGACATCATTCCCCATCTAAAGCATCATAAAGTCTTGCATACTAGTTACCTTATTAAAGAAACCAAACACTGGATCGATCTCAGGATGCAAAAGATGAATGGTTGACAGGAGCCTGTCTTTGTAGCCCCACAGTAATTCATGAACGGTGCGAACTGTAAACAGGGATTCTTGGTACAGAAGCAGCAGCACCTCTGTGGCAAACTGAAGAGGGGTTGACCTGGTCCACTCCATCGCAGTCTGCCAGGGGATTAGAATAAGGGAGCAATGGTCAGATTTATTGTAGATTAAATAATACCAGCTGCATACAAACACAGACACACAGACACATTTCAGCATTGCACATGTTTCAACTGTATTTTCAGTTTCATTATTTCCACTTGTGGCAAGTAATGTGCTGGCCAACAGGTTCTTCAGCTTTTCTCCCAGAGGGATGTGCTCTTGCAGATTCCCATTCAGCCTGGCACTGGCACACAACGAGCTCAGTTCCATGCCATTAACTGCCATAGTCTTAAGAATGGATTTTAAGCGAAATGTGCAAAACCGCTTTCTAAACAGCCTGAATTTCACAAGTATATTACAGCTGGAGATGTGCTTTGAATTTCACCCTTAGGAAGTTACAGTTTACATTTTTAAAAGCTAGCCATTTCTCCAAAATGCAAACAATACCAAAATTTATTTCCTTTCTAGCTGACAAGTGATTTTACAACATGTCTTTAAAAAAGCAAAAACAAAAGAAGGGGATATTCCCTGGGTGAACCAACCTGTAGTTCTTCTAGTACTGCCTGTTACAGTACATCACAGTCAAGAATCTGAACAAGAGATAATACTTACCACCACTCAAATGCCTGGGAGGAATTGTAAATACAGTGACTGTATTGTTTGCAACTTTCAGTAAGCTGAGTCCCATCTACTACTATATACAGTGCATTTATGTATTCATTCATAAAATCAGACAAGACATTTTTGGAAATGCTGGGGAAAAAGTAGAAATGAATGTACCCTGTAATTGAAGTCAATTAAACTAGTATGGGGAGTAAAGGCTTAGTTACACAACCAGCAAGTATTTTAGTACAGTCTAATTTCCTTTGGAAGGTATGACAGCTTTAGATCTGCTTGTTCTCATACTATCCCTGTATGAGACCAAAAATAATGGTCTGCCTCTGATCACCAAAATGAGGCTTTCTCTGCAGAGTGCTTTCACCTAACACAGTTTGGGGGCGCAACTTTAATTTTATTCTGAGAGCACCTTTTCATTCAGCTGTATCTGAAACTCCTCTGCTATAATTTCTTTTTTCAGTCTGAGATGCAGACTTGGAGGCAATTTTTGCAATTTTGACAAAAACAACCCCAAGCATTCCAGACCTTCTCATTCAAAAGTCAGAGTTCCTCCTATGCATTTGACATCACTAATGCCCTAGTTTCACTTACTCATGGAAACCCAACAAGCCTGATTTCTGCTCATTTCTGAAGTGCATGTCAGCTCTCAGCAGAAGAGTGCGGCACTAACACTACAGAGGCGTATGGCGAGGGAGGAACATAATAAAAAACCCCCACAACAGTCCAAACCAAAACTGAACGCAGTATCTGCCCCGGACGTAAGCTGCCTCTCTCGTTCTTCTATCACGTTTATCTACCACAAAGCGAGAGACAGTAGGAAGCAACAAGGTGCTAGTTATAAAGTGTGTTAGGATGATTCCCAAGCAGAAATTAAAGAGAACTCACCACTGCAGGAATATTAACTGTTCTAATCAGGTCCACTTCAGGGTCTCCAACTGACTTCTGAGGTTCAAATACATACGTCTTTGGATTCAGTGCAGATACTTTGGTACCGTTGTCCAAAAACTGAACGTGCACTCTTGGCCTGTATTCTCTGAAAAACAAGAGAGTCTGTCCTCTAATCAAGTTAAACAAGTACACATAACTTTAATTGTAATTAACTTATGGCTATTCTACTGCTTTAAGTGCATAAAGGGTGGGATTTTCAGTTCATTAGGAGTAGATCCATTTTTGCTACTGCTGCTGTCAGCAACAGAACTCCCCTTTGTGTCAGTGTAAGCTGAATCAGACCTCACAGGGTGCTTCCAAAAATGCCACCCCACATGTTAACTGCACTTTATATTTCTGCCTCATCTTTAAAAATCTCCAAGGAAAGAGAACAATTTCAGACAGTACAGAAGGATTTAGAGGCACTATATATGGGACTGCCCTTGAAGTACAATTTGAAAACAAAACTTTTGCCTCTTTGCTGCAGGCAAAATTCACTCCCAGGCAGAACAAGATGTAGGCTTCATGTAAGTCTCATTAACCTGACCTAAGAACATACCAGAATCTTCCTGCTGGCTTCAAAGTACTTTGCGCTAGGACTTCTGGGCTTACATGTGACACAACCACAGAACAAGCCTCATTTTAGCTCTTCTCCTTTAATTCTCAGGCAGGAATCCTGGACACGACAGAAATTCAACTGAATTTTTGCAATGAACTACTCATGGCCTGGGAGGTTGCTTCTGTTACTGTCTAAGTACTGGGCCAAGCAGCATAAAACTCAGGATTGCTGACAAACAAGTGCAATTGGCAAGAAACATCAAACGCTACCTGCTGGCCTGAAGAGGAAGTCAGATCTTAATTACCCTGAAACACATGTCATAACCATAATTTAGTCCGTTGCCACTACCATTTTACAAAAAAGAAACATACAATTCTGCAGAACTGCCTGGCTCAGGCTCAAAATGAGCTATACATGTGTCTTCAGCAAACCTGAAAAGGGAAATGGCAGGTTGTCTGCTCATGGCATGATCCTTTTGGCGTACACATGAAGTGACATGCACTGTATTTTGTAAGTCTACATTCACTCAAGAGTTTTTTGACTTTTACATTGCTTTGCTTCCTGTGTAAACTTTAAGTCCCACGATGTGAAAGTGAATTATTCTGCAAGATCCTGTGCTATGATGTTTTCATTCATTTCAGATCCTAGACCCTATCCTGGCTGCGCTCGATCCATCAATGCGGCTTCATGACAGGCTGTATTGCTCTAGTTCAGTCTTTCAAAGTTAAAGCAAACTGGAAAGGCCTGTGAAACTATTCTTGTTAGAAACCAACCATTTCCCATCTTCCTCACACAAACAGCGTATCTACCACTCTTCAGCATCCCTACCACCGAGGAACATTTTGGTCTGGCAACACTTGCAGCTTGATTTGGCAAGAGCCTCTTGTATAGCAATCTACTTTATACCCCAGGGCTTGAACTGAGGGGATGGGAACGGACAGTTGTGAAGTGCCTTCCCTAAAATAGGCCAGAGTTAACCTGAGAAGCCTCTCCAACTCTAGAAGGGCTGGAGAGGAAAACAATACTCCCTGATTAGGGATACGAGTAGGAGGATCTCAGATGTTAAAGACAAAAAGCTGTAAATGTGTGCAAGACCAGACAATATTCAAGTGTTCTTTGGGATTCAGCAGGCTTGGGCAGACAAGAAGCTTGCACTTTATAATTAATTATTTTATATGCTGCAAATTCAACTTCCAGGATTTAAAAACACAATCGCTACTACATTTTTGTTACAGAATCTACCTCTACGCTAACTGGGTTTACAATGCATGTTGGTCAAAACTATGAATTGCAGGAAAAATATGCAGGAAGAGACTCTGTTTAGCTGCCCCACCTCCTCTCTGTCACTCATTAGATTTTTTTCCTCTGCTTGTCTGGGCCAGTTCACTTCCAGCCTTTGTCCCCCATACCCTGTTTTATAAAAACACTGAGCCATGCACTTCCTGTTAGGCCATTTTAGGTGTTCTGCCAGATGCTAAACCTAAATGAGTCTTTAATGCTTTGCTCCATGGGGCCTGTGAGACAAACTTGGTATTTATTCTCCGCCTTGAGCATGCAGTATGTCTGCAACATCCCTCCCTTCTCCCTCTCCTCCCACACACCTCCTCTCTTCCCCCACCCACCGCTGACAGTCTGGTACAGTCAGCAATGACAGCTAGGCAAGGATTAAAGAATCTGCTGGAAAAGAGCACTCCACTTTCTAACTTTCTTCTATCAGACAGAGCGCAGCACAATCAAATCCTGTTCAGACATGTCAAAATCAGGCTAACCAAACAAGCCAGAAGTAACTGAAACACGCAGCGCTGGAACGCGCAGCCTCCCTCCCCCGCACCGCAATGAAGAATTCAGGGAGAGCCTGCGTCGCCCGACCCGCTCGCAGCCAGCCCGTGGCGCGCGTTGCAGGGGAAGGCTCTCCCAGCAAGCCGCAAACTAGCAGTTCAGGCTGGGCCTCCCCTCGGGCGCAGGCCAACCCAGCCAGCTACACCACCAGCCCTGTCCATCCCACTGAACTCCTTCATGGATAAGGTGCAGCTTCACAAACCAGGCTGTGTGTGTGACTCCCAGAAGACACTCGGAGCTAAGGAAAGGGAAAAGAAGAAGCTAGCAAAGGGGATGGAGTACCAGGGTGCAGAAGAGCACGGGCCTATGTGGTTTCATGTAGCCCTATTACACCTAGAGCTGGCCCTATTTATCTTCCTGATGGAGAGAATGCACTGCTGACTAATTAACAGCATTATACTACAGAGACCTGAAGAAAAGCTTGGGAACCTAAAAGCCTATGTAACTTTCCTCYAGCTCTACTGGTTTATCTAATACAAGGTATTTTGCCAAAGTACCAGATGTAGTTTGCCAAGGCTAAACAGACACAGTACTGAAATACAGAGGACACAGGGGAAAAGATTGATGGCAGAGGGTGAAGCAAAGCTGAGGCGTGGGAGGAAAGAAACAGAAAGGCAAGACATACTGCAGAGACCAAGGCAATCACAAAGGGTCCCCCTTTTATTCTGTAGTATTTTTTTCAAATACTAACAACCACATTCTGATCATTTTGCAGCTTAGGTAAAGACAACTCCTTCTGGCACTGAGCTGGTGCTCAGTCTGAATGAGCGTGTGTGACCAGAAGCGAGACTGACAATGAGAAATCAACCTTTTTGCCRTGGTTCTCATACCTCCATGACTTCAAAGACCGTAACGCTTCCTGCCACAGGACTGCTCCTGGTTTACACTGCTGCACGCAGCAGAGCAGAATGAAGCTCTAAAGGAAAACTCATTTGTAAGGTGACTTTAAAATCTCTCCACATGCAGCAGACTCAGACTGTTCAGTGTGTAGCCATACCATGCAGAAGGAGAGTTCAAGAGGCTGGATAAGCTCCAACACTGCACGTGGCACGTGACACTGACGTTAAGTCCAGCTGTCTGTAAAAATGGTAGATATATCTGAATCTAAGTAGGTTTTATAGTGAGAGTTGGCTGAGGAAGATCCCGGTAGTACCACACTCTAACTGCTTTTCTGGCCACATTTTTACTGATGTGAATTGTGCAACTTCAGCTAGAAACTAATTTCTGAGTGAACACATGAATCACGCTTTTATGCAACACTCCTCTCCCCAGACTTTCCAACATCACCCAACCAGTCACTGTTTTTTCTCTCATAAGACAGCAGGCCAGGATGCAAACAACTTCCTCTCTGTTCAGCAGCTGAGGAACAGCAGCACACAAGCAAAATCTTGCCCAAAATCTGATAGAAGTCACTGGCTTAATCTGAAACGGATTGCAGGTTCTCCAAGTGTCAGTCTAGTTGTACTGTCCGGGTGGAGTATGACCATGCTCCCTTGAATAAACTTTTACTCACACATTAACAGCTAGGTTTCCTCCTAGAATGAGATCCCAAGCGTTCTGGATCCCATTTTCTGGCTTCCTCACACACAACAGGTTTAGTGAAATGTGAAAATAGTGAAATGGTCCTACCGGTAGGTGTATGGCCCTATTTCCTCTACAAGAGGAGTATCGCCTTGAAGCACTTCTAAAGGATTTGTCACATTAAAAAAGTAGAACTGCATGTAGACTGGTGGAGGAGGATCCTCCCAGGCTTCAAAGGTTTCCGTGCCATTTTTCAATACTGTTCCCTGAAACAAGAGAAAGACAGATTAGCCGTTAACGATAGATGCTGTATGATATTTATAGGAAAGCGAGGAATTCTGTGCCCTCGGAACAAGCACAGACAATAGGATTCGAGACCCCAATTATACAAATGCTTATAGATATGTTTTACTTTGAAGCATCTCACTAAATATCAACAAGATCAGACACATGCTGCAATGACTYGTAGGCTAGGGGCATACGTTTGCTGGGTTTGTTGTTCCACTTCTTCCCACAAACACTTCTGCCTGACATTTTTCAGAATGAAGACTTATCAGCCATTACACCGCAATCCTGTTGCGTTTCCTGTGTCAGCAAAAACCTAACCTGGTGTAAGATACCACGAAACATGCCAACGTTACAGATAAAAGTGGAACTCAACAGTGGGAGGCCAAGAGTTCCTAAGAGAGACCTCTTAGGAGTAACAAGGCCAGAAAAGAAGCTTAGATTCCTTGTGTTTATGATTTCTTTGTCTAAGAATGTCAGATTCCAGTAAAGCTGTGAGATTCTGTCTCCAAAGCAATTAGACTTTGTTCTTCAATGGCCTGTGAGGAAAACGTGCAAGTGACAGAAATTGCTTTCATGTAGGCATATTAGGATTTGTGCCTTTCTGAGGTCTCTGAATAGGGCAAAGATTCTTCGCCCTCTGTCTTTAATTACTTTCCTACAGCAATGAGAGTGCATGCATCTCTAGACCCATGGACTGTCAGTCTATTTTGTAACCAATAAAATGTGGACCTACAAAAGAAAAGCTATAAATCATTATTTTATGACAAAAGCACTTAAGTAATGAATCAGCAATTCCTTTGCCTACCAGCATATACACGTTATAAGGAAAGTCACAACCGTACCTGTATGTAGCTCCATTAGAAACATATAATACAGGTCTCAACTCCTCATTTTATTACCATTCCGTTTTAGATAAAATTCACCCCAATTATAAAAGCATCACCACCAATACCACCAAAATCAAGGCTTTTTATATAGTATATATGTAACACTGGTACTGCTACTGTGGTAGTAAAGAGAAATTTGGCTTGCAGAGTGGACTTTTCAGGAATAAGCACAAAGAAAACTATATCTTTGAAAACCATATCACCTGTCAGCGGAAGAAGGGGAGGGAGGGGAAAAATTTGCAATTAAATGGGTCTCATCAACACTCGCTCTTTTTCTTCCTCTGAGAAAACAAGTCAAATATTGTTAAGTGCAAGCTCAAAAGCAGGGCAGACTGGACAGCTGCCATTTCTTGGTTACCATTTATGGGGTCTTAACTTTATCAGCCACAGTTGCCTCGGGACTCATTCTTGGCCTTCCCACTTAAGGAGCTGTTTTCTCTCCATGCAGATTTTCATTTTGAATGATTAGATAAAGAGAAGACTGTTTCAAAGAAAAACTTATTGGCAGGAGCTTGGAATGGCAGCAGTATGGCTGAATAGCAATGAAAGCCAACCCAGCTGGTAGCACTTTGCAGTTGCAGACTGCTTTCCTCTGAGAATTTCAAACCACGTATTCTGTGCACACCACAAAAAATAATGTATTTTAGACATTCTTCAGGAGCTTTGTGCATTTCTTTGGAACTACCAGCACCTCGTATGTACCATTTCCTACACAGCCCAATGCTTTTGATCCTGTTTTCTTGCGATCTATGCCAAGGAGGCTCATCCCTGTATTCAGACAGGGCCCTCCTGAAGTTGGTTTGTAGGATCAGGAACAGAAAATCTCCCCAAATCAGGCATGCCGTTTCCATGATGCCACCATAAAGGGCTGGGAGCGAGAAAGCRATGTATTTAAGACACGTACAGATGACCGTGATAGCTTTTCTCCATATGCAAATAACCACATTACAAAGTCAATTCTTTCAGAGGTGGTGGTGTAGTGAAATACTGATGTCTGCTCCCTTCCTAAGCTGTATAAAGCTCACATCTCTCATGTGCGTGAAACACAATGAGTATAAGCTTGACACTGAGTAACTATTACCTGTCTTGACTAACCATCCATATCTAGGAATTTGAACTGTTCCCTAACAACTACTAAGCATATTCAGGGCACCTATCTATTGCTGAAACGTCTCTCATAAGAGGCAACTAAAATGAGAGACTATTACTCAGTCTAAATGGGCAACGCTTAAAAAAACCAAGCGCACCCTGGTCACACTGATTCCAGTTTTAGGCTCCAGTCTATCCTTTATGACAGAGGGATCACATTTACGATGTGCAGGGAGGCCATGTCCCCTGTCCCCCTCTCCTGAGCTAGACTGAAAAGAAGCAGCTCCCCAACCTAATGTAGCATCGCTAAATGTAACATGGGTTTCTACCATGCTCTCTCTCTATACACACATGCACCAGATTACATGCAAAGAGTATTAATAAGAAGGAAATGAAGGAGCTTTTCTCTGGCAGGTTGGTTTAAATACAGGCTCTTGAGATTTTGAAATCAGAAGTGATCYCCTGGGAGATGGGCTACAGAGCAAAAGGGTAGTGAAACAAAGTCATCTAGTGATTTTTTTCCTGGATCTGCATGACACAGAAATGACGTATCTATTTATAGCTCTGTACAGTGACAGTCCCAGCTGTAAACCCAGATTCACAAACTTCTGAGCTGGATTCAGACAGACTCCCGTGAAACTCTCAAATAATAAAATACGGTAAGCTCTCTTCTTCTATTTTTCACCAAATGTTACCAGGGATATTTGGGTCTACCACATGATATTACACAGCCTGGACCTGAGAGAAAAATATGAGCACATACTTTTGAGCAAAACATATGTCCACGTCCCTCAGCTGATGGCATTCAAGTTTAGCTCTGATGACTTTGCTCCATACCAGAGTAGGATCTGATGTTACATGACTAGGATTGCTTGGTTTTTTGCCAGAGCTTGTGTTCACTACTAGGTTGGGCAGGCTGTGAGATACTAGATCACAGGACTGCTCTTTAATCTAAAATATGTGAAAGATACAGCTCCACTGCAGTTATTGCTGCTGCACTGCATAAGGCCAGAGAATCAGACCTTTCCTCTTGATACATTTATATGCAAGAACAAGAGACACAACTTAAAGTATTCAGAAACCTCAAGTCAGACACTAGTCCTGCAGGCAGTAGCCTAGAGAGGCCTCAGACTCAGAGATCCTGACTCAGAGAGATGCAAGGGTGTACCTACTGCAAGATCACAACGTAAAACCAGCGGACAATATGGTCTCCTGTCTTCACTCAGAAGCACAGCACGGGTTCTCCTTTCCAAGTGGAGTCCACACTCACTTCAAGTGTACCAAAGCATCCTTCCCGCTGATTTTATTTATTATGTCAGTCCTGAATTTGCAGCTGTCTCATTCTTTGGTGTTTCCTTGTCTTGACCACGCTTCACACAAAGGAAATAAAAAGCGAGCTTCTCCTCCCAAATGTGACTGTTACTGGCAGTGATAGTGGGGGTGGGAAATGGTACTGAACATTTTTGGAACCTACACAGAAAATTAAATTTCTTTTTTTTTTCCCTGGAACTACAAAATGTTCTAATTCCAAGACATAGTTTTATGCGTTCATCTATGACAGAATTTAATTGCAACTTTTAAGACAAGTGATAGGGTAAGCTTTCAGACCAACATAAGCAGACTTCTTCTCTGACCCTACACCTTGGGAACGGTCCGCTCAAAAGGAGCATCTCAACTGATCCTTCATCTAAGCCTCCACACTAAACTGTGCTGAGAGTTCTAGTATTTCACATTAAACAACAACAACACAAAAAGATCAATACATAAACTAAATCAAGGGACAAAATACCTTCCCTGTCCTTCTGGGTCCTAAACACTCCAGACAATCCAGCTCTAGAGATGGCTGGCAACAAAAGTCGAGCGAAATTTCAAGGGGTTAAAAGACTAAGCGTTTTCTAAAATTATCAGTGTAAGATACAGGGCATAAAGAAAACACTTGAGGTAAAGGACTGATTGCCCAAGTTTGGAATTAGGTGCATAGATCAAAGGTTGTTATATTCATAAACTGCACGCTTATGGCAATAAAATACATAACCATATAACCAACATATGGCATAAGGCAAACACTGCTAGCAGCTAGGAAGGCCTTTCTCCTGTGGGCAGCTAATTTATTCTTGTTCATTACAGGTTTTTTGCCCTTATTCGATGCAGTTTCAGGTGCTAGCCCCTGACAATGAACAGACATTGGACRAGTTAGACATCTGATCTGGCATGGCACCCTAATTCACAAAAAGCCAGTAAGACTGGCAAACAAGACAGAGAACAAGTTGACAAGATTTGAATGCCTTCCAGGAAAGGTGCTCCCACTGTCCTTGTCGCTACACATCTGCCTGCTGATTTTCAAGGGGATGTGAAGTCTGACGCCGGGCTGGATTCCCCACTCTTCCCACGCCCGCTCTGTATCCGAGAACCCTTGCCTTTGGCTTGAAAGGATGCAGCACACAAACCCCCTACTTAAAGCCGACCCATCCTCAGTGGTTCACAGGTCCTGGGTTTGGACACACAGGTGCTTCAGCTGCTCCAAAATGCAGTCTTCCACTTCAGCTGTAGTTGAGACTGCAAAGCCAGCTCTTCTCTGCAAGTCAGCTCTGTTTCAGGACTGCTGGAAAGCCCTCAAAGGAACATGAACTACCTGTCATAAGGGCAACCTCTTGCCCCTTTTGCAACTCCCCCAATAACAGAGAGGTTGAGGAGGCTAAGAAGGGCCAGAGCACAGAGATAACATTTCATGTCCAATGCTCTGGACTGCAGAGAGCTGGAAAAGCTCGAGTCTTGCCACATTTCAAAGGCAAATTGAGATTTGTCTATTTGCACAAGATTTTCTAAGCTGCATACATGGTTACACAAGAGACAGCAACTTTCTAGACTACACACAAATGAGAAAAAGCTCACGTGAGATAAAGCACATGTGGAAAGCAGCCGAATCAGCAGAGCGATTGGGAGCACACTGCTTTGGGGCTGAAAGCTGTACTTCCGCAGTTTGTGTGTGTGGCTCCTGGAGGGAGTCAGTGGCTAGCGCAGGGAGCAGGACGCTTGATTCTGTGCAATCCAGATGCATGCTAGCACGAGCTGAAGAGCGGTAAGCAGGAAACGACTGAGCTCTGGAAACTTTATCCTGCATTACTGAAAGCCCTGCTGAGAGAATACCAACTTACTCTTACATAATCAACCATTAAGGGTAAGGAGCATGTAGCTAAGAGATAATACGCATAAGGAGGATCACGCCTAATTCCTGACAGTCCTACACTCTCCCGCCAAACCATTTTTTTCTACCCCACTGCTCTTTTGATAAAAGCATGAAATAGACTTGAAACTACAACTTCTGCTGTGATGCAGAGAATGACAAGACTCCTTTCTGAAGAGACCTAAGATCTGGGAGATGGAACTGCACGTGCCTATGCAAAGCTGTACTGATTTGGCTTGGTTTGCATAYAACTTTGCATACATTAACACTCACATCACTTTACACCTGGCTTTCAGACTGCCTAGAAAAGGTATGGGCTGACGATCAAATGACTTCAGGATAAACCATCCATTACCCATGCTATGCTCCAGCATGGCAGAGGCACGTATCTGTGAACAAACACTGTATGAGTAGCTGCATGAGCCGTTCCTGAAGAGCAGCTGACGCACTGGCAGGCTGCACGACAGCTTACCCTATGGTAGCCTTGTTTTTTTGGCTATCCCCTGAAGTTTACACGCACGCTTCAAAGTGCCACAACTTGCTTTAACCTGACTGCCAACCTAAAATTGCACTTGCTAAACCAAACTGATTTAAGTTAAGACAATACAGCTTTTATGTTAGGAAACGCTCCCTGTCAATACCTCAAAGAAAAGAACAATACATTGGTTAGGACATCACAGGGGATCAGCAGACTTCGGTCACCAGTTAGACAATAGCACTGGTCAAATCCCTTCATTTGTTAGCACTCTTGGTTTCTCTGTCAGAATAACAGAGAGGATGATATTCCTCAGACTAGGTAGATAAATAATTGTTCATTTACATGCTTCACAGGTATTTTAAGGGAGTTACTAACACTAATACAGTTGACCCTTCTCACTGGACCACCGGATAAATGCAAAGAGCCAGTATGAGACAGGAACAAAAGCTTAGGTAGACCACAAACAGTGAAGGGCTCTGCATTCATAACAATGCCAGGATGGGGGTCCCCAAAGTGTGCTACAAGCAGCCTTTAACAACAGGGTGAAATGCCTCGCTGTCGTCACCCAGCCTGGGAAACTACGATGTGTTTTAGCCCGTAGCACCTCTGGCTGTGCTCCAGAGGCAGCAGTAAATAGAGCAGAACAAGATACTGTATGAAAGCTGCAAGAAATCTACGATAGCRATGGCAAAACAGGAGGGGTGCTTTAGGTGTCCCCTGCTCACCTCATGTGCTGCTGCTCTGGAGAGGGCTCCTCACTACAGCTGCTGCCCCAAAGCCAGTAAAGCTGCCTCCAGAGAACTGATTTTTACTCATATTTACTCAGTTGTTACCCAGGCCAGGCCCAGTGCTGCCTGAGCTCCATCCTAAGCCCCAGCCTAGCCGGGTGGTGCAGGGCAGGGGGGGGTTCACTGCCCAGGGATGCTCCCGCCCTCACCCAACCACAGCTGGTGCAAGGAGGGAGMCAGACAACGCCACCCGCCAGCCCCCTCCCTCCCTCCCTCTCCTCCCAGGGTTATTTTGAGAGGGAATAAACCGGTCAGGAGGGATTGGCGCGGGAATCGGGCCGTGCCCTCACCTGTTTCACCTGCAGGTCCACCACTGTCTGGAAGACRTGTGCTACCAGCAAGGAGATGCTGGCGATGAGCAGCGTCATGGCCAGGACCCCCACGGTGACGAGGCACAGCGACTTCATTGCTGCTGCCGAGGAAGGGACACGGGCACCGCCGCCACTGCCACAGCCGCCGCCAGGCTCCGGGCCGGGCGCAGGGGGCGGGCGGCCGCCTCGCCCCGCCCGCCGACGGGCCGGGAGGAGCCACCCTCGCCGCGGTGCCTCCCGCCCCGCAAGGCGAGGAGGGTCGCGGGGCTGGGGACCCGCTTCTCCGCGGCCGGTGGCGGGGTGGGAGCGGAGGGAGGGACCGCACCTCTCCCAGGGGGAGGTTTTGTGATCCAGGTCTGGCAGGCCCTTGCTCAATGCACCAGGTTGATCGCCGTACCCTCTTACCAGGAAAGAGAAAAACGTATCCGAAAATAATTTGGTTTTGTGCCTGTTTGCAAGACGAGCTCCCGCTGGCACGGCCGGAGTCTTCCTGTCTGCTGTGGATGGATTTCCTAGTGCGCGTCTCTCAACGCAGCAGGCATCTTTAAAAGGTTTTCTGGAAAACAAGCAGAAAACCAGCTATTCTTCAGCCAGATGATTAGGGAAAAACTTGTAGGGAACATGAACTGCTTCTAGACTGAATTAAGCTTCACAGGGATCAGATTCTACCATAATTCAGTACAGTTCAGCTTCCGCTAACACAGTTAAGCCACTCCTAAGAAATAAATTGATGTACGCGTTTCTGCTTTAAAAGACAGTAGGCACTATTGCTCCACCTTCCCACCCATAATCACCTCACGGTGCACTGCTAGCAGGAGGGAAAGACACCTGCAACAGGGGCTTTCCCAGCAATGGATGCTGTGCTAATTGCTTTCCATCATGGCCTTCATATTGCGTATCTGCAATATGCAATTGCATCTGTATCTTCATCTTGCATATCTGCGATACAGGGCTCCTGTCCCATAACCATAATCAAGCTGCCAGCAGCACTAGCGTTTCGAAAGTCATGAGTCAGTTCCCTCTCCTCTTGCCCTTCCAAATCATGAGGCTGGCAGCTTGCCATCATCAGCCTGATCCAAATAATGCCTTCCCTACAAGAGAGCAAGTAGACCATCAGGTGGATTTGCTGCTAAGATGGACTGAAGCATTTTCCTTTATAAATACTACTTCCTGTAATTGCAATTGCAGTGACAGTATTATGTTACTATGTGCATTTTTCTTCTGCTTATGAAACATTATGAGCTCACATTTCACAGTTGTTTGGAAAACTAGAATTTTTGTGGCTCCACCCATGCAGTAAAAAAATAAAAGATTGTTCTGGCAGCTTGTTTTCATCTAGATTCCCACTCCGAAGTGGTGTTCTTAGCTCTGTTTCATCATCATCTCTCCAAAAAGCAAGCTACAGAGTAAATAATGAGAATCCGTTTTTGAAGGCGAATTTAACTACAGCAATAGAATTCTCCCCCTGGAAAAAATCTTCCATGGAAATTCTCTCTCTGAAACCATAAACCTTCCCTTACACCATAAAATACTGGCCTTTGGTGGGGACCAGCTGTAGTGACAATTTTTACAAGCAGATGCCTCCTCCTGCAGCACATTAAACACATTTTCCATGGCTGCAGGAATGGAGACCTCTTTCTTGTCTCACCTAAAGTAGTTTAACTGCTCTGTGACTTCTGTTTTTTAGTGAGGATATCCTGATGCATGCACTCCAATGTAAGTAACAAGCCGCCCAGGTCCGTTGTCTCTAAATCAGAGATAAATAGAGAAGAACAAGAATAGATGGCAATTCTCTAGTTATGCAAAGCCATTTTTATCATAACTACTTTTCACAGCCATGAAGCATTTTTTATTAATGATGTTAAAGAACATGCTGTTTTATCTGAGCACTGAAACCCTGGAAAATCAAAAGAAAGGCAGCAATATTTAAGGAATTCCAGCAATCTGAGATATCTTAAATGGGAGATACAATTTTTTTTTCAAAGGCTAAATTTGGTTTGCTGCCGCAACGGATGAAAGATTCTTGCAGCCCACAGGACCACTGAAATTCTTTTAGCTGAACCCTGGCATGAATATTTATAGGTCAAGCAATGACTTCTGCAGAATTTTGGTTTTGCTTAATTCAGTAATTCAGTGTTTCGTTTCCCCCCCCCCCAGGCTCTTCTGAATTTCCTGATCTTTATTAAATATCCCCCTTCCTCCCCCCCCCCCCCCCCCCCAAATCTACCCATGTGATGCACAGAACCACATCGTTTCTCCATACAGATTTTCTAGATTCTCAGTGTGAATTATTTTCTTTTTTTGGCAAATTATTTTACCTTTGGAAATCAAGAAACTGCTTACTAGCAAGGATACATTTAAAACATTCCCATGAAGAGTGACTCCACCTCTGAAGTGCAGTATGGGAATGCAGTGGGTGCACTGCTGGCTCAAGGCACAACACTGTGTCATAATTACAAATCCCTGAAACAAGCAGAGGCATATCTTCCCATTCTAAATCATGGTGATATTACAAGGGGAAAAGGCAGACAAGGCCCACACTCAGGAAAACACGTAAATGTGCTTACCCAAAGAAGACTTCACATCCTCATTCTTTTTCCTTTCTTACCCCCTTCCGTTAATCTTCCCTCTCCCTACTCCTTTCACTTTTTTACTATTTAATTTGCCATTCCCAAGAATCTCCGCCACTTAAAATGATAGTATTTACAGAAGTTCGTGACAGTTACTCTGCTCATGTGCTACACCATTGCCTTATCTCCATTATAAACTCTCGGCGCAGTTTTTTTTCTTTTTCTGTTATTGTACAGAACCCATCACAACTGGGATCCCAGCCGTGGTGGGCGCCTTACACTAACACCATAAATACGGTGAAAATAATAGGCAAATCCTACTCTGTAAAACGTACCAGGTGCCAGGTCCCATGCTGGGGCCTCACTGACAATCGCTTAGGGAAAAAACAAAAGGCAAATCGATACCCGGGACAGATTGCCCCTTCCCTGTTGAGTGCCATTCGTCACGCTCGATGGCAGACCTAACAGGCCTGCATGCACGATGTCGGGATCTGTAGGAGAGAAGCGCATCAAAATGGATGCATATTGCCAGCAGGATCCCTTTGGAAATGTAAAGTTGCAAGGGGTGTGGAGGACAGGTAAATCAGAGAACATTGAGTTGTTAGGGCCTGGAGAAACCCAACTGTAGGAGAACACACTGAGCAAGCAGTCATGGAGTCTGCCACAGAAAGCTGCTGTCTCTTGTTCTGACCCCATCACCCACATACACCGCTGGGCTACCCTAGATTTTGCAGTGTCTCATGATGAAATGGGCAAGCTTCATGCTCCCAGGGGAATAGTTCAGGGCCTCTCCTGATGATTTCTGTGTGGTAAAATGATTTGAGAACCCTTTTTTAAAAACTAAACCATGGATGAAATAGTCCTATCCCATGCACTGGGAAAATCTTTAAGAAATATATGAAGTCATTACTTATTGAGGTTGTCAATGTGGCTTCTTCAGTTTGTGTAACACCCGTTACTTGGCTCCTTGGGGTCTACGTAAAGAAGGAAAAGGCTTGTCAAGGAAGGAATTAGGAACTCATACAGCACAGTATCAGCCAAATCAGAACAGATCCCAGAAATCCTTAATCCTACTCCTGTGATTTAGTAACTGTTAGACCTTTCTTTAGCGAATGTTTTATGTTGGCCACGATAGAGGGGTGGAAACAGCAGATAGGAGGGGTAGGATACTTTTCGTTGTCTCTCTGTGTGCATCCATGTCACTTCACGGATCTCTGGTCTTAGCTACCCAAGATAGGAATCGTGCTTGTCCTTACTTCATAATTAGGTGCTACAATCATCTGCCACTGTTGACAGACCTGTTCACACCAGGTCTAACCGGATCTAAATCTTGCATTACTTCCTTTAGGAGCTGTGACCTGAAGGCATACAGAGACAAAGGCAAACAGCCTTTCCAGAACCAAGTGTAGTTTCATCTCAACAGTGAGAATACAATCGTAACTAGAAAAGTGTTTTACTTAATAAATACTCTACCAGTTTCTGTCTTATCTAAAATTTTGGTAGACTTGTCCACTCATTTCCTTCTGCTGCATGATGTTTGCAGTCTGCTTTCATTTATCTATCTGTGGTGCTCTGTTTACTTCCATCTCCATCACCATGTTTCTGCATCCTACCAGTATTTTCCTCTGGGATATACAACAGAAGAAATTCAGAAGTAAATATTACAGGGACTGACATCTTCTAGTTATCCAGAATGGTGCTTTTATGAAGGTGAGGCATCCCTCTCTTTTGCATACTGTCAAGAATTTAACCCCTGGCTGCCATTTAACTCAGCCCAGCTCATCAACAGAACGTAAAACATATTACAGGTAACTTGCAGGTCCTTAACATTTCAAGTTTCCTCACAGCTCACCACAAAGGGCCTCTGCCGGCTGGATGTTTCACAGCATGGGCCAAGGAGGACAGCAGAAGACGCTTTACATGCAGTACACTCCCAGTCTTAGAGGAGTAGCTCCTGGGAAACACCTCAGTGCATCAGTAATATACAAGGAAAATGTTTTCAGAGACTTTGCTCTTCTGCCTTTCGTGCACAGCTAATACGCATACTTGTCATCAATGAATTTACACATACTATGTATGTTTCTAGTACTGTATCCATAATTAATAAAATAATAATCTAATTATAAGATACCGATTTCAGCTGAGAGTTGAGAAATTTCTGAAAGGTTTATAAGTGGGTAGCGATCAAATTTCACTGTACTCAAGCTTTAATTTATTCTTCCCACGCAGTACAAATTAACTGCTGGCAGGAAAGTAGTTCACTATAGGGCAGAGATACCCTGCAATTACTAGGTTCAACAGCAACCTCGGAAAGGTCTGTGAACAAAGTTGCTGCTTGTGTAACAGCAGCCTTTGCTCTTGGTTTAGCTGCACAGGGATGCACATGAAGTAAGTGCATCAGACAGGCCAGGCTGGGATTTGCGTTTAGAACACTATTTGACTTCTAGATTCGGGACAATGACTTTTTAGGAGACGAGAGATTTGTCTACAGCACTTGTTTTTGCTTCTGAGGAAATTAATACTTTTAACTGTTACGAGAACAGCAGCAAAAATGTTCTTCCTTCTGAAATTTGGTCCTGCTTGACTCTCATGTTTTTGACACTCTCCAGCCAAATAATCACAGTCCTCATGAATTGTAAGCCACACGTATACACACATACCTCTACATGCATGTTGTAATTGTGATATAGATCATGTAGTACATTTTAAAATTACACATACACAACTATAGTCCTCATAATCTGAGTTATACCAAAATTAGCAAGTGCAGCGACTCACACCCATCAGCTACTTCTGGTTTGGTTTGCTGCGTCCCTGACTCATCAGCTGCTTCTGCATATAGAGCCTCATGACTCAGAGGCGGCAAACTGTGCCACCTGTGTAGGAGGACAGAGCATTGCTTCAGGCCACCTTTTCCTTACTGTTCTTTTCACCCAGATTTCTCTCCTCACTCAACTCCGCTCTCTTCCAAACTTCACCTTGAACCTAATGAGCCCCCATCCTCTTCTCCTCTCCGCATCGACCACTGACCCATACTATGTTCTCTTTACTCAGTTGCACATCTCGTTTTTACCACTGCCACAGAGCAATGCTAGAGCCCTCACTGCTGAGCTAGGGTGCTCTCAAGCTGAATGTGGCCAGGGAACCATGCTAGGGGATGGGGGATGGAGGAAATACGTTGTGGGGAGAATGTCACTAGTGGCTGCGTAAGATAGGCTATGACTTGCACTAAGCTGTGAAACAGAGATCTTGCTAGGAAAGAAAAGGAAGCTGCAGGGCATGCACTGGAATGTATGGGAGACTCTGGCATGTGGCACTGTCTGGATAACCTAAACAGCCTAACAAGTTTGCTGAGGACCTGGCTTGCAGTGCCAAGCCCATCTAATCACTAAATCTACTGTCCAAGTTTTACTACCTTAAATCAAGTTATAGCTGCTAGACTGCATATTCCTCCAATGCAGATTGCAACAGTCAACAACCAAGTGCTTGATCTTATACTCTTGCGCATTAAGTCCTACTCTCCACCCGCTTTCTCCCCCGAGGACACCTCAGGTCGTGGGAGGAGCCATTATGGGTTAGACAGCTAGAGCCCAGGGAGACTGACAGAACTTCTCCAAGCCCTCAGTTTTCTATACAGTCCTGAAGCAGCTCCAGGGCCAAGCAGGTTTGCTTGTTCTGTTGCTGATAAGCACTGCAAACAGCCCTGGACTACCAGGAACCCCTCTGCACGCCAAGGGACAAGCGCAAGTGCAGCAGCACCCAGGGAAGGACCGAGAGCACAGACGAGATGTGCCTGTGCTGTTCACAGCAGTACAGCAAAAGAGAGCCTGGCTGTGCTGACACAGGAAGAGGCTAGCCATAATTCAGCTCAGCTTTCTTATCTGCAACAGCAGTGAAGGCAATGTGTCACCTGGCAGGGCTCCTGGCAGACCTGGCAAGCATGGGGACAGGCAAGAGGAGCGTGTGGGGCACGTGTCCCAAGGACAGGGCAGAGAAAACAGAGAGCGCCTGGGGAAGAGTTACATGACCAAGAGCCTCTCTCGGCCCTGCAGGCAGTTCTGGATGCAGTCTCCCAGCGACACAGAGTCCACAAGCTCTGCCCTTCCGTGCCGGGCAGCCAGGGCCTCGTGGAGTGGAGCTGTCAGGATGAGTGCAGCGCCGTGAGTGGGAGCAAGGGACCCAGGGAGGTCTGGTGAGGACCTTGCGCTCCTTCGTTCACCTGCCTCTCCTGGCCTGTTCGCTCTTCCCTCCTGAAGCTCCAGCTGGAGTAGACCAGCACCCATCAGTGTTGGCAGCGTTTGGACCTGAGTTTTTCCCTCTTAAATGTCTTAGTGGGAAAACAGGCAAAACAAGCAAATCACTTTTCTCAGCCCCTGGCTTGTAACCTAGTCCCTCGCCTGGCTTCTGAAAGTTAGCATCTAGCACAGCTCCTTTCTAACACCCTGAGACCTTGGAGCCTGAGTGGTCCTGCATGTTTGATCCTCAGCTTTGACGCCAACCAGTGAACTCCCCTGCCGTGTGCCGGTTTCACACAGGGCAAACAGTGGAGCTAAACTGTCACAGCACAGGCCAGATGTGGTGAGCCTTTTATTCCTGCTTTCTTAATACAAGCAAAGTAAGTCTTAAAACACACTTCTTTATAAAGCCAGTATTTCCTGCACTAACTAGAGGTTTTTGGTTTCAGGTACAAGGAAAAGCTGTCATCGAGATGCTTGCCAGCACGCAGCACCAAACAGAGGTTCTCAGATTCGCTTAATGGCCAGCGCTGGTGGTTCTTAAAAAGCGGTCTGGATGATTTCAGAAATGGCTTCCCTCCTCCGTGTGACAACATCATCATCCGTAGCCCAAAGGGGCTTTCCCCCATCCTGCCACAGAGTAGAACCCACCTGGCTCAACAAAAGGCACGGAAAACATCTGCTAAACCCAACTGCAAGCTCAGGTCAAAGCAGGAAGCTAGGAAGGATTTCACGAAGCAGATGGACCACCACCCTCAGTTATTTCACTCTCATTTGAAAGACAGCATCTTCCCAGAGGTAAAGACAATATAGTTGTTGCTGTTCTTCCTTGAAGTCAGCATCCATCCAGCACTTGAAATGCAAAACCACTCCAGGATTGTGTTCCCTCTTGCCTTATAAACCCCCTGCCCCTCATTATTACTTACAAACAGGAAGCCAACAAAGCCTGAATCACCATAAAAATGTATCTCTGATCTTATTATAGGGAAAGCTATAAGGAGCTGGCAGCTTTCTGAGACCCCTTACAACATGGTCAGATTAGTCACACAGGTCAGTTACTGAACCAGTCCCACGCTTTCCCATCAATATAAGACACTGGAGAGCAGAGGCTTTACCCCCAGCCGTGAAAACATCTTGTGATAACCCTGAACATGCCAGAAATAGTAAAGAATCTCTCATTCAAACAGAATAAATTGTGATCATATACTTTTTCCTGTATTATGACACATACGCCTCCTAAAAAAGTGAGGATTACAGTCTGCAACTGTCAGTGGGATTTCAGGTCCCAAATCCCACAGCAGTGGATGAAAACTCTGGCCCCTGACCCAAGCCCTCTGATTTGACAGGAGCTTTGTACATAGAGAATGCCAAAGTGCAAAGCAAATCACAAGTCAATTTATTCCGCAGTGTTGCCAAGTGCATCTGTTTACTTCGGCATTTGCTGGTGTGAAGGGAGGGGACAGAGAGAGAGACCCGTTATGTTTATTTGCCTCATTTTGGATTCAGCCTGACTGAGCACAGTTTCAACAATCCATAACTAGTTTTAAGTGAACTGTACTACAGAGGGCACGTTTAAAATTAGCAAACCAATGGCACATGTTTCCCTGACCTGTGAGTCATACTCCACATGAATGCCACTCCGACATTACAAAGGTGAAGGATGCTCCACTGGAATACGATAGGACAGACTCTGGGGAAGCATATTTGAAATGTGTTGTTGCTACATCCATACTCAGCGCTCCACATCATTCTTCTTTTGAAGTCAAAGACAAACTTTCTATATAATTGAGGGACCAGGTGACTTGGTACTTTTGAAAATCCCACTGCAATGCTCTAGGAGTCTCGTTTTTTTCTTTTGTTAGCGTATGCTCAACTTCTTATTGATCTGAAAGAATTCAAGAGCAGATTCTGGAGCTTAAAATGTATGCTGCTGCGTGAAAACCTAGATGCACGCTACCTCTACATACTATTTTATTTAGGAAAAGTGGAGGTCTTGCATAGTAAACAAGGATTTTTACAGTCTCTGCTAACTGCAGTTGACTGTGCCTGTGCATTTGAGCGAAACTGCAGTCCTACCATCAGCGTCTGCTTTGTTTTGAGCCTGTCGTATGTCACAGGCTGATATCTTACCTTGTTCCTGAAATAAACATAGGTATCGAAGGCTGCAATTAGATGATTTTGCTAGCCTGTATTACATTATTATTTACTCAGGCAATCAACTAACTCTAATTAAAATTCTGAAATGTAAGTACCTTTTAGCAGGCAGTATCAGTGGAGCGAGAGCAGCACAGCTGAGCTCTGTGGAGCGCACAAATCCTGCAGTCTCAGTCCTTAAGTGCACCAAACTTACTGGCACAGATGAGGAAAGAGACCAAAATGCCTCACATTGGGAGTCTCTTCCTGATTCCCAATGTCTATTGCACTTAAATGCACACTTGGTAGGCCCAGACATAAGGCCAGAATGAGTCATTCTTATTCCCTAGCCCTATTCCTGGCTAGTCAGCGGTAGCTGTTGGTAAACAAATGCTTTCTATGTCAGCCTTGATACAAATAGCTCATGTCTACCAGCTTATACAATGAGGCTGTGTGTGTGTGTGACAGCGCTCGGCTCCTGTCCCGGGGCAGGGCAACACTAGCTAAAGGCACGATAGGCGCTAGCTTCCCTGGAAATGTGCCAGACAGCGGAGGTCTTAAGTGACCGGTGCAGGAGAAGGATGGAGGAAACGATGTTCAAAGAGCCCAGACCAGGGAGTTGAAACGAGGGGGCTCCTAGGGGCCTGATCCTGGTAGGAAGCCTATGGCATCTCCTTCCTGAGGATCTGTGCACATGCACAGATCTGGAACGAACTGTTCCCTTCAGCAGATGTAGTCCATTTCCCAGCCCCACCTGAGGAGGTGCAGAGCCATGCTGCAGAACGTCAGCAGCTCAGAATCACTGCCCCTCAGTCCGCCTGCTGAACGCAAAGCTTTGCCACCACGATGTGACGAGCACCCGTGCTTAGCAGGATTTTATTCTAGTAGAGTAAATGAAGTTCACCAACTGTTTGGACGGGCAGGTCGCCCATCTAGGAGTACAACTGTTCACAGCTGTTGAAGGCAATGCTGCGTTCAATTATTTGCACCATTTTTTCAACACAAAAGTGGCACTGAGAAAAAAATATTGGGGGGGAAGGGGAGGGCGAATGCTGCCCGAGAACCTACTGCACTGCCTGTGCCCCTCCACCTTTTTCAGGAAGGCAAAAAACCCAGCGCACTTTTGCTATTTCTAGGCCCATGCATCTTGCAGAATCTAGCTCATCTGTCCCCATTCCTTGTCAGACCCTGGATACCAGCCCCAGTGTAATGTTGCACTTCGTTGTGCCTGCCAGCCTTAATTTTAAGTATTTAATATCTTGTGGCCAAAAGCAGTGCAGGTCCCTAGGATGGGAACCATTAAGCTAGACCTTCAGCGCAGTCTATACAAGGTTAACCTTGTATAGGTTAGCTGTATCCCTTGACACTGCAGTCAGGGCAAAGCAGGGAATACTTGGAGGAAGCAAAAAAAATCACACCCCTGGTTGGTTCTAGCATGTGACCTGGGTTTCAGGATGGAGTCATTGCATCAAGTGCTGGCTTGTTAAGCACAAATTACTGGCTCATGTCATGCCTTTTCCTCTAACATGACTGGGTGGGAAAGGACTTTATGCTTTCTCCTGTCATCAGACCAAAGCAGCACATGACTAAGCGATCAATGACATCCTCCTTCAAACATTTAACTCAGGAAAGAGGAACTTGCAGGAACAGTTTCAGAATAGGGCATGCAGATTTGATGTCAGTAAAACTGTTATTTCAAGGCACATGAAAGATTCCTTTTGCTGCCTTTTGTATACCCCTGGCTTCTTATTTCAGGGAGGAGAAATACGTAACATCAATGAAGATACGCCCATGCAACTCTGTGATACCAGATCTGTAATCAAGCCTGTTCGGGTCGTGAAGATAAACACTCTACCACCAGAGCTTATAGACCATTTGGGAGAATCCTTTCCCAAGAGAGTTGTAAAGAGTCCTCGTATGGTAGGCAGCCAGGCAACACAGAAAAAAAAGGCAAATTCAGGGAACTGGAAGCTTCATTTTGAATTCTTTCATGTGATTTATAAAATGATCTAATCACTTGCAGCTTTCAGGAAAGCATCATCTAAACAAAGGGGGCATATTCGGAAATTATATAAAGGTTTGGCCTAAGTCGTCTGCTGAAGATTAAGAGTATCTTAACCTCCTGAGAATGAAATACTTGCACTCAGTGATACGTGAAGAAGTGTAAAAGAATATATAGCCAGGCTGGGGGTGAGAAAAGTGCTTGTCAAAAGAAAGCAAGCTCATCTAGAGCCCTCTGTGACTTACTTCTGTTCCACTCCTCTACATGTCCTTGGCTCATGTGATACTTCATTTAGATAAACTTCAGACAAAGCTTAACAAAATCGTTCCTTAGAAAGGCAGATTGTTATGCCTGGCACTGAATCCAAGGGGATATTTAAGACGGTGTAAAAGCTGCATTTCTATGAGCCTGGTGATGACACCAGTGACATGGCTCTAAAGCCTCCTTCAATTATGACAAAAAGCTTCATTTCACAGTAAATAAACATCACAGCTTGGTTAAGAGAATACACGTGGGATGCTCCAGTTGAAAAAATACATTTGCCTGTAAAGCTTCCCAGCGCACGTAACATGCTGTAAGAAAGAGTGTAAAACGATGCCACACTCTACACCAGCTCCCTGCTGAGCATCCTCTCAGAAGCTGTTCTCTCCCAGGAGCAAAAAACACATTTCTGGTATTTTCACAGAATCAACTGTTTTCTATCTCCAGCTTAGAAGATTATACCTGTCAGCTACAAACACAGACGTCCTTTTTTTTTTAATCACAAAACTCAAGCTTGTATTTGTTTTCTCAGTGCTCTTCAGACTTTGGACTTTGATAAATTTCTGTGTTAAAAGTTGTTTGAAAATAAATATTTGGATGTCTTTTATGCTGCATTTTTCTATGGGCCTGACAACGTAAAGAATCTACATGGAAATCAAAGCATAATGTCTCTAGGATGTTAGGCAACCATGAGAATCTAGCAGCATGAATTTGCTGGAACATTTTGTTTATGATTCAATTTCTAAGAGCCACTGGGTACCACAACTTCAGTGAACCCTGAGATGAGCTTGAGACACTTAACATTTCACAGAATTTAGCCAAATATGTTATACTATATTTTATGCTTTGGGGTCTCTGCTGCTCCCCATCACTGGCAAAATAACATAATATAACAGAATAATGTCATATTATTGTTTCAGTCTATTCCTGCACGGTATACTGACCCTGCTACTCTGCTGCATGCAGAACTTCCACTGAAGAACGAGGGCATTTTTGGGGCGTTTCTCATCACATCTCTAAAGAGTGCAGAGATTAAAATACTGTGCACAGGGAAATACTTAATGGAGCAAGATCTATAGATCTGCAACTTTGATCCCTTTCTACTGGGCTCCAAGAGGAGATTTTCACTGCTTCAATGTTTCTTTTTCTCTGCCTTGCAGTGTCTTGTATTTTCTCCCTCCTCCTTCAAATCCTTACCAGGGATTTGATTCTAACCTGGGAGGAGGTAAAAACCATCAGGCACCAATCATGAAATGGCATATGAAATGCAACTGTACCAGCTAGGGAAAAGGAGAATGGAGAACAAGAAAACAGAAAGCATGACTTTCAAAGAGAGTGACTAATAAACTGAAAAAAAATGGCAAATAATGGCTCACGGGAAACAAATCTACGAGCAAAAGGGATTTAGGGAGAGCTGTCATTCCTTGATATTACTGGCACAGTACACAAGTTCAGAGAAAGCACAGGAAATGCACTAAGAGACTGGCCTGGGTAAGTGATAAGCTCTACTTCAAACCCAAGAAGGAATTCCAAGTCAGATTACTATGGGTAAGTAGGAAAGAACGGCATTAGACCTGTTAGATGTTTTGAGTCAGCTAAGTGAGGATGAAATGCATTGTAATATGGAAAAATAGAAGAACAAACTCAGAATCACAAGCTGTTTCCTTGAAAATTCATGGAAAAACTGTGTACTTCCAAAGAATATGTTCAATTTGCAGATGACACCCAGCTAGAAAACATAGCAAGGATGCTGAAGGGCTTCAAATGGATTCAAAATGATCCTGAGATGTTGGGCAGAACCTGGAAAATAAGAGAGTGAAAAAAACAGAGCCGAAAGACTTCTCCCAAGCAGAACTTCGCAGCTGCGCAAATACCGAATGAGGAACAACTGGCTAGGCAGGAATTCAGCAAGGGAATGATACAGGGATTTTAGTAGATTGTAAATGTCAGCAACATCCTGGTTGTGCAAAAAAAAAGGAAGCATCCTATTGTGAGAACAAAGACGAACATGAGAGAACCCTCTGTACTTCTCAGTCTGGGTAAGACCACCTCTGGGGGTGACGTCTGTATCCAGGTTTGGTTATTGTTCTTTAAGAAAGATGTAAACAAATTCAAAAGAAAATAGGGAGAGCTACAGGAATGATTACACACCTATGACCAACATGCCAAGATGGAGCAAACTGAGTTTCTAATACAGTTAACTGAAGACATGCATAAGAAGCTCCAATTAAGTGCAAGGGTGATAAAAAGAAACTGGAAATACTTTGCTTCCCATGTTTCTTTGGGACAGGGTGAGTTCGGGGGGAGCGGACAGATTTAGGTTAAAAACTAGCAAATATTTTCTAACAGAAAGGACAGTTAAATAATGAAATACATCATCCTGAAGGCTGTGGTTGATCCCTCTTTCGAGATCAGCTTACATAATCATTGGCAGGTTGATGTTGTCTTATCGCAGAAGGGTAAAACAGACCAGCACTTCTTGATTGTTAAGATAAAAAGTTTTTCTGAAGAGAATCCATGGACCCTCTTGTATTTTACAATTATTTTGGTGGCTATGAAGAACAAAGAGAGACCTTAAGATATAGCTAAGCTTTACTGTCTGACAAGACTTCGATTTTACTATTAGAATTATAAACATTCAAATTTGTAACTGCAATAGTCAGGAACTTGTGCCTGCTGACAGGCAGAAACACATTTGCCATCCATGTGGAGGGGAGGCGGTTAAAAATAAATACATTCATGGATGACCTTCAGGCCACCAGCAGCCTGCAGACACCAGCCCTGAACTGGACTCCTGAGGTCCCTTTCATCCTACTGTCTTTGATTCTTTGGACACAAGGAAAGGCTCTGATGGTGCCTGGCTTTCCTTCACCGTGACTGTAAGCCATATAGACACACATGCTGATTCATTATGAGAAACAGCTTTTCCCCCGTCTTCACTGGCTGCTTTCCAGATTTTAACGGCTGACAATGTAAAGCAGGTCTGGATCTGGGGTATGCTCATTACTAACCACTCTGAAGGCCAGTTCTGAGGATGGCGCTCCCACCAGTTCTAATCTGCCTGCTTCTCTGCTGTTCCTACATTCTTCAGTGCCTTACTGCAGAAAGCAACTTCTTGGTCAGCAATCTAGGACAGAAGGTATGGAAAACATTGCTCTTCAAAAGCTAATAGCAACTGAGAGAAACCATCTCTTCGCTGTCTGGAAACGAAGAGCTTTTACTGTCAGACATACTCCTCATGTGCCACCTGCTGGCTGCTGCGAAATGTTGCACAGAGAAGAGCGTCCAGTGTTCATAGCCGAGATGCTCGCAATTATACGGGAAAAGGTGTTCCTTTTCCCATCTCCTTTTAGCTCTGCCTTTGGGCACATCTTCTCACTGGGGACAGGAAGAAGAGATGAACAAAATACCTTACTTCTGTACTTGCTTCCACAGCTCCACCTGTGCTTCTTCCTTCTCACTATATCCCCTACTTGCCTTCCTCCACTCTACTGTGCATCCTCTTTTACTACAGAGGCATATTCCCAAGTGAATCTGACCATTTCCAGTTAAACTGTCTACTCCTTTGGCTGCAAAGAAAAAACAACTCACTAGCAAATGGCTGGGTTAGAAAACTTAACAAGAATAGTAGACAGGACAGAAGTCTTCTGTCTAGTATTCTTCACGCTGAAAGAATCAGTGGTGCTGAACATGATTATACTTTACTGCTACTGCAAGGGGTAACTACCAAAGCACACTTATGCAGCACTAGTACTTGGTATCTATCTGCTCTATCAATAGGAAATATGATTAAGAGAGTTACTACACATTATTCTATATTTTTTAGGAAATCACGCCAGCCCAAAGTTGTTAAGAGTAGATAAGGCGCCTGGTACCTTGACCCTAGAACACAGAAAAAGCAAAATGTGGGCGAACCTTTAATGGATCCAAAAGAAACAGGCAATGGTGTTCACAATTTTACGCCGCCACCTGTTAAGAAGGTACCGTAAGTAAGCACTGTGTACCACTGACACTGAGCCCAGCGGAGTTAATGACTACAGGGCACGCAGGTTATGGGAACATGCCTGTGCACCACTTGCAGCAAAAGTAAGAGGCATAATGTCTCTTACTATTCACCTGACTGGTGACAATGACTGCTTGGTTTTTCACTCTGTGACAGCGAGAATCCACAGTGTAAGGCCTGGCAATGAGCAAACACCGACAGCTCATATTATCAGAAAGCTGCTACCTACTTCCGACCTCACCTGTGACCTGTTCTCCTTTCCCTCCTCAACAGAGCTTCATAAAAGCACCACTGGGTTTTTCATGCCTGCTGTCCTTATGTTCAGGAAGAGCTCTCTGCAAACCTCCATAAAGCTTCCCCTGCCAAAATCTCATTCTCAAGTTGTCTGGGGAGCTTCCAGATGCCCCAATAGTACAGCCACAGGGAGTAACAAGGCTCCTTAATTTGTATTTCTTTTGTACTTGTTCATGTTTCCATTTTGTTCTATCATAAAAGTAAAACTGAAAGAAGCACTGTACACGCACAAGGCTTGTTTAAGAGCAGTACTCTCCAACATCCTTAATACAGCAGCTGTGGATACCACGGGACCAGACACTGCCCAGGCTCAAAAGCGCTCCCTAAATAGCATCCCCTACTGCCACTGTCAGAGCCAGAATAGTGGGATAGATGCACCATGGGTCTGATTCAGCAGGGCATTTCTCACTCACTCTTAAGCTACAGCTGAGATTCCCTGTGACCACACTAGATGGCACAGCTTACAGAATAAAATTCAGAAAGTTCATTTGAGACAGTGCACGTGGGCCAGGACTTCCTAATAACAGCTATGGCTGTAGAGTTGTTTATAGAATTGTAATAGTAAATATCCGCCCTACTGTTTTGGTTTTGAAATGTGAAAAGGTGGCAGGTTTGAGGCTCCTGATGTTAGGCCAGTCAGCTGCCTCATAATTCTGCAAAGACACGTGTAGCTTTTCGAAATATGGTCCAGCAACTGCTATCACATTTACTGAATAAACAATGGTGCAATGAAGCCTCAGTGTTCACAGAACACTAACTTCCAAACTAATGCCACATCAGAAATGATTGTATGAACAAACTAAAATCTTCAATTAATTAGAAACAGAATTGGTAGTGTCCCTGAGACTTCGAGAAACTGTTTCCTTGCCCCTTTATTGTACTGTTGCTTTGTTTGGTTCCAATGAAAGCTTTAAAAAAATACAAGATACATTTTGGAGCATTTCTGTTAATCTGCTTTGGAAATTCTCTTAGGAGGCAGAGGCCTCCATGTTCTATGGGATGTGAGCATTTCAAGAATTCCTAGAGAGGAAGGGCTACCAAAAACCAGGGGTAAGTTACCGTCTGCAACGATCTGTGCGTTTGCTTCAGAACAGGAACCTCAGTCCTCAGCTCACAGCATCCTGTGAGCTCTTAGGCCGCGACACTTCTCACTTCTCTTCTGTCCAGCATCTCTGCTTCTAACACTTGATAAGTGATCAGTGACTCAGGAATTTCAGCCTTAGTGTTCACCAAGAACCCTGTTTTAAAAAAAGGAAATAGAAAATAAATTATAGACATCCTAAGAGGAGTTCCAAAGCACAAATTCGCTGCTACCTGGACAGAGTACCATTGTTACAACCATGACTGAACCACCTAAAACTAGTTATATCCAGCATAAATGTACATTGCCTCTGAAAGGGAAAGGTCTGCCTTTCCTTTAGCCACCCATTCTTGTTTTCTCCCCTCTGTTGGCACAAGTATTTGTGTGGATGAAAAGAAACATTTTTTAAATTTTCTGCGTTAATTTTCAGCTGGATCAGTTACCTCATCTGACCCACTTCAATGGTCACATGAAAGCAAAGGCCTGCACAAAACAGGCAGCGAGGACAGGGAAGCCGAAGGGTCAGACAACTTTTCTGCATCAGTGTGGACTTATGCTGGACTAAAGTGCAATCCTATCAGGAGGTCTGCAAATTATGAAGCCTTTTCAGGTCCTGCCACCCACTGCAGCCACCGCAAGCAAGTAATCATTGATAAAGCTGAACCCCTTGCTCACCAAAACCTCCCTCACCTCTGAACTGTGGCTGTTCCACAGCAGATTACAAGGATGGCCCTGGTCTAGGAGACCACAGCACCCACGAGTGCATTTGCATCAGTGGATGCTGCTGGCACCTGGAAGCGACTGGGCAAAAATAGCAGGTGCCCTCTGGGGACTACGTAGGACTTGCGCGGGAATCTGGGTTACAGAACTGTCCTTCCCTGCCTGGCTGTGCGGCAAGCTTGTCTCCGGTGGCACCTGGGTCCTTTGTGACTCCCTCTTTTTGTAATCATTCAAATGCATTACTAGTAACAACAATTACTCTCTGAGCACTCAAAGCAATCCGTGTGCTTTTCTTTAGTTTCTTCTGCAGATACTGGGTGAAAAAGAGTCTGGCAACAGAAGAGACTTGTATGAGCATGGAAGATGAATAGAACCAGAGGAGACCTTTGCTCTTTTCTTGCTCATTAAAGCAGCACCCTGCCTTTCCTCATGTGCATTTCTGTGTCTTCAAAATAAACTGTTCCCTAAGGATTTCTGTAATAGTCACTTCTAAGCTGTGTTAGTTTGGTGTCTCTTCCTTCCTAAGCTGTTTTATCAAATATATTTAAGAAAAGAAATACTGGGGTTAGCAGCTCCAAACGCTACCTCTTCATCTGTGCTGAGGGCTGGCAGAAGGATGTTCTTTTAGTGTAATGATACAATAATTAATGATTTTTGTCTGCTCTGCTTCAGGGAGATGACTAGGAATTTTAAATTGCGGCACACACACACTACCTGAAGAACAGTAGTATGTAGGTGCCCTAACTGATCATCCCAGCTGAGCAAGGTGGTGTACAAATACAGGGCATGGGACTGTCTCTGTTTTGAAGGCTAGAAAAAAGGAATATAAGTAAACTGCGAAAATATCATCTACTATGCAAAGAGTTTCAGTAGTTAACACAACTCATTACAGTCAAGTGTCTGTTTTAAGGAGCAACGCTAAGCTGCACCTTGAAGCATCAACAGTGGTAAAAGAGAGTGCACCCAAAACCACATTCACTGAGAAAGTGCCCAGGCAGATCCTAGCTTCTCAGCTCTTTTCTTTCACTGTATTATTGAGCACAAGATCTGAGCAGTGCATGTTTAGCACATGCCTGAACGCATCCCACACATCAAAGTACCAAAACAGATATTTTTACTTAAGCACAAGCTCAGCACTTTGTGGGAGGAGGGCTTCAGAGAAGGTGTCTTAGCTACTGTGGTAAGCAAAGAAAGGAAAAATATTTAGATCATGAATTCTGTGTGTGTGCACAGGCCATCATATACCATATCAGCCAGGGAACTTCACCGCGAAGACTGCACACTTGTGCTTCTATAAATTCGAATGACATTTACTGTCCCGTTAAGCTGAGGTAGCACTGTTCTAAATGACGCTGAAAGATTAAGAAGTTCACACGCTGGAAATAGACTTATTGGGACATCCACTTAGCCATTCTCTTTTCTAATGAGATAGTGGATAAAATCTCATCAGTGGGCTTTAGAAATCAAGTAATGACAACACCTTTGTTCAGATAAAGAGAATGGATTCAAAAAAGACAGCAGTCAAAACTGAATGGAACTGCCTCCCCTAACTCCTTCTCCGGTGTTAATCTTTGGTGTTAATAGTCTACACTGATAAACATTTTTACAGTTTGTCACTCCAGAATTACCAATTAAAAATACAAAGTCATAAGTTGCATTTACTAAATTTCTTGCATTCCTAATAAGATTTATCTGTATAACCTTTTGATTTTGAAATAAAATTTGACATCATCACTTCAAGAGGAAAATTGGGTAGTAAAATGAAGGTGAATTAAAATAAGCATCAAATACCCTCTGCAGTAATGGACTCTGGAGTGCTGGTAGTCCAAAAAAGCTTCCTGAGCATAATACGGAAGACAGGAGAGCAGGACAATGTTAAGAAATTCAATCGTAGTCATTAGAGTATGATGCAGAAATGACAAAATTAGTAGTGAATCCATCTCTCTTCTCAGGGATGCCAGAGAAAGCCTGGATTTTCATCAGTACAAGCATTAAAAGTACAAGCAAATCAGTCACCCTCAGCACACCCCTGTTAGAGCATATAAATCTAAGGCCACCGGTACTGCTAGAATTAAACTTCATAAACCTCTGCATTTACTACAGCCCCAATGCTTTCTTTCATGCAAAAATAGGAGAGAAACTCAAGCATTCACTCCTCAACTTTTCCATGTCATCTCCCTTCATTTTTGCATTACCTGTGGTTTAAAACACTTACAGCGTGGCTACCTTGTGCAGAGTGCCTCGCTATAGAGACAAAATGAGAAAAGAGAAGGGGAAAAACCGGAGAGAGAGCAGAAAAGGGGGTGGAAGGGGGGGAGGAAGAGAAAGCAAGCCTTTCAACTTTTTCTCACCTAATTTGTGACTTTTTTATTCTGACCTGCCTTTTGCCCCGCTTCAGCCGCCCCCGCTCATCCCAGCCACCGCCCGCCCTAGGGGCGGCCCGACGGCCCCGCCAGGCGCCGAGGGGAGCCACCTCCCGCCCCGGGGGCGGCTCCTCCCCGGGGCCGGGGCCCGGCTTAAAGCGGCGCCGGGGGGGCGGGGACGGCCCGGCTGCTAGCGCCCGGCCATGGCCCGTGACCGCGGCCCGCCCGTGCTGCGGCAGCCCGCCGCCGCGCCGCGCTTCCCGGCCGCCGCCGCTGCCCTCCCCGCCGAGGCCCTCCCCGCCGAGGCCCGCGGCTGGGGTTGGCTGGGAGCGGGGCTGTGGCCGGCGTTGGTGGTGGGGCTGCTGGCCGCCCTCGTCGCCTGGCTGTGGTACGGCAGCGGTGACGGGCGAGGCGAGGAGGGCGGCGAAGCGGCGGCCGGGGCGGCCCCGCTGCGGGGCGGCGACGAGGGGCCCCCGCGGGCGAGGAGCAAGGCGGCGGCAGCGGCGGCCACAGGTACCGGGCGGGGGTGCTGCGGGGAGCGCTGCTGGGGGAGCCGGTGCTCGGTGCGTCTCGGTCTGCCCCAGCCTGCTAGCGAGGACTTAGGTTTGCTCCCACTAAGCATAACTGCGTTGCTTAAACCATTCCTGTTTTAATTAAATGTCACTTTTAGAGGATCTTCTGGCGAGCGGGGAGCAAGTGCTGCTGGAGGCCAAGGCTGCTGCCCTGTCCAGCCCTCGGAAGCCAGGGAAGGATCTGGCGGCTGTACCAAGGAAAGCGCTTAACCATGTTCAAAGTGGTGGAGTTTCCCGTGAACCTCTGGAGATGGAGCAGCTGCTCCCGAAGCAGGGTGCCACAGACTCCAGGGAGCATCCAGCTGATATGCATGGCAGCCAGGCAGGCGAAGTGAGACCCCAGGTGGGACAGGCAAGTGATGGATGGTGTGTGATGAACTTGGCAGGAGTCTCCGATGATGTTTGTAAGGACAGAAGTGAGGAGCAGCCGGGTCAGCCAGCTGAGAGTAGGGACTTGGACCATGAAGAGTGGGAAGTTGTTTCTGAGCACCTGGCCTGGGGGGAGGCTGGCAAGAATGGCAATGTGGAAGACTCTGACAGCAAGGAAGGGGAACAAGGAGACTGCCCTGATGGGGACTTGAAAGCAAAGAGAGTTGCAGCTGTGCCCCCCATGTTTCAAAATATCCACGTGACTTTCCGTGTACACTACATCACACACTCGGACGCTCAGCTGATTGGTGTTACTGGTGACCACGAGTGTCTTGGCCAGTGGAACAGCTACGTTCCCCTGAAGTACGACAAGGATGGCTTCTGGTCTGAATCCATTATTCTGCCAGTAGACACCAAAGTAGAGTGGAAATTTATCCTGGTGGAGAATGGGAAGGTCAGACGTTGGGAAGAATGCGGTAATAGGACCCTAGTGACTGAACATGAAGATCAAATTGTTCATCAGTGGTGGGGATACCATTAATGGGATTTTGGAAGCTGCTTATCGAATGGCAAACCTCCTTATATTAATCACAGAGCCCCTAAACTTTACCCCTTCTTCAGTAGGAGACCTTCTCAAGCGCAGAGCTCTGTAAATCCTGTATCAAAGCTGGTTAAACTGCACGAGCAGCAGATCTCTGCTATCCCCTTTAGGAAATCATTTGGCAACCTGAAAAACCAACTTGAAACGCGTTCTGAAGATGTGCAAGGTAGGCTATGAAGGCACGAGCAGCATTCCAAGCAGCTGCCTGTCCAGGTAAATCTGGATGCTGGACTTGAGTTTGTGTTGCTTTGAGTGGGGCTATGGGATGCATCTTTGTACCGACGGCTTAGGGCTTTTGAAGCATACTAGAAAGTGTGGTTACCTACACTGTAGTAGGAACTTAAGTGTTTTAACTTATGTAACATATTAAGTAAGCAATAAACACTTTCAGACTGACAGTCCTTTACAACTTGACCAGTGAACTGACTCTTAATAACTTTGAAAGAAGTGAATTACTTGATCTGAAATCTTAGTGCTAAATAAAGAATTACTGAGAAGTGGCTGGCACTCTTGGGGGTTCAACCTTTGTTACTCCAAAGTACTTCATTCTCTACTCTCCAGAAAGCACCTCAGCTCAAATGAAGGCTTGCCAGGTAGGCCCCTTTTAGTCAGATCATCCTGTTGAAAGGAGAGCAAAGGTCAGAAAGGACTGTCTGGGCTTAATGAATTACTTTGTCAGGGTGGGAGCAGGCTTTACAAAAACCTGGACTGCTGTGATGGCTAGGGAATAGGATTCTTTCTGAAACAGAGTTAGGTGGCGTATTCTGCCTACGTAGGAACAACATTACAGTATTGCTAGCAACTACTTAGCTTAAACTTGTATGTTTTTTTCAAGACTAGGCTTTTCAACACACATTTATTCTCAGCTGTGGCCTTCTAGTAAGCCAGATAATGTAGAATACTTCCAGCTTCAACCAATTGGTATTTTTACATGACAGAAGCAGAAAGCTGCTCTGCTTACCTGCTTTTCATATTTTTGGTTACAAATACATGATGCCACTTTAGCAAGCTCTTCTTTCCATAATGAGGAACCTAGCTTGCAAATATCACTTCCCTAGAGTGAACTCTGTCTGAAGAGCATAGTTTTGTAGGAGTTCTGGAAGTCCATAAATTATCACTTTGGTTTGGAACACTTACTTCAAAAGCACACTGCTGATCTAATTGTCTGCTAATTCTTTCCTGCTTTGCATGGTGGAGCAGTCCAAATATGTGAAATAGAATGGATTTTGGTGATAGACTTGGACGATGAACTTCAGAGGCTTACCTCCTGCATCTAGTGGTTAATGGACATCCAGTTGGTGGGACCATACTAGAGCTGCTGTGAAGAACAAGTGTCTGAAATGTTGTTACTGGGACTTCAGTACCAGCTGTTTCATTAAACAAATCCATTGAGAGTGGGCTGGGTTGCCTGCTCATGCGGGCATAGCCACAAAATAACTAAAGAAAATCTGGGGGGGGGGGAAATAGGACATAGTTAGCATGCCCTGGGTTGAAAAATAAATCTTAACATGAGGCTCATTTCATTTTAGGGGCTACTGCTTCACTCTAACAAGTACTTCTACTGTTTAATTATGACTATGCTTACTGTGTATAAACAGAAAGCTCTTAAGTTCTGTCCATGTGCACCACCACTCAGAAAACTTTTATGTGGGTTTCAGCCAGTAACTTACAGCTTTAACTGAATAGGTAAAATTGTGCTGGAACTAATGGCTTGGTACCTTAATTGCATTTTTTGCACTGAGCTTTTCTAACAATAAATTCAAGTGAGCAATATACCTAACATACAGAGGTACAGTTTGAAATGTAAGTTGATCTTCAGAAATCACTGAAGTCAAAGCAAAACATCTTATTTCACGATGTTTACAATTCTTTCTCCCATTAGTGCAAGCACTTCAAATAGTGAGATATTGTCAACTTAAAAAGCACTTGTCCAACAGCCACTGCCATTTGAGTGTATTTATACATACATACATTGGAGGCTTGTCTGAGAAGATTAACTGTGGTATTAGATTAAAATACTCACTAGAAAGCCACTTAACCTCCACTAGAATAGAGTCTCTAATGCAATGATGAACATGTTTCAAACAGACTAACCCTGAGAAGTCTCTCACATCGAGAACAATTTTTTTTTTTTAATTAAACAGCCTGCACTTTGATCCCACAGACAATGCATATAGTCCTCACGATTGCATCATCTTGCTGAATGATCAAGCAAGGTTTCTACAAGACCTGCACTGCACTTAGCTATAACTTCTAAATTATTATGCCATTCACATCACTGCTTGCCCAGCAGGGCCTATGCTATGTAAATTAAATGTTATTTGTATGGTCAAAGAAAGAACTCTGGATTTCAGTATTATTGGAGGAGCTGATTAGTATTTTCTCCAAGTTTACAGAGGTGATCTCTCATTATTGAACGATCTATTTACTCAAGCGTGAAGGTAGATTTAAACAAAGTTGCCTTGCTGCATAAAAACCATTATGCTAGAATGGGCTGATATCTGTCTAATACAATGTCCTGGCTGGGAGGTTAGCGAAGCTCTATGTGAGAAACAGGTTCTTGTTGACATTCCTATGTGGATGTAACAGCCTAGCAGCCTGCGGCTCAGGGTATCTAAAAGCAAATAATAAACTGTCTCACTCACAGCTTGGCAAAGCCAGAAAGACTGCAACCAAAGATCTACCTTTTAAGTTCACCTGCTCATACTGCTGACAACAAACTTCTGACAAATTAGACAATTTGATTACTTTTAGGTGAAATGCAATCTACTCCTATTTGTGAAGTAGTTTGGTGTACAAATACTAAATGCTGTGCCTGGATGGTAAGCCGAGCAGGCAGCCTGAGGCTGGAATTGGTACTGGGCATAAGCTAGTTAAAAGTCACATACAGAAACTTGCATTGCAACTTGTTTGCTTCCTATTCACTCTGCAGATGCCTTTGCAAAAACCATGCCCATCCCACGTTCTTTCTGGGAGTTAAAACTTACTGTTTGGAGTCTCTCCAAATGATCCATTCAAAAATATTAGACTGGCATTAGGTTTTCTCTCTAGGGGGTTGGTTGCCATCTGTGGTGTCCTGCTGTGGTCAAGATTTGCCTAACAGTCCTCCTGTCATCCACCTGTATGACATGGAATAACAAAGTGCTATTTGTGCTGCAAAGTCCAGGATGTATATAGCCGCTCCTGAGCCCACGAGTCTGTGACCCTTTCGCCTCCCCAGGCCAATTCTTTCCCTTCTGCTGGTGGCAGGCAGGAAGCCCAGACCTGTTCCCAAATCCGCTGGATTCCAGTACAAGGATGGGAAGCTGTCTTTTTGTTTAGCAGGTCTCCCTTCTCTCTGGCTATTTGTACCTCTCCACCTGCTCCCTTCCGTTCTCACAGGGTTGCAGTCTTTTGCAACTCTTTCTGGCTTGGCTCCTTGAACACAACTGAGAGCGCACTTTTCGACCTTTTCCAACCTGCTGGGCTATGGGGTGAATACATGSTCTCATTCTCTACACCTCACCCTTTTCTTACAAAAATTTTGGTAGATCTGTCAAGTATGTATAACAAGTCCAAACTGTGATACACAAGCCGTCTAAAATGATTCTTTCATTTTCATTGCAACCGATTCCTAGGAAAGCGGAGATGCCTTTAATAACATTTTGACTAATCTTGCAACACTGTTGCAAAAAATGACAGCATCACTGGAAAAAAATTATTAGGAAATACAGAAAATTACCTGAATTAAATCAAAAAACTGTTGACAGTAACTGAGGACAACRTAGGAGCAACTCACTAATCTCTTCTTCCCACACAAGAAGACCTCAAATGAAAAAAACTCTGAGATTTGATCTACTCTGAATATAGTTCTGTAGCTTTAAAGTCAACAAAGCCAAGCCTGTATCTGCATGGCTTGTGCTCATGAAGCTACTTTTCCTGAGCCGTAGCTACAAATCATTTGGTTTGGACAAAATCACCGGGTAAGCCCCTTGAATTCAAGCATGGCATTCCATGCTGCCACAAATCCAAGGCAATAATTGCTTTTCAGAAAGCAGATAATGAGGAAAACCACTAATGCTAGTGAAGCTGCCCCACTGGCACTTCCTGCTGACCCTGCGGATGGTCTGCTTTTCTGTGCTTGGGTACTGATTTATTGCAGAGGGACATCTTGCCCTTTGTTTTTTTAGCACCGTTTATAGCAAGGACTCTCCTGCTACCAGGCCAGCAGCTTCCATGACCAACTTCTCAGACAGCCTTGCTAGACTCTGAGGGGGCAGCACTATTAATCTGCTCTTCACAACASTCCCCTGACAAAAATCAAATGGCAAAATCTGGAAAAGTACTCMATTTGGGACGAGTACAAAGTTCTTCCTCCCCTGCCTTTTTTTCTACAACTATCTTGTTCCCTGAGATACTGTCAAACACTAACGAGGCTTTACACATCAATGTTTTGTACTTCAGCGATGCTGTTCATCTTACTATTTTGGAATTGTTTTTAGCATTGGATAGTCTTTTAACTCTTTTAAGTGCAGTAAGTCATTTGCCCACTGCTGCAAAATCTTCAAATGTCAGAAAACATAAGARGTTTTAAAATAAATTTATGTATGGCAGGTGTGCTCAACATGCCTTCCTAGTACTAAATCTTGCACTAGGAATGGCCTTTGAAAACATCATTCTTAGGCACTGGTATTAAGGGAAGGTTGTCTGTATTGGTGACTCAACTGAAGCATTTTGGAGACCAACTGGAAGTAATATGCCCAGCTATTTTAGCAAACTTCTTAATATGGGTGGTGGAGCSGGGTATTTAAGTCATACTAGACTGTTATAAGAAAAAAAAGTCAGYATAGATTCAAAATGCATTTTTTTCTGCCTAAACTTCACCTATTTTAGTTTTTATAGAGGGACATGGATTGAAAAAGGACAAAAAGTCCCAAACTAGGAACCTACACACCCTCAGCTCTAAGTCAAAATACGAGTGCTATGCTTACAAAGCTAATCCCAAGGCAGACTGTGGACTCTCCATTTGTACTATGAATCAAGCCAAATATCCCAACAAGCAGTGAAAATTACATAAAAAATACCACTTGATGAGTCCATTCTGCTTAAAGGAGTCATGGCAGAAGATGAAATCTGTGCATTCTTGCAGCTGTAGGTATGTGGTTCAACACTTTATCTCAACATTAACAGGAGCCACGGGCAGGTTTCCTGCTTTTTTTGGAAATGGCGGTTCTGGGACATCCAGATGAATCGGAATTTATTGAACTAATACATGAAGTAGGGAGGGAGGGGAAACCAATTTATTTTAGAATGAAAAAAGAAGCCCAACAAATCATTTCAAAACTGAACTTTCTAAAAAAGAGGGGAAAGAGGTGAAATGGTGTGCAAGATCCAGAACACATGGAAGAAATACTGGAACTTGAAGCAGTCAGCAGTGCCCTGTGGCCAGCGTCCCTCAGAGCACACAGCTATTGAAAATGTGTGCCAGTAAAAGASTCTATATTTAGATGTATTTCTACTCCTCTGTACTTACCACTAAGAACTGTAGAGAGTGTCATGGTTCAAGGCAAGAATTACAAAACTGTAAGAACTTTTATTATTAATCTTCAAAAATATAACTTATGTTAAACACAATGTACATACGTGAAAATAATCACTAATGTATACGGAGTCTTCACTTCGATAGCTTTTTCTCCTTTTCCTTTGCTTTCTCGATCTTCACTTCCTGAGTTCTGATCATTGATGCCATGGCTGAAAATAGCAGCAAGAACGGATTATCTGAACACCACCTTATGTTACAATGATTGAAGCCTCAGGTGCAGACACCTGAAGCTTTGTAATATCCTCCCACACGTTACGCTGTACTTATCAAGCCCTTACAAATGCAACTTTAGTTCGCAATTCTTTATACGCAGGGCCTTAACAGAAAAGATAAACCTAGTTATAAACAGGCACCACCTCATCTGCTTTGTGAAGCCAAAGCACCAAATGCTGGAGTAGTGGCAAAATGCTATTGACTGCAGAATCTCTCTTACGGGATGGTGTGAAATTAGTATCTTTGGTCCAACGCTCATGGAAACGGGTTTACTTAGTGTGTACATAAAAGGCTTCCCCCCCCATCTTTTATATAGTAACTCTCGATACATTACAGATATGAATATATATTTTTATGTGAATATAGAAAACAGGCAAACTGAAGACGTTAATGGATGGCAAAGAATAAAAATGAGAACACTTACCTTACACTTTATATAAATAATTTGATTAGTTTTACCTAAATCAGGTCACTTATATGTCCCTGACACGTGTGCGCTGTATGATGTAGGGAAATAATAACTTCCCAAATCTATGCAGAGAGACTTAAAGGGGCAAAGGGGAAGCAACTGGAATGTGCAGTAAGAAAAAGTGCAGAGAAAAGAAATTCCATCTCACTTGGCATCCTGCCATCACAGGAGTTCATGAGCATTTTACCAGTGACTTCAAAGGGAGCAAGAAGAGAACTTGAAAAGTTCTCCGTCGTCACTGTGGTCATCTCAGATTTAAAAAAACATTGAGGAGGAAAGGATATGCTTCTGAGGCCACTGCTGGGAAACTTATGTTTTTGGAGTCTACCGCTGTCAGAGTATCTTTCAGTTTCCATGAGAAAATCATCAGCTTGTTAAAAATTTCATTTAATTGGACATGACAGCACACGAAGGCACCCCCGACCAGCTGCCATGTTTGAAATGTTAAGGATCTTGAAGCTTATTAGAGTGAAGGGCTGAGCAACAGTGCATTGTGGAGTTAATCTAATTACTCTCCTRGGAGCAGGATAATGTAGAAGTGGGTACTGCTAGTAAAACAGGCACATCTAAACTGACCTCATGCAAAAACACAGGTAGTGCTTTGGCAGGTAACAAGAACATTTCTGGAGAGTGTGGGTATTTTAAATAAAATAGGAATATTTTCGGTAAATTCTGGCACCTTGGTTTTTTATCTGTAATGATTCCACCAGGTTTTGCAGGCTTTCCATCTTGTTCTGTAGCCTCCTAGGTGTATTCTCACTAGTTTCCATGGGCTGAGAAGCTAGTGAGAAAATTGTTCATCAGTATGTTATCAAGGTCATTATAAATTACTTAAACATTCCATCTAAAGTGAAGTTCTTAGAAAATAAAATTTCAAACAATAAAACTTCCAGTAGCAAAGAAAATGAGTAAGAAGACAAGGTTATTAACAGAAATTTATACTTAGTGGTATTTCTGTTTAAGTGAAAATACAACCACATTTCTATTTTGCCTATTTCCCCATTTGGGGAATGGAGAAAAAGTGCTTTATGTTACTAAAATAGTATTTATGCCCACAACTTCTAAGTCCCTCTTTGCCAGTAAAACTGCAAGGGTTGTACAAAGGAAAGCAGTATTGTCAGTTGCATTTTACAGATGGAAAACTAAGGTACAGAAAGATGTAACTTACTAAAGCCAGGAATAAAACCAGAAATTCCAAGTCTTTGAAGATCCAGACCAGTGCAGAATTCAATAGGCATTGTGCCTGTCTGACTGAACACTAACACCCACAGACTGACGCGATCACGCCAGTACTTTACGAAGAACTACAGTCTCCCACCCYGGAGTCTCTTCTGACCAGAACTTGTACTGTTTCATCTTTGCTGCAGTCATCAATTCTCAAATAAAAAGAGGCAAAAAAAAAAGGAGCCAGAGATGGAGGTAACTGGCTGACCAGATAAACAAACAAAACAAAAAAACCAAAACACAACAAAAAGAGAGTGATGCCACTTATCTTTCTCTTCAAACTGAGCAATGATTGGCAATTGACTGAAAGTTACAGTTGTGACCTGCTAGATCTCCTGTGGTCTACATGGAAACAGTTTGGGGTTTACGTCCAATTGCAGAGACATCCACACCACAAAGCCTGCATGTTTCCTAAAACAGGTGCAATCCAGAACCGAGGCTCATTGTGGGGACGGTGATGTTGCTCTACAGGTACGGAAATTTGCACGTACACACTTACAGAGCCAATTCATCGCTTTGATGGGGAAATGCCACGCACATTTGCGCTCTGCTTATGAACAGGTATTTCTTAGTTGTTAAACATGCATTAAAAATACAGATTAGCTAACAAATACGCACTTCATCTTTGCACAGCCAGACAGCTGTGGGAAGCAAAGGTCAATGAGCAACAATGTTAATATTCTAGTCAGGATGACTGCTCAGCCCAGCTGTTTTAGATACCACTCTGCATAAAGAGAAGATCCTGATGTTTCTAAAATGCAAAAGATAAAGCGACTGAGGAGAAGTCTGCGTTAATAAAATAACAACAGAATACAGACATGCAGGTTGAAACTACAAAAAAAATCCCACCTGAGAAGCAGGAAACGTTAGTCCTTTTGAGCTCGTTGGAGCTATGGTTAGATTTTTGCCTGTACCAGAACTAGCTTAGAGCTAGGTGTGCAGCATCTCTATTACACTCCTACCTGCAGTGCTTATGTGCCCTCTAAGAGATACGATCTTTTCAGACGTTGCAAAATAGAGAAATGTAATGTTTAAAAATGGTATTTGGGAARTATTATTTGAAAATTTAGTTGCTTACCTGTTTTTCCTATTGCATCTACTCATTTTGGGGTCTTTCTGCCACTTAAATGTAATAAAGCAGTCCTGACAGCCTGGCTCACTGGCAAGCAATTAATAGACTACCTTGAAAACATTCATCATCCTCACACATATTTTGTGACGCAGGAAAGCTTATTTTTATCACTGAAGAGCTACACAGACACAGCCTTACATCAGTATTTTCATTAAACCCCAGAACTTTTCTAAATGTGTTACAGGAACCACAACAACTATTAAAAATATTAATATTAGGCAACTGTGTTGCCTGTTACTGCAAATATTGATGTTAAGCATCTCTACAATCTATTTACCTGAATAAAGCAATTTACCAGTTCTTAGATTTAGTGGTGTATGGAATTTATCTCCTCTTTGTGTAATACATTAATTAGCTGCTACATTTTCCTCACAATTCCTTTATCACAGAAAAACCTTCTACTTGAACAGAACTGTGACAGGGTAAAGGCAGTCTGATGTAAGCAAGAACAGGTCACTTTTAGGTAAGTGGGCCTGAACCACTAAAGCAGTGCTTTAAAATGAACCATCAGTAAATTATGTTTCAATAYATTTGCATACTGTAATTGCACTTGCTGGAACCACAAATGGAAGATCAATCCCTTGTCAGCCATGTACATTTGAGAATCACCAGTGTTTACATTCAGGAACACGAGTGGATTCCTTAAGTGACGTATTGCAAAGGTACATAAAAAATAAACGCAGTATGAAGTACAGGTACCGCAGTCATAAACTGTAAAAGATTGTATCAGTGAATGATGGTGGGACTCCACTGGTTTCTACAGAATTGCTGGACGGCTGAATTTAACTTACAGTTTGTAACTCACTTACTGTACTGGCTGGGAAGAGACCCAGCCAAGCTCTTTGGATCAGTAAGTGGGACTGGACTTACTTATCTGGGGGACTGTGGCTGCACCCTCTGAAGAGCCAACCTTCCTTGCGGGCGGTCTGTGCTCTGGTGAGGCGCTGGGGCCAGCTGCAAGGTCATCGGGTGGAGCAGTTAATAGCAAGTGTACTGGAGACCTTTCTCTGTATCTCTCGTCCTGAGAGACCTTCTTGGGGGAGGATGTATAACGAGGAGCTACTGAGAAGACAGATGCACCTCCTAGGAGATACCCAAGCAAAGAGCAGTGAGCATACACCTGAAGAGAAACTCCCATACCGGCTTTGACRTTATCTCTGTAACAGTTACAGGGCTGGGTTTCCTTCATTGCACTCTTTCATCCTTTCCATTCCTTATTAGTAGCCAAGGTAGCAGAAGACTATAGCTTTTTTGCAAAATATGCTTCTTTATGTTAAARTGACTGTCATGTGAAGAATGGCCAGTAAACCTGCCTAGGAGAAAGTAGGGCCTGCTTTTTTCTGCTGACTACTCACTTCATGTTTACTTCCAAAACAGCCTGATGGGAGTATCATAGCTGCTAACAACCCAAGACTCCCCGTTCGTCACTGTGACCTGGATCTCATTACTTAGGTATAAGAAGCAGAAAAACCAATGTTGCTTACACAGGTCTGCCATTTCCCTCCTTTCCCATAACTGACTGATATGCTTTGAATTCCTGGCAGCAAAAGAATCATWAGGAAAAGAGACAAGATATGCATAGAAATATGCAATCAACAGATTATGTAACGTATTTTCGTATGTACGGCACACAGTGTGTGTGTAAAAAAAAAAAAAGGTTGCATGCAACTAATGAGGGGAAGATTTACTACAATTCTTCTCTTTTTCTTCCCACAGTGCRTTTCCTTACTCCTAACACCCCTCCTGGGACGTCTTGAAAATAATTCGGGGGGTTTCTAACAAACTCCCCTTGTTCAACTACTCCTTGAKTCTTCTATGTAAAAAATGCTATTTGCAGCTAGTTTGGAAGCTAGGAAAAAAATCCCTGGATGTTGCAGTAGGTTTGCCAGAAGGCTGAAGTACCCAGGAGATTTTCTTTAATACTCGGAAATATAGAAAGAGGACCCATAGTAGTTACTCCTCAGGACAAACAGAGGAGTTCTAGCCTATCTCTGAAGCACAGTGGCTTAAATACTAATAGAGAACAATTAAATATATCAGCGTCTGCAGGCAATTCTCACAGAAAATTCACAGAATGGATAATCTATGGGCAACAAAACAGAAGGCGGCTAAGACTAATATCTTCAAACCCTGATGCTCAAAGCCATATCCTTATATTTCTGTTTAGGTTACTAAATTMATGTCACTACATTTTAAAAGGTACTGACCACCCAGTACTTGGAAGGAAATCCACGGAATTTGCAATGACCTGCTTCCTCTCAAAAGCACATCCATATTTAGATAACTGAATACAGAATTCAAGAGCCTAAATTTAGGCACCAAAAATTTGACAATATTATCCATGCTAATTACACAAGACTATCGCTATTCATTAATAACTACCATGGAAGATATCCATTTTAGGTGTGCTGGTATCAGCTTCCATGGAGCTGGTTTGCAATAAGATATAGATTTTAGCGCCTGCCAGGAGGTATTTGAGTAAATGACCTAAGAAAATATACTGTATTTGGACTATATTTTTTGTAATATTCTGTAACGTTCCAGTTTGACATCGATATGGCACATTCATCCTCAAATGTGACTAGTGAAAACTTACCAAGGGAAGTAAAGGGCAGGGTAACGTCTTGGGACTGTAGATCTGCAGTATGTAAGCATGAAGGATCCCTGCAAGCAAAACGATGGCAAAACTTGCATTCTGGAAGTATTATGCTAAGTTTTGGCAATGCTAGCTAGCCTCCACAGTGAGAAYGTGAAGCTCTCATATGTAATCTCGAGATATTACACATGTAAATTAAAAGCAAACAATGTAAATAAGTTGCAGAGCTCTTTCTTAGAGGGATGAAAGTAACATCACAGCTTTGTTTGGCAATTCCCAGGAAGCTTTTAGCATTATGAATAAAACAATACAAGCAAGCTCAGGACTGATGCTGTATTATAAAAGCCTTAGAAACTGAATCTCAAATGAGTACTTWAAGAAGCAGGTTACTCAGCTAAGTGAAAGCACTTCTCACTGTCCGAAAGTATCCTTTTCCACGATGCTTTCAGTAGCAGAGTCTCTAGCTGCAGTYTCCCTGCACGGAAAAAAGTATCGCTGTCAAAATCACAGCAAAAGCCRTGCCAGTAGGATTGCTCCATTTCACTTTTTTAGAAGATACGCTTGKTTTTTTTTTTAAGCAGAGTGCAATGGCAGCCACATTCTAATAGTGAAGAAAAGGCATCGTAAAATTGTTACACGAGTTCACTAAAAGAAGTCTATTAAGAGTTGGAGTGAATTTAGACTACTGAAGTAATGGATATCTTTGGGAAATAAAGGACTAGATTCGTTATGAATACCAGGTAGTCATAAAGATGGAAAAAAGACAATAAACTTCTGCTTTAGACAACTAATGCCATTGCAATCTTCCTTTTGGTTCCTCACACAACAGTGCTTCTATTTAGCTTCTTCAGACCAGCTTCCGGTTATTAGGTGCTTTTTAGCCCATATTTCACCTAATAGCATCAGATGACTACCATAACATAAATTCTTGCCTTTTCCAGGTTTGGACCTATGTCTTTTCTCAGGCACTGTAAATACAGTGGTATTTGATGAGAGAATGGAAATGGATCATTGATTAATTTCCAAAAAACAGCCAGACTCATTTTAAGTATGAGCACTGAGAGACACTTGGAAGTGTTCCAGAGAAGTAAAATCTTGCTGAATTTAATGTTGAATTTTTGTAGAAATGCTCCATTTCCACCAGCAGCTCTGCTATTCCATCTGTATCTACACAACACCCCCCSGCTAAGCATGCCTGAAGCATACAAAGTGCTATCTTTCTTTACCATACAAAACCTTCTTGCTCTATGTCAGGCTTTTTGTGAAAACCTCTGTAATAGACCAAAAAAAAAAAAAAATCAAGTAAGATTTTATAACAAATGGCACTTGCCATTTGGCATCTTATATTCTGATACGGGAACTTTGGATACAACACAACTTTTAACTAAGGCACTGGGAACAAAAGAAAAAAAATAATAAAAAGAAAAAAAATAATAATTGAGCTTCATCTCAGTTTTCATAGGAGACAATCAACAAAATCTTAGCTCTGCTGTAGGTACCTAAAAGCATCTTGTTCCAGCTTTCCATATGCCACTTGTGTATCTTTTGGTAAAGGTCCTCTATTTAATTAATAAAGTATCTATTTAAAAGGAAATTCATTAACTTCTACGGACTTCAGCAATGTCCTGTGGATGTCATTACCACATTTTTCTTTACAGTAAATGCCAACGTGATGAATGCCTTTTGGTAATCCTTCTCCCTTGTTTAACACCAATTCTGCAGTATGTAGAAACACAAGCCTTGGAGATTAAGGACACAAGCCTCGTCAATGAATCTTATACATCATGGAGCTATCTCAGAATTTTGATCTACAAGGAACTTCTAGTCTTTACTAGAACATAAACAATTATTTTTTCCCAATTTTTAAATCCATTTTGTACAACAACTCTCTTTTTATTTCTCAAAATATTGTCTGTATCGTCCTACTGTATTCACTCGATCAACATCTGTATCTGTGTTGTCAGTGACCTCTTCAGAAAGGTGATTTCTCACCTCTTGCAAGGATCTGATTGTAGGCTGAAGGCAGCAGCGCATCCTCTACTTGCACCACCTCTGTGTAGAAGGATGTAGAAAGACAACATCAGAACTGGCACTACCAACAGCACTGAGATAGTCATGTACTTTGACAGACGGCTTTGTACATTGAGGGATGATTAGGTGTAGGATTCTCCCATCCTCATTTCAGCTCTGCAAGAGAACACTGTTGCAAGGGAGAAAAATTCTCATAAAATCCACATGGTCTGAACCATAAAAGCTTGCAACCACATCTAGAAAAGAACAGTTTCTCCCACCGCCACCATAAACAGAGAACATAGGCAATAGTCATATAGTACAGGCTGGCAAAGGACACTGTTGATCTATGATAGGCAAAATCAAGGTAGGAAGAGGTAGTACATTTACTACTTAAAAAAATCAGACAGATAGACCAACTTCTGTGCATGAATCCTTCTTCTGGTTGTGAAATAGAAGCTTCTATATTTAAGCCGTCAAAAATTTGCGTGTTGATAACAGACAGATCTTTTGTTCAATAAAAATACCTGGGAAAAGCAGAAAAACCCAGAATACATAGGATGTTGTCACTGATGTGATTTTGTTCCACCAGTATGTATTATGGGAGAATTTGATCCTAATCGAAGTCCATGAATTATATTTTCCTTTATGAAGTATCCTTATGTTCTGGATTAGAAACACCAGAATTTGTGCTGTATTGATTTTTTAACTTCATGTACCACGACCACTGTCATTATAATTCGTTTGGTAAAAAAAATAATTGCCTACTTCAACAATGAGAGAAGGGATATTTACATAAGGCAGAAAAAGAAGAAAGGAGTTCTAAATGAAAATAAAAGCAGAAATGCCAAAATGCAAGCAATAAAGGCAAATGGTGTAGTCACTTTCTATTTCCCTACCACCTAAAGCATCTGAGGAACCTGGCAAACCACACAAGCTTTGAAAGCTTTCAGATTATCTCAAGCTTACTTGTAAACCCAACTTTCTTGCAAAAAGGCATCCTATACTGCTCCTGAAGCATATGAACGGCCAGATCCTAGTTTTAGAAGGCAATACAAGTACACAGCACACAACAGAAATAACAGTATATTACTCTTACGCTGTATTCCTCACGGTTGCTAAAGGTGATTTTCTCCCACCATTGCTGTCATCCTTGCCAAGATCCACAGAGGGAATGTCACTGTCTGAGCTTGTTAATTCTTGAAGAATCCTCTTTAGATCCTGCAATGGTTCTTCCTTCAAAATGCCTAGCTTGGAAGGCATCTGAAAGAAAACCATTCAGTCACAAAGTATTCACAAAGGCACCCTCTTTTTCAACTCTTACCTATACTCATCCAAAGTCACGTGTTTTTCCCCCTCTACTCTTGTCTTACCAGTTAGAAACAAAGCAGATTTTTTGTAATTTTCATTAAGAAGTGTTGGAGGCTAGATCATGGTAACTTGAAGACTGTCAAAATACTGTCTGAATATGACTGCACTCTTATCTGGAAAGTTATCTGGAAAGTTAACTGGAAAGTTATTCAAAGCAACTAAGTATGATTGAGGGAGAACACGGCTAACATCTGCGTTTCGAATAAATGTTGTAAAAAGGTTACGACTACTGTTTCAAGGTCAAAAACATTAAAATAAGCCTTTAATTATGAAAGCTTCCCCCCCCGCCCCCAATACAACCATTACCTTTTTCAGTACTCAGAACCAATAATCTTTGCTTATGTGACAACTCTGTTTTCTCCTTTTTAACCTGTGATCCCAGGTATTACTGYACAGTACACAAACACAGCTCTGAAGACAGAAATACTAGTATATCAGGGTGTTTTCTAGGCACTCATTTCTGTAACAGCTGAGTTGTCTGCAAATATAAACCACTTGATTGTCACAGCCATACTCCGAGATGAAGTGCAATATTATTCTCATTTTACTGATCAGGACTTGAGGCAAAGGCTTGGTTCAAAGAATCCTTTCTTTCTGTGAAGAACTGGATTTTTCAGACTAYTCAGCACTTCACATGTTCAAAGCACTGCTCCCACTGACTTATGCTTCATCGGTGGATGGAACTGGCTAGAAACGTTTTGCTAACATGTTTTCATTGAAAAAAAAGTCATTTCCAGTGGGAACACGCTAGTTTCAGCAGAGCTTATATGGAGAACAAATCCTCAGCTTCATAACGGGTCAATGTGACACTGAGTCAGACCAAATCCTTCTTTCCCACATCACGGCTAAGAAACCAGGCTATCGACCACGTAGGGTCTCTGTCTCAAGTGTTGGAGCCGCTTCATTTTGTACAGTAACTAATCATGCAGGAACCAAGAATATTCAAGTAGACCTTGAATCAAGTTCTCCTGCAACCTGTTAGGTCCTCACCATGGTACTACATTAAAAATCGGTCCTTCTTCTTTATCTTCAGAAGTATAAATTGATTAGCTCAAAGAAAAGAGAATGGGAGTGCCTGGTGCTGCAGGGATTTCACAGGATTAACTATCCTTTGTTCCTTGATGTAAATGTTTGTCACCACATCAGAAAGTAAAACAGAAAATATTACTGAAAAATATCTGCACAAACTTGTAGTCTCCTACAGATTTTCAGGTAAAAATTAACGAGAAGACCTCTACCAATTTCTGTGGGAGATACATCAGGTCCCTTTTGGAGTATTATACAAAATCCATACAGAAAATGCCAAAAGATTTTTTTTTTTTTTGCATGAGAGATTTGAGTTGATGTTTTCTGTAACGAAAAATTAGAACACCACTAGCATCTAATTTAAATCTAAATGCAGATGTACAAAAACAAAAGGAAGGAAGGACAATGATGTGTCTTTTAGGATAAAATTGGTCAAAGTCAGTGAAGGACAGCTTAGAGAATGATTTAAGTATTAAAAGCCACTACAGGTCAATCACATGAAGAAATTTATCAGGAACTACGTACAAGTCTATTTTCACTGCCAAATATAAATGATTTACAGCAAGTAAAGTACTAGCAAAAAAAACAAAAGTGAAAACCAAACTGCTTACAGATCAGTAGCTTCAATTTTAATAGTTTATAAATGTTACTGGTGATAGAGGTAAGATAAACTCCTATTACAATCTACAGAATTTTTTATTGACCGATTGATTTTTACATATATTTCGCAAATGAAAAAAAAGAAAATCTGAAAGGCCGTAACATACGAGAAGCTACAGAAAATGATTTCATCTTTGGTGTTAAGAATTCATGCTTGGACACTCCTACCAGATGCTCTCCCATTTAGAAATTCCATGTTATTTTTACTCTTTGGAACATCCCCGTTTCCCGCGCAGTTTCCCATTTTGAGGCAGGTACTCACATGAGGGGCAGAGCTGGCCAAGTTCTGGGAAGGTGGCATGACAGCAGAGCGCAGGTGGTGAAGACGCACTACGTGCCGCAGCTTGCCCGAAGCAGAAGCTGATGAGTAGCCTGGGCCCTGCAGCTCCTGTGGAAAAAAATTAGCCAAGCAGAATAAGCGAATACAGCTAAGCAGAATAAACAGGTATAGACAGCATGCCCTCTGTAACAGGGCATCTCTTTTAGTAAAATCTTTTATAATATGCAGCACTCAATTCTCAAAACACTTCCTAGTATTTTTCAGGTGTGCTCAGACATAACCCTTTTAGTGACTGAACTGGGTGCAAGAGTGACAGTTTCATTCATTGTCAGAATTTTAACACATGCTCTGGAACCATTCAAGCAGAGGACATCTCAGGGCCACCACAAAATTAAACTGTCCCACAGTTCTTGTACCTTCTTCCCCCCCTTGGGCGAGAATTTCTTTTGTTGGAATACAAGATTCCCCACCTTTGTCGTTGTTCATATGAAGTACTTTTTGTATCACTTATGTAGATTTGTATTTTGAATATAACATTCCGTTTCTCACTCAAAACTAGCAACTGGGGTGGGTCACTAAAATTAAGGATAATTTCTTATGACAAAACTACTATTCCCAGTGTACTGTTCATTTATAGCAGTGGTTTCATTGCAGCCTTAATAGCCTATGGTTATAAATAAGGCAAAGGTAAATAATATTCTCTACTAAACTCAGTAGTAAAGTGTCCTGGTTTCGGCTGGGATGGAGTTAATTTTCTTCCTAGTGCTGTGTTTTGGATTTAGTATGAAAAGAACGTTGATAACACACTGATGTTTTTAATTGTTGCCAAGTAGTCTCCTAGTCAAGGACTTTTCAGCTTCCCATGCTCTGCCAGGTGCACAAGAAGCTGGGAGGGAGCACAGCCGGGACAGCTAGCCCAACTGGCCAACGGGGTATTCCATACCATATGATGACATGCTCAATATATAAATAGGAGGCATGGTCCAGGAAGTAGCGATCGCTGCTTGGGTATCGCTCAGCGGGTGGTGAGCAATTGCATTGTGCATCACTCATTTTGTATATTCTATCATTATCATCATTATTTTCCCTTCCTTTTCTGTTTTATTAAACTGCCTTTATCTCAATCCACAATTTTACTTTTTTTTTTTTCCGATTCTCTCCCCCATCCCACTGAGGGGAGGGGAGAGTGAGCGAGCGGCTGTGTGGTGTTTGGCTGCCTGCCGGGTTAAACCACAACATAAAGATACAGATTGGACTAAATCTACTGGTCAATAAAAATTTTGGGCTCTATAATAGAGATACCGGCTTTACATTACTGCATGATTTTCCCTATCTTTCACTAATGCTATATAGCTCGACAGATGTCARTTACATGTCTTCCTTTTTCTGTCCCAGATGCCTCATGACCGTATTTCCTTTCCCCTTGCTAACATCTCTCTTTGCTTCTTAAAAATGACTTTTTTTGGTGCTGCCTAACTAATTAGCATAATCAAATTAAACACAGAGCCCTTGTTTCCAGCCTGTATGTAGCTTTAAGGTTGCTGGTTTTATTTCAGGCCTGAAGAAAGATGTGGGTGCCCAAACGCTTGTTAGTGCTTTCTATCTCTAACAGTTACACTCGTAAAAGGCACCCCTACAGACCTTGTCTCTCTAATTCATTTTTCATAATAATGTCATGAACATTTCTAGCTTTTATTTGCCTAGGGCCGCAAGAAAATGCTGAAATGTCACTGAAACCAAAGCTTAGCAGCTGAAGCATATGGTCCAATATTCCTGTAGCTGTTTGATTTTTTGGTTGCCCTTACTGTAAATAGCACTTTGAAGTAACTGAAATTATGGACATGACTTGTGCAGCAATGAGGTATTCCATGTAAAAAAGGGTTTCAGAACACCAACTTTTTAGAGTACTTGCACTAAATAGGGTTAAACCTAAAGTGAGGACACAAAGTAAATGCATCTAACTTTATACCCATCCTTCTCAGTAATGTACTTACTTTTACATCTAAAGTATGCTGCAGTCTGAAGCGCATAGCTTCTTGTTCCTGACACTGGATTATGCACTGACATTCTGCAAATTGCATGGATGCCTGTAAGAGAGGATAGAAGAGGCATAAATTAATTTTGCTAACTTTCTGTGGATTACACTCTTCCGTGTTTTCTTTCTGATAAAGAAAGAACAAGGTACACATACAGATGCTGTATTTATCTACTGCTATCAGTACAGAAATACTGCAAGATGACCAGATGCCTTTCTTGATAGGCTTACTGACTGGTTATATGATCCTAGTAGCCATAATATGTAAACCGTAATATCACAGAAGGGAGCTAATCCTGTCAGGGACAGTCCTAGACCTACTGAACACCTCCGGGATTAGAAAATTCAACTGTGCTAATGAGGCAAAACTATACTCAAGGTTTTAAAATGGATCGCTCATAACTTCGTTGACCTGTCTTTGTTGTTATATACTCTTTCTTCTTTAAAAAGTTTACACTGAAAGGGTGTGAGAAGATCTAATAATGTAGCTATTTTTCATTGAGTACTTACCAAGATAGCAAGAAGAAGAGAGGAAGCTCTAAGCCAAAGCACAAAAAGAGAGAGATAGATCTTTATGAACCAGACTGCTTTTATTAGTCTAGTAGAGTTTCCTCTTCCGTTTTAAAATAAAACCTGGCTCTCTTTCTGTGCTTATGACTGCCACTGAGGCATGGGCAGGCTCCCTGAGGCGCTGTGGATGTATGGTTACAAGCAGCAACTTTTTGAACATTTAACTCTGAATCATTAATGATGAGCAAGATGGCAAATTACACTTTATGATGTTTATACAATGGATGCTCTGCAATAGTATATACTAGCATCCTGTGAGATGACACAGTACAACCTTTACTAATTTCTAAGAATTGTTATTTAGTGTACCATATGTGCTAGTTTTCAGTGAGCACCTGCCTCCACTGTGTCTCAGCTTCTCTGTCAGTTGGCTAGTACTGTGCACAATGATCTATATTACAAAGAAAGTTAAGTTTCCAGCGTCAAGCATTTAAAGTAAGAAATGCCACACTTCGGAGGAGGTATCACAATTACTTTTACTATTTTTTTTAAAGTAATAAAGCAATTTGAGAATGACACCTTACATCCTGAAAATTTACATCCTGAAAAGCTAGAATTCTGAGCAGCTGAAAAGGACTCTTCCTTCTGGAAGAGCAGCAGCTTACCTGTAGGGCACCTGGGATTTATGTGCTAGTCAGACCAAAATATAGAACCTAGCCTTAAGAGTCAGGTATGTCATCAACAGAAACCTCAACTGAAAAAGGCAAAGGAAACAACATGATGTTCTTAAAAACTTCCCTCACCCTGAGGGACCCACAGCTGGCTGACTAAGGTCCCAGAAAGGGCTGAGCATGGACAAGTGTGTTGAGTCAGTGGGTGCCCACGCTCCGTTCCAGTGGAGCCCCTGTCATATTGAGTAATAGTCTCTCTCGCCAGGGAAAGGAGCTGTACCAAGAGCCAGTGGAAGGTCAATCTACTGCCTGGAAGGTCAATCTGCTTTAAATTCCCTGCAGCTTGTATTTCCCTGAGATAGTAAGGACTAAATCACGAATTCTCTTAACGAAAATAGAAGCCTTTTATCATTAAAAAAAGAGGAGACAATCTTAACTATAGACATCTCTTCAGGTAAGTCTCTTACAGTACATGTGAATAGGACATACTAAAGGCAACCTAGGCAAGAGGTCAGACATCTTCTCTTCCCAAGTGACTGTAGAGGAAAGCACTCAGAAGTCTCACTGAACTGAAAGCTACCTAAAACTACCTTATCAAGGGCTGTCTCCATTTTGGATATTTTTTCTTTCAGACGTTTGTCTTGTGATCTCAGGATCTCCAGTTCCCCAGCAATCTTGGTATTTTCTGCTGCAATACAGCTCAATTCTTGATTTATTTTGCTATTTTCTTCTCTGAGGTAACGCTTCTCCTGAATTTAAGATAAGGACAACAAAGTACGAGTCAAGAATCTGTAACTACCTACATTACACATACTTGTTTTCTGCAAATTTTTTTCTCTTTGAAAGATCTGAACTAACCCTTTCAGAAGCTTAGCTATTGCATCTTGCAGAAAGATGAGGTTTTTCAACAAGAAGATAGGTCTTATAAAGAGAAGTACAATTGGACTGGTCCTGATGAAGTAACATCTCGGATTTTAGATCCATTCTGAAACTGGAATTTTAAGCTTCAGGATCCACAGGATCCAAAGGCAGTAACGAAGGAGGACAGGTTATAGCGAACAGATATAAATGATCATTCAGTAAACTCCAGCTATTGGTAACTGAATGATTTCTTTGTCACAGAAAATGCTAGAAAGACCTCAATATGCTAGACGGACTGTGACATACAGAGTTCACAACCAGAACTGCAAAGAACCACCTCAGAAAATAAAGAGGGGAAGCACTGTGGGCCAAATTCAAAAGGATACAGAAGGCATTAGTTGACATTTCTAAAAAGACCTGGTATGTAAGAACTTGATTCTCATTGAAACTAGTACTGTTCTTTCACAGAGAACAATTATAAATTAAAACCTGTCTCTATGCAGGCAGCTAATTTATGTGGACAGATATCCAGGAGATATTCCCTGATAGGTGCTAGCAGGAGGACAGGGAAGGTGCCCATTACATGAAGTAAAATTCTCTTTGGTCCTTCTTGGGCCAACTGTGCTTTTGGCTATGCGTTTCTCCAAACAAAAATTCTCTAGATACAGTTAAATACTTTTACACGGAGCTCTTGTGACCTTAGCTGCATTTGTCATTGCCTCTTCCAAGAATTTAATCTTGCTCTGTAATGCATCTATCTGTCCTCTCTTGGCTGTGATCTGCTTCTGCATTCCCACTGCAACTTTCACAGCTGTAAAAGACAAGGTTAATTCTTAATGCATTGATTATGCATTCTGAATCCCGACAAAAGACTCTGGAAGTCAGTTATCAGCAATATGTCAGAATAAGTAAGTTGAACCAGGATCCTGTAGTCACTTATGTGTGCAAACCACCCATTAGAATCAGCTGGAGTTTTGTCCAAGGTAGTGGCACCAGACCCATCCCACACACAAGACAAGAAGACAGCATTCCCTGGAAATCTGCATAAAGATCACCTGAGAAAACTCAACCCATGGTTTAAGTTTTACAGTATGTAGTAAATGGTAGAACAAAAATATGTTGCCATCTGCAATATTGTTTGTTTATTTCACAAAATATCTGGAATATCATTACAACATCTATTGACCGATGAATACTTACAAAAATCCTCTTGTTAAAAAGACAAACGTGTGTGATTTTTGGGAAGTTCAATCCATAATTACCATGGCCATCAGATCCCTCCATAGTCTTCAGAGCAGTCCTGGTCTGTTCCAGTTCAGCTTGGGCAGATTTCAACTGCATTTTCAGTCTGTTTGCAGTATTTTCCATCTCCTTGATTTTATCCTGGTAGTCCCTCTTCAAATCTTCAAATCCCTCTGGTGAAAGTAAGCAAAGATTGAAATTATAGTGACAAAAATTATCATTCTTCTAGACTAAGACTACTGATCTGTCGCCTACTCTCTTTAAAGGAGTATTACATATGCAGATAGCTAAGACATGAAGCAAATTCTGGTGGTTGCCTTGGGTCCAGCCCTTCTTTTTTTTTTTTTTTTAAATATTATCTTGATCAGCTTCCCCACGCATTAGTTGTGAAAACAGTGCCCSAGTTAGAACATAAACCTTTAAATAACATTGTAGCAAATTGACGACAAAACAGAAACAAAGTTCCACTGTAATTTGACCCCAGATGGTTAATGGGATCCACTAGTGCTCTTAAGTAACACTCAGGAAAAAGTGGTCAAGTTTCTACTCTGTGATTTACTAGATCTGCTTCTTTGGCCTCGAGAGTCAGGCGGTTTAAGTATTTTTGCTCAGAGTAGGGAGAGACTGCCATAAAGATTGTATTCCCATCATTCTGTGCCAGAATCCCAAACCATGACTTAGCTCTCTGAAGCAATCTGACCATCCCATGCTGGCAGGGAACCTTCTGCTGTACCAGCAGCCATATTTGGATTCAGCAAGCAACCCGCTCTTCTATTTTTAACATCAGCCCAATTTAGCAGCTATCGGAGCTGAGCTAAGTCGAGGCTCCCTACCTGCAACGCCAGCTAGCTCACTCCGACAGGCTTGGAGTTCATTCATTAGCTGATCTTTTTCCAGTTTCATATCATTAAGTGCATGGAGCCTCTCGCTGCATGTGTTTACCAGTTTAACCTTTTCCAGTTCCAGCTCACTCAGTCTGGCCTCCATTTCATGTATTCTGGCTTCCTTCTCATCCTTTGCAATCTACTTACATAAAAACCAATAGTAATTACGTGTCATATACATAATTATATAAAATAACCACAAAGATGTGCAGACATCATCATCACTCTGAATCTCAGTTGTCAAAGAACAGTTTGGCGCAGGAAAGAAAAACAGAGTAAAATAGACAAATTACTCCTGTGAAAATTGCTAATCCAGGCAAAAAGGGTACAGGAGAATCTGATGTGATGGCTTCACAGCATGTTTAATCTTACCAGGTGTATATGAAAATTATTTCCATCCTCTTGTAGCACTACCTCCATATTCACTCCTAATGCTCAACTGTCTTCTTACAGAAGAGGATGAAATTCCCTATCTGGAGTGATTTTTTTCTGAAGATGCTGACCTGCGTAAGACTACCGTATCCTGTAATTCTTGTCTGAGAAACAACCAGTTATAAACAGTGTCCTCGGTTTGGAATTCTGAGTGCTCACTGTCTGTTATTTCTCAGTAACACTTAGTATTTCTGGTTCTGTTACGGGTGTGGACAATTGTATCACTGAGGACAGCATGTTATATTCCAGCTTTCACAAACCTTTTGGCAACTGCTTTGCACCAGTGAATTATTCATTTTTGGTGGTAATGTGGTAATATTATTCTTCTCTGCCCACTAACTCTTCTAGTGCTGTTAGGATTCAAGGTGCATTGTCTGACCTGCTTTAAAACCACAGTATTAGCACATTAAGGCACAGACTTAAAAACAGAAAACATTTACTGTCTTACAGAGACATAAATACAGCATCATTTGCACACCTTAAGTTCTTCCACTGTAAGTTCCCAGTCATTTCTTTCTTTTATAAGCTGAGACTTCTCAACTTCCATTGCTCCAGCAGTTCGACTGTGCTGGCCCACAATCTGGGTCATGTTATCAATTTGCTTTTGGAAGATCTCAATAATCCTTTCCTTCTCCAACAGCTGCAGTTTCAGCGTTTCACACTGTGACTGCACATTGTGTAAACAGTCCTCTTCATTCTTTAGATGCTGGAGCTCCTGCATCCTACTGCCAAGCTGTGAATGTAGCTTCTTGATTTCCCTATTGGTAACCTCAAGGGCGCTCTCTTTCTCCTGCAGACGGGCCGTCAGATTTGACATTGTTTTCTCAGCAGTCTCCAAATCCACCTGTTTGGCTGTAAGATCTTCTTTAACTTTATGGAGTGTTTCCTTGGTTGACTCCAGCTGGGCAGTCAAAGAGGAGATTCTTCCAGTGCTTTCATTTTTTTCCTTAATTGCAGCCATCTGAATAACAGCAATATAACGATCGACCAAGAAAAATGTTTATTTCTACCTTTAGAATTTCCTGTCACATTTCTGGTTTTCTACAGTTCATCTTAAATATCTTAGTTTTACRGGAAAATTAGGTCAGCATGGTCTGGTCTACAGCGACTATGTGATTCTTCTGGTTTCCTTCCTCCTTCTCCATTTTAATAAATGAAGTATTGCTCAGAATACTGTTTTTTTAATCATAGAAAATGAAAAATGTTAAACTGATGTAAAAAAATTAATAAACCAGCAACGTTAGTATAAAATTTAGAGTAGCTGGGTCTAAAGAACTTTAAGTGTTAAAATTCAACCGACTGCACTGTAAGTTGGGGAAAAAAATGTATGTACGTGAATAATTTATTATTGATTTTATTCCTGCAGGCAGCAATGTGCACCACTTAAAGCACAAAGTACTGTGACTCAGGCACTGCTAATAGTACAAAATAGAAACAGAAGAAAAGAATGAACTTCCTGGTGGGAGGATTTTAAAGGAAAAATAATGGTTTGAGAAAATGTAGAACAATGTGTGAGGTAGCAGAAGCCTGTGGTTGGTAGAAAATAAAGGAATTAACTTGATCTTTACTCATAATGCAAAGTGGGTTGCCTAATTACAGCTCATTTTTGAGGGGCTGAAGTCTTGAAGAAAGGGGCATGTACTACAAGTCAGTGTCTAGGAATCTACTTTGTCAGAAGTAATTCTTCTGACATAGCTCTGCACTCAGCTTAGGGTTATAAACACAAACTTCATTATGTTTTCATTAAGCACTACATCAAGTAAGGCATTATGAAGGCCTTTAATTTACTAATTATTCTTACAGAAGTGCTCACTACCAAAAATACTACCTTCAATAGTTTGTTTGTTACGTCTGGAAGCATCAAACTTTCTGGAAATTTACAAAATGTTGTTTGGGAGGTTTACAGCCAAAATCAAACACGCTATCAGCAGAAAATTCATTTTCCCCTAAAGCTTGTATGTCAAAAATCAAAATTAAAAATAATGCTTCTACTTCCTCATCAGTAAAGAGACATGAAGGTCAGATTACTAGAAAAAAAATGCAAATTCTGACTGTCATGTATCTGCATCTTTGGAAGGAAAATTCTGGGGTATGAGCTCCAGAGGCCTCCCAACCATGGTAACCAGAGACGGAATACCAGGTATTTCTATCTGAAGTACAGCCCCCAGCCGGTGACTTTCTACCCTGAACACTATCACACTGCAGTGGCTCACCAACCTGGCGCTCCATTTGTCTGTGACATTCAGTCTTCATTTCCTTCACTGTGTTTTCCATGCGCTGCAATTGCATGTTTTTGTTGTCTAGTTCTCTCCTTAGATGGTCAACGGTGATGCTGTTGTCTGTGTTCCGATCCCAAAATCGCTTGTTCTGCTCTTTTTCTAGACTTAATTCTATCTCTTTTTTATGAAGTTCAGTCTGCAAGAAATTAAAGTCACCTCCCTCCTTGAATCACATTTAGGATTTTTTTGTTCTTTCTCTTAACATTAGCAACATTCAATTACACGGATACCTATCTGAATAGGGACTACTGCATGGGTTTACGCTTAGCAGAAGACAGGAATATTGGCTAAACTAGTCTGACACCTCCACATTTTCTTCCAACAAAGCAGTAACTTTCAACTTTATATATTGCTGCTATAATTATTCTGAAGCATGTAACATCTCAACACCGAAGTCTTTCATGCCATTCATATCTATCCCAAAATCAGTATAAGCTACAAAAGGAAAAAAGATTGTACTGTGTCAACATCAAATGAAAAACAACAAAGCACTACATTACATGCCAAAGAAGGCTGCTCTTGATAAATACCCATGGTAACCACTAATAAGAATTGTTCATTGCTTGTTTCATTTCATGCAGTAATTTGTCACATATTCTCCAGAGCTTATATCTTTTCCACCTCAGACATAATCCTAACAGTACATAATTGAAATTCTAAATGATAATTTAAAATGTAAATAATATTAAAAATACTGACATACACATTTCAGAGCTACTAATTTCAAAAAAATGAATTCAAAATGTGCCCAAACTGCATTATCAATAAGCATTTCTGCTAAACTTAACTACTGCTATTGTTAGCTATCTGCATATTGTTAAAGCTGAAGTAGAGAACTAATAGGAAGCTCAGAGAATGGCAGAAAGAAAACATGAGCTGAAGACACAGAAACAAAAGGAATCCTAAAATTAGATTCCTAACCTTCAATTATGCAATGATTATTCTGACTTCAGTCTTCTCTATAGCTATGTACAATCTGTAGGAAAAGATTTACACTAACATATTCTTGAATAGGAGAACACCGTGTGGAATGAAATAATTTCAACATCTCCTTCAGAAGCTCTGTGACACTAACTGGGCAAACAAACCTAATGAAACCACACAAACTAATATCCCAAAATTCAGTCATTAAGGAATAATCTTATGTAAGAAGAAAAGCAAGGCTAATTATAGTACATGAAACCAGTTGTGATGAAACGAACCCTATGTGGCAAAATTTTTTTATCCTGTAGGTTCAATCTGTGAGTATTCTCAATCAGTTACAAAGGAATGTTTAGTGCTGTTAGGAAAATCCCGGATATGTCTTGCAAAATATGTGTTAAGGGACCAAGGTTCCTTTACAGAGGGACCTAAACTGTGAGGTTGAAGTGAAGGTAGCTCAGCATCTTTAATATGATTTGCATAGGATTCAAGGTTAATTCTGAAAGTCCTGCATTGCTAATGGAAAAGGCCTTTGGGAAATCTTCTTCACAGCTAATTCAAATTTCTAGTAAAAAACAATCCTCAAACTTAATTCTAAGGGGGCTGCTGCACTTTGGAAACAAGCAATGTGCAAATCTGAACATCAGCTGTAAGAAGAGGCTTTTAGAAAGCAAGATCTTTTTTCAGTACCATCACTTGTTTTTACCAACAATTGACGAATCTGGTTGTTCAGATTTCCAGATTCTTGGCTGCGTTGATCCCGTTCTGTCTCAGCTTCTGCTCTCTCAGAATGAGCTATGTGCAACTGCTTCTCAAGATCTTCGACCTAGAATAAAGACAAATATTCATTAAGAATTATCTTAATGTATTCTATTTTAAATAGTACATTGGATTTCTTCTAGCTTTCTTCTAGGTTCTCTTCGAAAGAAGTCCAAATGTCATCTTTCGGCTCAGCAGAGCTATGCCCTAGGTGTATTCAGAATTGTGTTGTCTTCTTTTAGTGATTAAGCTCAATTTCATTGCAGAGTTAATTGAGGTTCCTGAGAATTAATTGGCTTCCACCCTGATCCACAGCTCTTCAAAAATTCCTTACCTACACCACAAACATTGAATGGAATGGCAAAAGAGCCACTTCAGGAAAAAAGTTCAAGCTCCTTGCTTGATTTGCAGTACTACTAGTTAGAAAAGCCAATATAATGCAAGTGTAAGTAAAACGCCATTTATATGGAATCATTCAATGAGAAAATACACAAAATCTCCTACAGTGCTCCTGTAATAAACACTTTGGGATCTGCAATCTCTCTTTTGGCTAACACCAAAATCTGTGCATTTCCTTTCTACTTCCTTAAAAATGTTTCTTCAGCTTGTGACAAAAGCAATAATCTCTTCCCTTCCTCTTCTGCCCCTCACCCCCTCTTTCATGCATCTGATTATAACGATGACGTAATTTTTTTCAATTAGTAATGGACCATTTATGCAGGGCTAGTCCCAAAACCTCACGTCCTTCACCAAATGGGGGCTGGGAACATCAAGATGATATGAGAAAATGTTGTCAAGGAAAGTTCTGAAGACCTTCTTAAGAAGTTTTTCTTCCCCAAAATCGGATAAAATCAGTAATCTTCTCCAATGCTCCAATGACTAAGCAGCAGAAGGACATTATCAGGGCCTTTTCTTCCTGTAATTGCCTGAGGTCCTTTTTGAAAGGGGTTTCTCTCATCTTGTGGAGCCCTCCATCAGGAGATATCTCAGTAAATCCTAGATTACTTCTCCCTGAAACCCTTCTTACACAACTACTCTGTATTTCCACAGAAAATCTAAGCCTGAAGTATACCCTCTACAGAGCTCAACGACTGTATACAACATTATCAATAGGGCTTTCACAGAGAGTGACAGAAAGAGCTGTCCTCACACAAGGCCTTTCCTATACAATTAAGTTAATTTAGGGAGAATTTGGTCCCAAGCATACATTCAGCCATACTCGCTTTGTGTTTAATGATACAGTGAAGTTCTTCAGATGCACCTGCCCAACAGCAGGTTTTATGTAGCTAAGGCAGGGAGCTATATTCCTTCACTATGAATGCATTAAGAAATCTACAGGCAAACACGTTTTGCTCCAAGTGGTAGTCACTTTCTCTGAAAGGATGCAACTTCTGGCGGTGTATGAGATGATGGACCAGTCTACACCACTTTTTAATAAAAAGGTATTAACATAGGCATATCCAAACAGAACACTTACATATTTACATTTATATCCACTAAGTTAAGTACCAGATTTTCTGACTGCTGAAACTATCTGGTATCAACAACTTAGACTGGCTTTAGTTTTCACCTACTCCCTTGAAAATTTTAGTTGCTAAGGTGTTTTCCTACCAGAGAAGCTGCGGAGAAATGCTTGTTGTAAAAGAGTGACATACAGTTGTAAAAGCTTTATTTAGATTCTCTCTCATACCTTCCCAGGAATGACTCCACATAACAGCCTGAGATCAAATGATCTCCAGCTATCAAGTTGTCTCTCACTGAAGTCTACCTTAGCAAGTCAGTGTATCACACTTCCTATTCAAAAGCAATTTTTATTGAACCGAGATAGATAGATACACAAACCCAACATTTTCTGGAGTTGGTAGACTGCGAAAAATAGCCTTAAATTGATTCCCAGTTTCCAATTTCACATCTGTTGTGAGGTAAACATCATGAAAGGGAACATGCCTAAGGAATATAGACTAGTTATAGCTATATATGTGGTATGACCTTATGCTGTGCACTGCATGACTTAAATCAAAGAATTCAGGTAAATAGACGTAACATGAAAAGCATACCATATATTCCACTCTTCCTTGAGGATGAAATACAGTAATGGAGATTAATTTACAAATTCTCCATAGTTCAGTTATGATGCTGTGAAAAGTCACTTTTGGAACGGACTAGTTTGAGTTTTGATACATGTGAATCAATGGAATTGATAAAAGTGCAAACCTACAGAAATGATAAAACACAATGTCCTTCCCGCTCTGCTTTATAGCGCAAGTACACGTACGCCATGGCTCCACAGGCTTGACCTGCACATCCCTGCCATTCCATTCTCAGACCTTTTTGGATCAGAGACTATCAGCTCTGCCAAACTTCATGGCACTCCTGTGACCTGAACCTTCCCTTTCCAATAGTATGCGGGAGAAGGATGCCTAAATCCTTATGACTTGTAATCTAAGCTGGATTTGGATCCATGAAGCATTTCTGCATGGGTCAGCTCCACTAATTTTTAAAGGGAGTGGAGAGCAACTGTTGTCAGGTCATTTTCTAAAGAAAACAGGAATTATCTTTCACCAAAGATAAGAAAGAAATTAAAGATATTCAAATTGTTTATAAAACGGGAATCCAAAGCAGTGAAGTAAGTGAAAGATACAGCAGACGTGATACGGAAACGCGATATAAAATGCTGCAGTTCGTGACATGGTAGAGATTCTGTGGTGGGACTGTAAGAAGTTCTCTCCATTTGTCTGCAGTAATTCCCTGCTGTACTACCTGGAAAAAAGGTGGTCTTTGGGGGGAAGCGTGGTTAAAAAAAGTTTGTCAAGACTAATGTTTTCTAATGGGATTAAGAAATGGTTTGAATACACAGGTGCTGGCCAGCCTGTCTTTTTTGCCTATATTATATCCTGCTAATAAGAAGCCTTTGGATTTCAATGAATGTTAAAGATTCTTAACTCACAGTGGGGCATTTCTGGACACCTGAACGCTTCTCAAGTGCTGCTGTAATCTCTGTGTTCTCCCATCCTTGCACTTACCAAGACAAAGTTACCAAATCATTTTTCTGGGCAGTATGACTTAAAAAAGAAGCTATTTCTACTGCCTGTTTTTTGCTGATATATTCTCTAGTGGTATAGTGGAACAATGTTCTTGTCCTGCATGTGCAAGTGATGTTTGTAGTGCAGAATCATTTTCTGTTTTTCCAGAAGGCATCATTTATGGAATGCTCTCAATACATTCGGCAAAACTATTCTGTCTTCAGTAAGTTTTGCAAAGCTTTTTTGCTTTAGAGAAAAATAACTCTTTCTCAAAAATAATACAAACAAATAGAGTTAAGGATAATGTAATTTATCTTATTGTCCACGCAGTTTTTCTGAAGCAATCCCTTATCAAAAGACTTTTCTTATGTATCCGGAACATTTCAGATATCCACATATCCAGTTTCATTGGCACTAATGCTAACACACAAATCCATACGCACCTTGTCTTCATACATCCTCTTAGCTTCTCGTAATTCAGAATGCAGCTGAGAAACCGTAGATTCCAGATGACTAACTTGATGTGCATGCACTGAGTTTTGGTTTCTTGTTTGTTCTCTACGAAAAGTTTTAGGTGGAGAAATTAGAAACTGTAAGAACCATGAAAGTGTGAAACATTTGTGGTCGTTTTCACTGCAATCAGTATGACCACTGAAACTTACTGCTTTGAAGTATGATTATCACAGTGGGATCACATAAAAATTAAACCTTCTTACTGGTTAGACTTGCTCTCTGATACCTATCTCACATAACATTACATAAATTGAAATCTTGATGCTTTTTATTCCTGATGGTAACTCATTTATTCTCAAGCAAGTTCTAAGAAAGCTAAGTCTGCTTTCAAATGCACCCAACTATTCTACAAGCAGAACTGAGAAGTGTTTTGCTATCGGCTATTCAGTCTCAACTATGCAAGTCAGAGATTAATGCATACTGATATTTAAATCTCATCTTAAGTTTGCAACACTGCACGGCATGCCCTCATTTTTTTAACTGATATACTGAGCACTGATTTCTGAGTCATCAAGCGGCCGGTGAGAATTAGCATCTTTTTATTCTCACTCAGTTGTTACCAAAGTCAACAGTACCAACACAGCTATTTATCCCAAATGAAAATTACCCTTTCTTTACAATTACTGTTCATTACTATTTGTACACGTATGCAAACAACGCAACTGTTTACCCATTCTTGTTTGCAATTCAACCTATAATGCTGCTGGAAATTAATTTTGTATCCGAATCCATAGAACATTTAGAAGGCAAAGATCATGGTGCAATGCAGCCACCTAAAACTGCACTCAGCCACAGCTCTTAGCTTATACAAGCCTTCATCCCTTAACTCTAGCCATGTACTCCGCAGAAACTGTTCACAACCCAGATAACAGAGATTCATCATTCCAAAAGCTGGTGGCAAGAACAGAGCTGACRGCTCGAGCCAGTTTGAACTTGCACTGACTTTGCTGGCTCTACTCTTCTTCTGAACCACAGCAGTCTGAGAAGAGAACCAGTCTGAGCCTCCCGATTCTCAGAGTTGGCCTAATGCACAGCTGTTTTGCCTCTCCTCTATATAGCATGGTTTAATGTTTTTTTGGTTTTTCCCTTTTTACCTTCATTCCGTAATTCATGCAAGGACTGCTTAACTCTTTAAACAAAGACACTAAGAAACCAAAAGCGTAAGGCAGACATTAGAGTATACTAGGAGCATAAGCTTTCTCTCAAATTAAAGTTACTCTTAACGTTTTCTAGACTATAATCAAAAAACATACTGAATGATCTCCATCTGGCTTTGGATACTATTTGCATAGCTGTGTGCACTGTTAGCTTTATCAGTTAGTGCTGCCACCTCCTGTTCATGCTCACTTATTAGCTGCTCAATCCTGTTTCAAAAAGAAAATACTGGTTATAATTTTAGCCTTGGCAAATAATAACTTCTCCACTGAAGAGGTAATGATATTTTTCAGTAGTCAGAAATGTAATCATATTGATGTTCTATTGTGAATGAAATATTATCTAATGAGTTATTCACCCTTTTATTTTGAACAGGTTACTGTATAGTTCAGGTGGACAGCTGGGGAAATTAGGACTTGTTGAACAAGGAAGGGCAAAGCTCTTAGTGAAATTAGTAAGAAAATGCTGATGTAACCAATGAAGTGATTAACTTTCAATCTTTTCTTTTAATGGTGGAACTAGTCTCCCAACAAATTCCAGATGTCCACTTAAGTGACCAATCACACTTACAAAAGTAAGGTGTACAGATTCTTCCAAAATAGTATTTTTTGAGGCAGTGAATAAAACAGGAAATTGTCAGCATGGAAGGAAAAAGCAGCATTAAAATCAAGAGCAAATAAACATCTGGAATGGAACAATTATTAAGTCCTCAAAAACATCGCTTGCTGCTCCCCAGACACTCCCCACCTCCCCAATATCATCATCATCAGAAAATAATTATCTGTGGAATGTGAAAAAATGTCTATTTATGTTTTATGAATAAATAAATGGAGAACAGGTACCTATTTTGATGTTGCTGAAGCAGAAGTTGCTTTTGGGTCTGTGAATCTTTTTTCAATGACTCAAGTTCTTCTTCCACCTAGTGTAAACAGATGACAATGCTAACCCCTAAAGAAAAGACGGTCTGAACAGTAGTTTTCAAAGTGTAATTTCCTTCCTTTTGCTTCCACCCTGAACTGTAAAAATGTGCACAATACAGGTTAAATTCCAGCAATAAACCAATCTCAAGCTGGGGACAGTGTAAAAAGTTGGCATACCAGAACCTGCCATCTTAACTGCAAAATAGCATTTGTACCTCTTGATGCCATACCCTTTTCCTTAGGCCAGTTTAGATGGGAGCTCATGGAGTTTTCAAAAATATTTTCTAAAAAACAGACCACAGAGTGTTCAAAGGCAATGTAGCACTTTCTTCACATACCAGGACAACCTTTTCTTTGAGGTATGACACCTCCGAGTCTAAATCTTGCAGGATGTCAGCAAATGCTGTGCTCAGGTTGTGGATGTGTAGGCTAGTAATATTCTCATGCTCATAGAGGTTCTTGCCCGTGCTGTCTTCGTAGTCCATTAGGATGCCACGTAGTTCCAGCAGTACTTCCTCGTGGCTGTGTACCATCTTTTTCAGATGCTCAGTTTGGCTGTCAGCCTCCCTCAGCATCTCCTCCTGCAGCCGGTTGGCAGCTTCCAGCTCCTGAATAGTGTTTTTCAGCTGTATTTTTACATCCTCTTGGCTCTGGGATTCCTTTTGTCTGAATTTGGAAACCAAAGAAACAATTTAAAAAACACGATTCACAAAACAGATTTTTATCCCGACTAATAGGTGTAATACTTAGGTTGATTAACTGCTGTTTTTTACAACTACGTAATAAGCTGTTTTCTAAGCCAAGGTGCCATAGTCTCATTGTCTTCATTCCTGAGGGCAAGTTTCTCACTTAAGAGATCTGGTGTGCCTCTCAAAGCCCATATATACACTCTCCATAATACACCTGTCTTGGCCTTCATACCTGGTATCCTGAAGTGCATCTCTTTCCAGTTGCATTTCCATTAGTTTGGTCTGCAAATCAGCAATGACCAGTCTTAAATTTATTTTCTGTTGCTCATGTAGCTCAGTGGTCTAAAGGAGAAAAAAAACAACGAACCAAGCTAAACCAACCAAAATACTGAATACATAACCTAAAAAAAAATGAGGCCGAGAGCAGCATGGGTATGGGAATTAAGAGGTTATTTTTGTTTCTTTTCTTTTTTCTTTTTTTTTTTTTTTAAATATGCCTTAGTTAACCAGCCAATCACACTGTGCTGCAGTGGACTGACTACGCGTGGAACACTNTTAACCAGCCAATCACACTGTGCTGCAGTGGACTGACTACGCGTGGAACACTGTTACAGGGATCGTGCCAACATTATTACCCATTGCCTATTTCTGTCTATCAAACGACATGTGGGAATCATGACGGTCAAGTACAATTTACAGCAGCCAAGAGGCTGCTCAAAATAGCGCTGGCAAAACTGTCCAAAGACTCAGCAATGACAAAAACAACAAAAGCTCATCTATACTTAAGAAGCTGCCCCAAATTTGCAACTCACTTCATTCAGCCTCTCCTGCACATCTCTACCTTTCTGCGAGTATTCTTCCAGAACGTTTTCCATGTGTTCTTTGCCAGCGCCACTCATGGTTTTCTTCTCAGAATCAGTATGTATTTCATATTTAGAACTGAAGACACTACTGGGTAGACTGCTACCAGTGCTAGAAGAGGCTGAGTTTTCCATCACTGTGCTGAGAATCGAAGAAGCTAAAACATTCTGGTTGCCGAGAAATGGGCTAGCAGCACCTGAAAGGCAGATAAATTTAAGTGTTGAAACAAGAGTTGTTACATGAGAATAAACAGTCATCTGTACAAACTGGGCATTAGTGCCTCTCAGTGCCTATCTATCGATAGTCAAACGTAGGAATCGTCTTTTCTAAGGACAACAAACCCAGCCAATTCTAGGGTTGCACACTGGGTGGGGAATGCCAGAGTGTTCAGAGGAGAACACTTCAAAACTTAGACTAGATATAACGAAGACATTTTTTATGCTGTGGGTGGCGAAACACGGGAACAGGTTGCCCAGAGGGGTGGTAGATGCCCCATCCCTGGAAACATTCAAGGTCAGGCTGGACGGGGCTCTGAGCAACCTGACCTAGTTGAAGATGCAGGGCRGGGCTGGATGCTAACTGCAGGGGGATTGGACTAGGTGACTTTTAAAGGTCCCTTCCAACCCAAACTATTCTATGATTCTATGAAACTGCTCTGCCTTTACCTTGGGCTTGCGCCAACAAGAGCTGTTCAAGATGCAGGGCCTAAAGAGGATTCAACTTGAAACATGAGTTTATGAGCACCCTTCTAAATCACATAATAGTCTGCAATGTTTATAGTGATTTACTCCCAAATCTTGTTCTGAAATCTGTTTAATACTTGCCCACGCTAGGCATATTGCCACTTCGTAAAGATTCCTCATGACTCAAAGAACGTATCATGGATTCCACTGGGAATTTGGTGGCTTCTTCGTGGAGTTTTAGAGCCTCCCTTGTTTGCCTTTCCAGTGCCTCCCTGCAAAATAGCACACAGAAACTTTGCTGAAAAGGCAGGACTGAATACAGAAGAGTATCCAAGTGCACTGCGTCACAAATGCAACTTGAAATGAATAACTGAAAAGAGAAGCGCAACCAAAGAACTTATTCGGTAACGCTGTTGTATTTTCCTGGTTTGCACTTATATTTGGCAACACAGTGCCACATCTTCAACTGCTGCAGCTCCACTGTAGTCAACTGAACTATCGTGTTTTGCCACTAGCAGGCATAATATATAAAAGTCCAAACAAGTAAAATAACACTTCATCAAACAAACAGAACTTAATTGGTTTATCTTCTCAAAAGGAATTTCCTTTCATTTCCACATTTTTTCTCCTAGCTGTCCAGTAAAATGCTACCTTACTGACACAAAACTGTAACTGTATGGTCAATGAAACCCACAGAAATCTGTCAAATACTTCATTTGCGGGCATAATAAGAAACATCTCAGAAAACTTGTAGAATCAGAGAAGTGTTTGGTTATATGAGCACAGAAGAAAGCAAACCTGTGCAGATTCACACCATCTCATTTTATTGGAATTGATCAGGCAACAAATCGTTTCCTACATTCCGGGGTGGGGGGGAGAAGAACGGCAATGTGTGTGTGCAAAGAAAGTAGACAGATAAGGGGAAAAAAAAAAGGCAAAAGGATTTTTTCTGACCAAGAGAAGAAATCCAGTCTAAGTGGGAGTAGTAGGCAAGTTTTGGCAGTTCATCTATAAGCTGTAAACAGAAGAAAACTAAGAGGAAACACAAAGAAAAAAATAGTTGAGGGTCAAAGAGGAATCTGAAATTATGGAAAAATATTTGAAGTGGCAAGTCTACAGGTGAGGCAAGAATATGAGATCAGCAAGGAAAGCAGCTCCCTGCCATTTAGCATCAGTACTCTTGTATGTGCATAGCAGGACTGTGACATTCACAAATGACCCAATTACAACATGCACAGTTGATTTCTGTCCACACAGCACTTTTTTTTTCACAATGCAACAAGTCCCTGTGTCTGTGCACTGCACTTCTTATGCTGCCTCTCTGCACTTGTATTAACACATCCTGATAAACCTGGATTTTCATTCTATAACATTACTGATAAAAAAGATTAGAGGACATAGGTGCAAACAGAGCTGCAGCGCATGGGGAAAAGCATCCTGAGGAGTCTGTCACCCTGAAAGTGGGAAGAAGGGGCATCAGCTACAGGCAAAGGTGGAGGTTCTATCAACACTGCCCTGTTTTTGTCAAGTATAACCTAAATGCATAAACAGGTTAAAAGAATGACTAGACAAATCCCCAGAACTAATAAATGTGACAGTTGGGAACATTCAGATTCAGTAAGTCTTTACATTCTAATTCCTTGGACACTGAGATACTGAGGTATACTAAGCAAAAACACCTCTTTTTCCTGACCATTTTTCTATGCACCTGCCACTACACACTGTTGCAATAAGCACAGTGGTGAGATGACACTTCGGTTTGATCCATCAGAGTCTGAGTGAATCAGTGAATCAAAGCTTTAGAAAGAAAAATACCATCCCCATTCTTCTCAGTTGGCCATTAATTTTCAAACTCATTAATGATCCTTCTTTGGGAGAAACTTTCAAATATTAGATACACAACTGTATATAAAAATCACTAAATCCAAGCACCACCTTCTGGGGGAAGGAAAAAAAATCACCCAAAACAGAAAAATCACTGACTTTCACAAGTATCACTTTTCCAATGCTGAATGATTCTGAATCTAATAGTAGGCAGAATCCTGGACCCCTGCAAATTCATTATCAAAGGGCAGTACTATATCCTGCTGTTTGTGCAGAAATCCCATTGCCACCAGGAAGAACTTATTCCACCGTGGATAGCAATGAAGCTATTATCCTGGCACACACATTACAATGATCGGTGTAATTCATCCTTCACTACAGAGTGCCTTGTGCACCCATATCCTGAAATTTTGTGTTCACATCTTTCCTGTTACATTAGTGTAAGAGACTACACCTTAGGAATGTGTTGGCTTCCATTTTCATTGAGTGTGCTGTTTACTGTAATGATACATAGCAGGTACAGGAATTTCTCTAACAACAAACAAAACCGGTGTACTACCTCAATTCCTGGATATTCTCGCTCATTGTAACAGCGCCTGTGAAGAAAAAGATCTGTCCTTATTTTCTAATACATTAAGAATCAACTTTATGTAATAAAAAATTAATCTAATTTTAATACCGCAGGAGGAATTAAAGGATATTGAGGGAGATAGTTTCTCTCCTTTTTAAAGTCTTATGCTTGGTTTTGCCAGGATGAACACAGATGCAGACTTTTGTAAGTACTTGTTAGCATCGCCTGTTAAGTTTTGCCACAACAATGAAGTGGCAAATCATATACGCTACCACTTTCCTACGATGTTTCCAGATACAGAATTTTTCTACAAGAAACACTGAAGGTGAGATTTCTATAAACATCTGCCTTGGTCTCATCTACGAACGTCTATCCCAATCTCCTTGATTAAAGCCAAACAGACTTCTTCCTCACAAAAGTCTGGGGTAAGCCCAAGGTGGGCAAGTCTAGACTTGTACGTCTTGAGTTTTAGGAGCGTGATTGTTATTAATAGCCCTTGGGGGACAAGTCTGTGAACCTTTCCCTCGGGGGGGGGGGGGGGGGGGGGCGGGGAAGGAAGAAAAATTTATTATTCAGGGGTAGCTTTCAGCCGGATGGTATCTGATGGGGGTTTATTTGCATTATTTGGACTTTCCGGGGTGACCGGTCCTCTGGAAGACACGGGACTACACTGTAAGTCAAGAGCTAGCTGCAGCAACAGGTTCCATACCATGGATAATTTGACACCTTCAATACACCCATTTGACTGAAAAAGACCACCGTGGGCACGTAAGGGAGGGCACGTCCTAAGGGCACGTAATGGAGAAAAGTGGAGCCCTTTATCCCAGAGCCCAATCCCAAGTACCAGAAATGCTTCCTTAAMGTGAAAACATTGCCTCCAACCCTCACGTAGCAGCCCCTCAAAGTTCAACTGCGCCACGACGACAGGACCGTTTCTCCTAAATCGGGACGGACCCTGTCACTTCCACCACCCCGCCCGCGTTTTCCGTGCGGTGAAGGAGAGCGAGGCCGGCGGCGGCTGCGGTCGACGGATCTCCGCGGCCGGCGATAGTGGCGCGGGCCCGGCCGAACGCCGACAAAATGTCCGCCGCATAAGGCCACCTGTTTTTCCGTGGCGGGAAACGAGGGAGCCCCTGAGCGCCCCGACCGGCCTCTGCCGCCTGCGCAGGTCTGTACCGAAGCCCCTCTAGCCTCTATAAACCTTCCACACCTCCGCTCCGAGGGGCTTTTTACCTCATCAGGGCGTGCACCCGCTATTGCTTCCTCAGAGAGGCTGCTCTCTCACGGTGAGAACGGTCTCGTTCCTTCTCCGGCCTCCTCCCCGCGAAGAGGCCCTCCCGCGGCTACGACCCGATCCTCTGGGAGCCGCCCGCTTCATCTCAGCGTAGCCTCGGGGAAGCTGTGGCGTGGAAGGCAGCGGCCGCGCAGCCTGAACGCCGTCCCCCCTCCCTTACCACGCCGGCTCTCAGCCCCTCAGCCCCAAAATGGCCGCTCACGTGTGCCCCCTTCAGGCTGTGGGCAGAGGAGTTAAGGCGCCCTCACGGCCGCTAGACTGTGATGGCAGGTGATTTAATGATGCCGTGCTTTAGACTGGAGATGAAAATCCTCTCATACGGGGGTAGGGGAGGGCCTGGGTCATCTTCCTCATGGTATTTAGCCAGCAAGGTAGCACATTTGGGGGGTGACCATGAGCTGACTGAAGGCAGAAATTGGGGTGAGGAGGCTTCCTCCTGCCAGAGAGAAGGCCCAAGGGCCAAAAGCATCCTCCCAAAAATCCAGTTCAGAAAAAAAAAATTAAAATCTTTTGATTTTTACACCMATCTTTTCAGAGATGAAATGTTTTTGAATTCCCAAACGTGATTGCCTGACTGGTATTTTTAATTCTCGGTGAGAGAGTGGGTGCAGAGTCAAGAGACGATTGCTTTACTTCAGCAAAGAAAATGATATGGCTGACTGTCCCATTTTGGATCTTGATTTCAGGAGTGAACATGCAGACATCAACAGGCTGTCCCTCTTTTCAAGTTATTCAAAATAACAGCCAACAGCTTATACCAGACACACCACATCACAAGTTTCCAGGAACAGGTGTATGAACTGGGCCCAAAACAAAACCCTCAGAGAGCTGGAGAACTTATGTCGGAGCAAACTCAGGAGACAGACATGTATGTCTATATATTTAAATACCTGACTAAAAAGAAAAAAAGATAACCATTCCTCAATGGACAACACATAATTTTAATTTACAAGAGAAGAAAACCATTCACCTAGTGCTAAAAGACAAACCTAAAGACAAAGGAAATGGTTTTACGTGGACTACTTCAGACTGAGTGAAGAAAAGTAAGAATTAACCAGCTGACAATAGACCTCTAGTCTCCGCTCTCCTAGCTGCACCGCACTCCAGAGTTGTCAGTGCATCAGCAGCAAAAAACACATGCAGAGGATGGAAAACAGCTGGAGGAAAGAAGGACTTTCTACTGCGCCATCTGGAAAAAGAGGCAGCACCGATAAGATGTATTTTTCTTCTATCCAGAGAGAAAAGAGGCAAAGGAGGTTATAGGTAAATATGCTATAAAATATCCTGAAGCCAGATTTCAATGCTCAGTCTCAGGTGTTAACAAAGCATGAAAACTCCTCCGGGAGGCGGCCCGCACCTACCTCTGACAGGCACTGGTGAGGTTTGTTCCTCCTGTATTTTGGACGGTGCACTGAGGTTTTGCTCCTTGCTGTGGGTCTGGGAAAGGAGGGGGGCACTGATGATCTCGCATTCGCTCCTGCTTTTGCCCTGCTGCGGGCTGCGCATCCAGCTCCCAAACCCCTCTGGAGCCGTTGCGAGCCACCTGCCCCTTACCCCAGCCCCTTTGCCCGACTCGGTAGCCTTGGGAACAAACTCCTCCTCTGGAGCTGATCATGTGCATGAGGGAGAGCCAATAAACGCCGCATCCAGTGTTTGATTTCTCCGCAAAGTGTCATTCAAAGTCCGGCTTCAGCGGGAAACTTGATAGCTTTTCCCCTCAGGACCGTGGGAGGGTGCTTTCTGCGGAGCGTTACCTCTCCTGGCAGCAGGTGCCTTTTTTGGCTAGTGTTTCGTGGGAGTCCAGGTCTTGAGCACCCCAGCCTCTTTGCTGCTTCCGCCTGCCACTCCTGAAACAGCAGTTACAACCTGGGGACAGAATAACTCTTTTAGGATGTAATTTCTGAATAACCTTTCTCCTATTTTGGGAATACCTCTGAGAACAAAAATCTAAGAAACACCACAGGTTTGCCAGCAAGGTGCAAATACAAACTTCTTGTGTTTAAAATAATCCATTCCTCTCACAGAGAGGACTATGAACTGTGCAGGGGAGATATAGCTTCAGAGGAAGGTGACGGAGTAATTTATGCCAGCAGAGGCCATACTTCTAAAATACATGGGCCATACCCACCAACCATTTCAGATTTGGTTAAAGGCATTAATAATGGCTTTAATGTTTAAATAATCATCTTATTTTGGGGTGGAACCTCCCCCACCCCCTCCAAATTAATCTGTCTGAACCTCCTGTGTTTCTTCATATGCCACATATCAAACGTAAATGTCTACAGAATTTGCCCTGCTCTTTACTGGATGCGCTCAGACACAGGGCTGCGTCATCCCAGCTTGCTGCGATGTCCGGCCTTACAGTAAGAGTATCTGGCCATGGTCCCTCAAGTGACTTTAGCTGTAATCCATCTTGCGAGAAATAGCTTGGCACAGAAACCTCTGATCTCAGCAGATGGGTATATCCAAAAGCTGTCCCATCATGTACACAGCCTGCTAAGATAGAGATAAATACTACACAACTGTTCAATTAAATGAGGTGATGGCTGCCCTGAGCATTTTGTGCTTCTCTCTTTTTCTAAAGTGTGTAACTGAGTCTCAACAAGGGAAACCCCTTTAGCGTAATAATACTGGATAATTCCATGTAATCATGGAATCTTTTATTAATTTAGTGTTAGAATGAGGACTTACCTTTGATGTCCCTGCTTTTGTGCATCTTAAGTTAGTCCATTCAGAGTGCAAAATGGCCTGTTTCTCTGGAAGGGCTTACGGTAATATATAGAAAATCAGGGATTGTTATTGCTGAAGTGGCCTCAATGTTGTTACAGTTACAATGCTTGTGTAACAACAACAACCTATATGTTGTGAGGTTTTGATGTTGTACTGTGATGACTCTTTTTTGATTCGTGGTTCCTGACTTGAACTCTTGTTTCAGCAGGGTGATTCTCTGTGCATTACATCAGATAGGTGAAGATTCAGATGCAGAGAGAAAATCTGCAGTTCTGAATTCAGATACCCTGAATTCACCTCCTTCAGTTGTGACAGCCCTTGTGCTCTCCCTAGAGGGGCGGATTTATTCCTCACCTTGGCTTCTTGCTTTTCAGTTTGCTTTGAGTAACTGAGGGACCCAGAGCTATTTTGTGCCAGAGGCAATATTATATGGAGAGGCTTTTTTATATTCACCAGAGAAAATCCTTTCTTTTCAAAGACAAGTGCCTTTTCCAACACAAAAAGGATGCAGATTCATGGATTTTGCAGCTTCTCTTTCTCAGCTTTGTTCTTTCCTTTTGCTCTCATATCTCTGTCCTTCCCTTTCTCTGTCTGATTTTTCATATTTTACCTGAGGCCTGTCCAAAAAAGCAGGCTTATTCTGTGGCCTGGTAGGAAGATGAACTCAAATCCAGCTTGGAATCTGAGCAGAGCTTCCCTGTGTAGCCCTAGGAATGTCTCTCTAGAAACAAATCTTGAACATTGGTAGTTGATTGCAATCCCTTTGAGACCATACAGAGTCTTAAAGTGTGTTCCTTCCTGTAATTTCTTCTTTTAGATGCAAGACTGACATTTTACAGAGTTGAGTGGATGGATACGTTACAGTCAGCTCAAGTTGATTGGAGGTAAGTACAGAAAAGCCATATTTTCTGTTTACTTGTTTCTAATTTTTGTATATAATAAACCTTCAGGGGAATTGTTACTCCAAGAAGAAATGATTAACTTCTTAAGGGATCCTGGGCTGATTCAGGAGGGTTGTGTCTTTTGACACTTGTGTTTTGTTCCGTCCTACTGCAGATTTAGGTGAATGGCTTCAGGACTCACGGGGAGAGGAAGAAGCTGGGAGGGCCACTGGTGCTTGAAGGCCATCTATTATTATTTAAAATTCCTGAAGCTCTTCAGCTTATACAGAACCCTGTCTGGAAGAAAAARAGAAGTTGTTCTGTAATAAAACCAGTGAGCTAGGAAAAAGAAGCACTGCTTTCATTTTTCAGCCTTTTCACGCTTCATGTATGACCAGGAGCAAGTCACCCGTTCCCTCTGTTTGTATCTGTGAAAGGTACGAAGACCCACATTTCTATCCCCTTTTGTCCACCTTGCCAATTTAAAATAGAAATTCTCTCAAATGGGGCTGTTGCAAGCCTTTTCCTCACTCAGAAGCAGCTTGTGCATAACTAGACATACAGAAGACTGCAAAAGCAGGAGTGTATGTGAGATGATCAGTGTCCCCCTCCTCATTCTAAACTTTTTGTCGACCTGCTTGTAATGACAATTTTCTGCCAAACAGGACATATTGGGTAACCAGTTACACTTGTGCTCTTCTGATGTCCAACGCTGAGCTATTTTGGCATGTTACTCCTCCTCAGAAGTCCCTTCAGTACAGATGAGGTCTGCTTTATTTTATAAAACTTCTCTTTAGAGATAAGTTGTGAATTTGCTTCCTCTTGACTTACAGGATATAACTAAACAGCAGGTAGATTTGAACTAAGGGTATTGTTTAATTCCCCAGCCCAAAGGGCAATAACAGGTGTGTACAAAATTCAGGAGCTGAATTTCCTTTCTTTGATTTCTAGGTTTACCTTTAATCTGACCTAATGATATGCCAGCTCAGGGACCCGGGTAAGATCAATAACACCGCTCTGAATACTTAGTAAGATTCTGCTTCCTTTCTGAAAGGGAAAGGCATAGCAAATGCCTATTAACTAAACTGTGAAATGTTTGCATTTAAATCAATCAACTTAAACTGTGACAACTGATACTGCCAGCAGATGGGGGCAGTGTTGCTCTGATGAACTTCATTTGCAAAAGAAACTTGGAATATTTGAAGGAATTTAGGAAAAGTCAGAGCAGCTGCCAGCAAGGAGGCAGCGCCTTTACTGATGATAAATGTTGGGTTTGATTGTGAACTCTGAAAAGTGAAATCAATGGTAATTTCTCCTGCCTTAGCAGTGTAGTACTTGACAATTGAGGGAAAGGGTTTTGACATGACTCTATTCCAAATTTATTTTCTCTTACACTGAAACCATGTAAAATTTTTATTCAAATATATTATTCTGTGTGGACAGCACTTTTCTGAACCCAGGTCTCTTCTATTGCACCCCAACAGAGAGTATCTCAGCCCTGTCCTGAGAGAAACTCCTCGTAGAAAAATTCCTTTCTTGTAGCAAACAGTGCKAAGATACTTGTGCTATCTGAGGCTCTTGCCAGAGGCAAGATGAGAAAAAAAGGTTTGTATTTAATACTTTGAAATGTTTATATGTAGGTGAATGGCAAATATTGCTTTAATTGTATTCAGCACTAAAATCTGTTTCTCGGAGGAATTAGTTTACAGCTAAAGCACAGCAATGCTCATCTTCTTCATCAATAGTTGCTGCATGTTATTGTTATCTTGCACTGGTTTTGTTTGCATTGCGTCTGGCAGGAAGTGAAATCCCATGTGTGGGCTGGAGTTGCTGCTCTCTCTAGTGTTCCAAAAATCCTTTGGTTTCTTTGGGCATCGCCAAGAGGTTAGCATTGTGAGGATGGCCCAGACAGTTTTCTCGATGAGAAATATATGAGTAACACAGATGGGAACTTGGTTCTATGAGCACCTGACAGATTTTTAACTCCTGTGTGGAATAAGAGCCTGTTGAGAAAGCAGCACAGTATCTGGTAGCCCTTTTCGGGTGATTGATCAAACCTTTTTCCTTAGCTGGTCATGGGTCTCTGATATATGCAAGCACCTGTATGTGACCTTTTTAGAGCTGGATTAACAGTATAAAGGACTAGCAAATTTGGAGGTAGTAGGGGGAGAAAATTATGTGCTTGCAGTGGTGACAAATTTGATGGAGTTACTGGCAAAAATTATGTTGGATTCAGCACCTGAAATGAATTGCAGTGCTGGAGTAGAAGAAAAACTGTACCTCAGAAATTATGTTGATAACTGTTAATCATCAGCCACTGTAGGCACTGTAAGAAATATAGCTCTTACTGAAATTCTGGTGTCTGCAGACATTAGGTGTAGTGACCAATGTTTTGTATTGGAAATTGATATAATCCAAAGAAGTACCTTGGCTTGTTAACAGGCTGGCATGTTCTTACACAGCCTTATAGTCCTGATGGCTATGGATAGGAGGATGTATGGCCCCGAGAGACAGCTCCTGGAGCCTTAGCCTGTCTCTAGAAGGCCTGTGGAGGGACAGAAATGAATTGCTCATTGTGGTTATTTGGAATGAGGGTTTTTACAGTGAAACACTAGGAGTGTAAAACTACAGAAATCTGATTTGAGTCAGGCTAAAGGGTGAGTTCTGGATAAAAGCAATCCGTGAGCCTGACCAGGATGTGAAGCTAATGAAAACTCAGCCCCTGGGAGGGAAGCAGAGGGGACAAAGCTCAATATAAGCAAGGATTGAGGATCATCTACCATGAAAAATAAAGGGAGGGGCCTCTTTTCTGCATTCCTCTTCATGGCTATTGGGAATGAGAGCTGGGACACATGGGGCAAATAGAAGGCTCTGGGAAAACTGTAACATCTTAAAGGGGATGGGAATGGGGCGGCATGAAGGGCATGAACAAATGCAAAGATTTCTTGTTTTAGAGTCGCAGCTCCAAACCTTTTCCCCCACAGTTCATTATGGGTTTGTTAACACAAGATCTTCACAGCTTTCAAAGCCCGAAGGAGAAATAATGCACATCCCAGGCACTATAAGATCAAAAGAGCGGGCACCTTAGAGGCATAGGCACGACTATTTGTTTACTCAGCTATGCCAGCAGGAAAGGGAGTGGTCTGTGGGCTACCTTCTCTATCATCCTGTTCAAGGGCTGATAAAAAACAGAAATTTTTTTTAACACCTTCAGTGATATATGCTGTCAAGACCTGTTTAAGTGATGAGTCAAATGCCTAAGCCTAAGTTCTACAGTAGTCATTGGTGACTGCCTACATTAATAAAAGTATCCTAAGTTCTTAGTGTTATTTCTTATTCCATATATTGGGAAAGCATTGACCTTTTATGACAATGTAAATGGGGGAATGAGGGAAGTTGGTAGGCTCCATGCGGAGGAAAAGCACTTTATGAGAGCAAAATTATTAGCAGTGCTCCACTGTGCTGATTTGGAACAGGTCCATTGTAATTTCAGCAACTGGCAGTTTGGATTGTTACAATTCCTTGGCAAGTACAATAGAAAGATGGTGGTTTCCGGGGGCATAATAAAAGGGTGAGCCCCAGCTTTTGCACACTGCATTTTATAATTGCATGCTTGATGTGCACAATTGGGCAGCACTGCCTTACTTGCCTTAATCCATCTCCCCCCCTCTCTCTCTCACTTCCTCACCCTCCCTCATAGCAGCAGTGGCTGCTGCAGCTTTGGCAGATCATCAGGGAGAGCACAGAAAATGAAAAGAGCTCAGCTATCGTCTTAACATTTTTCCCAAAGGATTAATTTCACCTGCTTCTCCAGTTTTCCTGATAGACTTTTTGCACTTTTTAATCCAATAAGTATGGAGTTATTTCACATTTTAAACCCCTCTAAATAGTTTTAGGAATGGACTTTCTCTCTCCTCCTCCCCCAGCCTTTTTTTTTTTTTTTTTTTTTTTATACCTTTTTATTTTTTTTTTGAATTTTTTTTTTTTTCCCCCCCCCCCTTTTTTTTTTTTTTTTTTTTTTTTTTTTTTGACAAGTCAGAAAATTGTGAAGTAAGCGGACAGAGTAACTGAGAGCGCAAGAGGGAGAAGACGCTTCCATTCTTTTAGTGCAGTGGGCTGAGGCAAAAAGGCCATTGTAATGGTAAATTGCACGCAGAAAGGAAGAAAAGACTGATAATCAATCACAAATGAAGCATTCGTTTGGATTTTGGCAATTTGCTGGCCAAGAGCTTTTCAATCTATAAACTTTTTTTTTTTTTTTCCCCCCACATCTTTAAAAGCACAAGTTTAATATACTGAAGACAGGAAGAGAAATCTTTGCAAAGCTATCATGCCCAGAATACCTGGGAATGGGGAAAGCACAGTGCTGAAACACCAGTAAAACGTCGCAATTCTGAAGGAGAAACAGCATGCTGAAATGTTGATGGGAAACGTTTTTAACCCATCACCTTGGACTCCAGCTCTGAAGAAAAATTTTCCGTCTCAGACTCTTCTTGTTTCACGTATTCAGGGATGACTTGTGGTGGGCTTCTGGGGAGTTTAATTTCCAACTTCGTTGTTCTGTGATTGCCTGAGTGGGTTTTGTATTTGACTGAGTATGTGATAGGACAGATGAGGATGTTAGACAATATTAACACCAGCATATCATCTTCAGAGTCCAGCATTACCCATAAAGGAAGATATATCTACCTGGAGGCACTGCTTCAAGGAGGCGCTCCATGGGGATTCACACTGAAAGGCGGGCTGGAGCACGGGGAGCCATTAATCATCTCAAAGGTATTTTTTTTACTTTAAATGAAATGCAAACAAGTTAGGAGTGGTGCCCGATTTAAAGGGCAAGAGTTGTAAAATAACACTGAAATGTTATATTTGACACTGTATTTGGCTTGGTTTTGAAAACTGTTGAACACCTATTCAAGTCAGTAAGTTTGCTCAGGAGCTACGTATTTGAGAAACACATGAGAGCTCTYGGCATTGTTTAACTATCAAAGTGCAGGTTTTGTCCCACAGGAAGTATCTTGGCTTGCAGAAATTGGCTCTATTTATTTCATTAGTATGAATGGGAGTGAGTAGGGGTCTCTCACAAGGTGATCTTGTGGCACAAAGTCATAGCATATCTGAGCATGTTCAGTAATCCATCACCATCCATCTTCTGAAGAGAAAAGAAGGTAGATGCTTTGAGTCACAGGATGTGATGTTGGCTCATTAGAAGTGTGTATGGGGAAACAGAATAATAAATAGTTGTACCTATTTGATATGTATATATTATATTATGGTAGCGGTTTTCTTACCCTACGTACCCTCTACTTACTAAATATCTATTAAGTATGGTACGCCTTCAAGATTTTTATTATTTTAATTATTCATGATTGAGTATTGTCAACAGGCAACTAGTAGCATAGCTCACAAGGATATTTTGAGGGGAAAAAAATGGGAGAAAGAGTTCCTCACTCTCATCAGAACTGGGCTATTAAACGTACCCAGGTATCTCAAGATGCAGATACTGAAGACAACGGATTTTCAAAAGCATCAAACTGAATCTATGAATATCTAAAACATGTTTGACCTATGGCCCTAAAACTGTTTTGAAAATAGGATTTAGGTAATTCTGAAATTTTACCTGTAGCGGCTCTTAACCATATTTCTCTTCTGTGTCATCTGTCTGGTGCATTCTGCTTGTTTATAGTATGCATTTATATAGCGAGCTGCTAGGTGCATATATGCACTTATGTCTAATCTTACTCCCTCCTGTAAACTGGGACATATGTGGGGAATTCAAAGGATCAGAACCAATGTTGGCTAAAAGAAAATGCTGATACTCAGAATCAATGTTATTCAAATCCTGCAACTCACTGTGCAAACACGTTCACATGAAGACTGTCAGTCGCTTGAATAGTTCACCTGAAATAAATTATTTGTAATTAGTGCATCTACATGTTGAAAGTAAAAAAGGGAGACTTCCATAAAAGTTCTTTCATCATAAAGGGATTTTAGAAATTTCACATAATCATCTTTCTTGCAGCACCTTCTCGGAGATGGTTTGGCATAGCCACATAAAGATAGCCTCACTGAAATGGTGTTATATTTTTTCATTTTATAAACATGAGGGACTAACACCTCAGTCAGGTTGTTCACTTTTATTGGTAGTGTTCTGCATTTGTGAGGAAAAAGTTTCTTTTTGCTTTGACATTCTTCTGTGATGTAAAAAGCGCCACTCCTTTTTTTTTTTTTTTTAATTGGGGGCAGGGAGGCAGAGAGGAAGAGAGATGGCTCTGGCTGCTGAACATTAATTAATCTATGGGATTTGGTTTCCACAACAACCAGGCCCCTTAATGTCAAACATGCCTGGAGTGTGCATAGTGCCACTGGGAGCTGTGTGACTTGTGCCTTCCTTCTGTGAAACAATACTGCAAAAAYGCGGTGGTGTTTTTTTCAGTTGGGGTGTTTTGGTTTTTTTTAACTTGTAGCTACTGCTATCAATGTTAGCATTTTGTTGTTTTGCTCATGCATCGGTGATGCAGACCTGGAGAACGGCTTGCACGTGAAAGCTGTGCTTTCTGGAATTCATGCAGCACTTAATAGCTGTTTCTGGTTTCCAGTTTCAGCTGAGAAATTCCTCTTGTGTTTGAATTCACTATGTGCTCTTCAGAATTAATTGCATACTAGTCATTTAGCTAATTCAGTATTCTTCTTCTGATTATACTGTGAAGTAATGAGGAACTGTGGGGAAATGATAAATTGAATCATGTCACAGGTTAAATTCTGTACTTGCACAAGAGTACTTACAGAATCATAGAATGGTTTGGGTTGGAAGGGACCATTAAAGATCGCACTACTCATGCAAGTACACACTAGGAATGATCCAATAACATTTCTAAATAATATTACCTATAAATATCAGAAAATGTGGATCTCAGTTTTTTATTTCTGATTATTCATAATTAAGGTAGGAGTTTTGTTTCTGTTTCGGCTCCCTATTCTGTTTTGGCAAATAAATTATATTTATGTCCACTTAACTGTCTGTTTGCATTGACAGAGTGGTGTTAAATGGCCTTAGTGTAAATAAAAATGTAGATTTCAGCAAATATTTAAGCTGGTACCCATGAAAGCTTGCAACATGACTTAAAACAATCAAAGTAACATTGATGTGTTGTTATAGAATACTAGACAGAGAGCAAATCTGTTTGAATGCAATAGTTCTTTCTAGCCATCAGGAACTGATGCTCATTTGGGACCCACAAATATTGGCCTGTCTCAGCTTCAGACCAAAGGCTGTGATAGAAGTTAAAAACCAAGATGAGTGAATTTACAAAAGGCCCAGATGCACGAAAACTGGTTTTCGCAGCCCTGTGCATGTCTTTGGAAAGACATATTTTTCCACCAATAATATGCCAAGAAATTACCCAAAAGCAACGGGAGCAACAGTTGGGAGTGTAAGCTGCAAAAACCAGACCTATATTCTCAGCTGGTAGAAATTGCTGTTTTAGAGATCTGATTACCGTAGCTTTAGTATTGCCTTCAAAATAAGAACAAGTTATCTACTGCCTTTCAGTAAAAGTCCCTTTGCTGTATAGATGTATTGCTGTGCTTCTGCGCAACAAGACAGGCTGATTTCTCAGTGTGTGTGTGGCTGAGTGCACAGATAGGCACACTTACAGTTAAAACACACTAGTAAATGCTTTGCTGAATCAGCCATGATGCTCAGCACATCATGCAACCAAGCCTAAATCAACTTGTCAGAAATGTTGGTTGTGCAGCTAACATGAATTTAGGTAGTTAAAACAGATGACCTTTTTATGCTAACGCTGTTCTTTTTTCCCTGTGGAAAGACAAACCTACACTGAAGCAGCTTCATGACAGCTAATTCAAAGTCCTCGACACAGGTCTCTTCGTAATGTGTTTTGCTGGAGGTGAGGGCAGACCATAAACAAATTTATTACATCCGACCCACATTTTCCCCTCTCCACAAAGGAAGCTGCTTTGACATTCCCTCTAGTCAACTTTTTTCTATCTTGTTTCTGGACTGACTGTATACAACTCATCACGTGAAGTCTGTAGAATCATAATATGTTATGATTCTGGCTGGATAGGACATTTAAAAGAACATACTGATTTTCAATGAAAAGAAATTTGGAAATGCTAACAGCGTGTCAGCAAAATGGAAACTCGGAGTGTTGACTGTCCTAGAGCAGCACTTAGCCATCTTGGCAACATAAGGAAGTTCCCTTTGTCTTCTGGAGCTGCCTGTTGGGCTGCAGCGCTTTAGGATTGTGCGTGGTATTCCTGGTCTTCCACCTAAGCACAAGCTTGTGAGGGAGCCTCAGAAATAAGCTCTGTGGAATCTTCCCAATATTAATTTTTGTTGTACCGGAAGGAAAGGATTGGAAGAATGGGCAAAAAGTAGTCAGTTGCACGTTCCTTTTCTGCTGCGCCTCAAGGGAGTGTCCAAAAATCAGTACCTAAATTAGCACCAGAATGTCACTGGTTAGCAATGGGACAGTGTCCAAAAAGATGAATCACAGGCTGCAAATTAACAAAATGTATTTTCCCTTTTGTATTGATTCTGTGGTATAAAACATGTTGTCAGTGAGGAATGTGGGTGAGAGTTTGAAAGGGAGCTATAGTCTTAACATTCTTCCTGGGGAAGAATTTCTCATTTATATGAGCTTAGAGAATAGCTGTCAATCAAATTCTTTACTTAGAACTGTTCACAGTTTCTCCCCGTGTTTACAAATAAATAAATGTCTTCCGGAGGTGAGGAGGAAAAAGAGGCTGGTGGCAGCATCTCTCTAGAACGAGCATGTTACGCTAATTTTTTCCCAGCTGAGAGAACTTTGCAAGTTTGTAGACCTCGAAGAATCCAGCCTACATCTCCAGAAATGTGCTACTCATGGTTATCAAATACTCCTTTGGCAAGAAGGTTCTCAGGTTTTTAATTACTTTCCTTTTTTTAAACATCACAGTTTTCTTCTTCTGTCCATTAGTGTTTAAAAGGTAACTTGGTATCATAAATGTGTCGCTAATACTTCAGGAACAGTAGAAGTCAAATCCCCTGTAGTGACCTCCGCTTCTCTGTTTTCAGATYGTGGTTCATATAGTTCAACTTCCATTTTTTTATTATACCTGTTTAGTATAATTTAGAACCGTGTAATTTTGGCCTAGATTTGGGGAGGTTTGCTCACAGTGGAAATCTCATTAAACAAGTGGTTTCTTCACCTGGAACTAGAAATTTCATGAGAAATGCAAAAGTGATTGCAGGTGATACTGAATGTTTAATTGGAACCTGATTTCCTTTGGCCTCAAAACCATGATAATACCCAGAAGCAAACCCAGATTTCCATTTGCATATTACTTTTTTGGCTCATCCTGAGCTGTAAGATCAATATTGCAAAAATGAAAGCCATGACTGTTCTAGGCAGTAAAGGCAAACTGGTAACAGAAGTGTTCATTCCCTCTTGATTTCCTGCAAGAATTTTTGGTTTAAGGTAATTAACGTTATTCAGTCTCAACTGTTTTGGAGCCAGGCGAACTATTTCTGCAGTCTGTTTCTCATTGCTACACACAAACCTTTGGAATAGTTTTAGCTGTTGTAGGCCTCTGAAATGCCCTTTTATTTTGAGCTCCATGTTGATGATACTAACAAGAGAGTTGTTTCTCTTGCCTAGGAATTAAAGCATCTAAAGTGTTCTTTCTCGGATAGCGGCTATGTGGGAACACTTTTCACATGCTGTGCTGTAGTTCATCTGTTCCCTTAACTCAAAAGGGTAGGTCATTTACAGGGACCTCATGCCAGAAGCATGACACAAACTCAGAGGTTTACCTCTCAGCAGGGGTGTAGGAAGCAATAAAAGTTTAATAATAATAGGAATAGCTTGGGACGGAGCCTGAGAAATAATCCTGAATTCTTGTAAGGTGTTTAAACCTTGTTAGGAGCCTGATCCAACTTTTGATGAAATGAATAGYCCTCTAGCAATCGGTGCTTACAGGATGTGGATCAGGCTGTCTTCCACGAGGCTCCCATGCCTGTGCTACTTGTCTAATATTTTTGGTTATGATGCCTTGTTCACCTCACTTGAGTGAGCTCATAGAGCAGTTAGTGACATGTAATGAGAATCGTTCCACCATTCTTGACAAAACAAAACCCAAAAGGCCATTCTGGACCCCGGCTGGCCCACAGACACTTATCCCTGCCTCTGATCAAAACACTCGGAGTCAGTGTTCTCCCATTAGGTCAGTACCAGGAGCYCACTGCTTTCCCCACTCGAATGCCCAGAGTTCCCATAAACCAAATTAAATTATCTTATGCACTGACAGGCAAAGTTTCTTTGCATCCATTCCGCATATCCCTGTGTGTGACAAATGGCAATTTAGAAACTGTTAACCTTTTTGTAGGGCTGCAAGCACAAAAAAGACGGCCAATGCTCGCATTAGAGAGGCTTGTCTGAAGTTGGCAGAGTCACAATAGACTTATTGGCCTGGGCATGAGGACATGAAACTGAGCCAGAGGCGTGGTGACTTGTTCTGTGATTATTTTTTTTTTTTTAATTATTTTTACTTTGAAAGTTTCCACACTTGTTTTTGTCTGGTTAGATATGGACTTTATTTTTCTCCTTACAAGAATAGCTTGGGGCCTCTGTGTTGTTAATGTTTAAAAAAAATACCCCTTTTCACTATTTATCTTCCAATATACTGTGAGTGGGCTGGTGAAGGTTTCCATTTCAAAGCCATTGTTATGCTCATGCCTTCTTGCAGAGCATTTTCTGCACTGGTTATGCATTTAGGGCCATAGATTTGGATGTTGTGTATAATATGGCAGACCCTTAGACATGTGTTTTTTCTTGTGTAAGAACAGAACAAGAATGGTATATAAGAATCGCCTGAGTGTTGATCTCTTACTATTTAACTACATCAGCTTACAGGGCGTGGAGGGTTGGCACGTTCGTTATTCCTTCACTTCTTGTATTCACTGGGGAAAGCAGTATGTGAACAGTAAGTGGGCAGTAATTCGTCTAGGACTAAACCATAATGTAATTGCTTGTGCTTGGTCTCAGTCCAAAGGCAGGTGAAAAGGTGCTCCTGTGAGCAGAAGGAAGTACAGACCTGCACTGACTGGCATCCTGTCTGGGTTGTAGTCAAAAGATCAAGGACCAAACCGGCCTGGTCAACAGAAATTATTTCTTCCCGATTCCCCTCTCCCTGCCCACCAGTACTTCTTTTAGGTTTGGCACTGGAGAAGGGTGTGCTCTGTCTGCTGATGAGCTAAGGGGTTCATTGTGCAAAATCATCTGCCTCCACATCTGACTCTTGTTGCTGGACTGTGGCAACACACAAGGCAGATGCCTGATCCCAGGCAACAAGGAAATCTGGATGATGCAGACCTTTGCTTTCAGAGAAGCAGAAGGGAACTGATGCTGTAATTGTTTCAGAAAGCGGAGGGGCAGTTCCTCACCACTCTTCCTTGTTTCTCAGGGCTCACATTAGGGCCTCACGAAAGACTGCTGATGCCAGCACAAGGGACAGGATCGTCTACCTTTTCTTAAAGCTAGGGAGTTGCTTGATGAAAAGGCTTCTATTGTCAGCCCCCTCCATTAGGCTGCTGATCGTTCTCTAGCACAAAAAGACTTCTGTTCACTTCCACAGCACTGAATTAGCAATTGCAGACAAACTGACTGACTGACGTGAGCAGTGGCTTGCTGGGCATTGCTGCTGCACCAGCAAAGTCTGTAGGAGCTTTTCAGACTGCAGATAGGCTGTCTGAAGGGGTAGTGCCAGTTGGTCTGTGATGCACCACAATGAGCCCATCTACCGGGAATACCTTGGTTGTCCTTATTAACAAAGATCAGCACAGATGAATCCCAAGGTGCACAGACAACGCAGTGACGTGACTTATGAACATGTATGTGGAAGGAAATTACCCTTGAAAAAAGTCATGCCTCTATGCTGACAAGGGGTGGGGATGACGACTGACAGGTGTCTGTCTCCAGTTGACCAGTCATGTTTTAGAGTTACCTCCTTACCAGAGATCAACCCAAGCTGCGAAGTTCTGGTCCAAATCCACAGAGATAGCTCGTCTTTAAGATCGGGTCTCTACCACTGCATTGCAACTACATGACTTACAGAGGACCACATGCAGTGTAATGTCCTTCAAAGTCACGAAAAGGTGTAATAGCAGAAATATTTTCTTCTCAGGTTCTTGGACAGAGAGGAATCGTGTGTGATTAAACACAACATGTAATCCTTAGGGTCAATAAATGGAGCCTTCGTAAATCCTGCCCTAGCTTTAGCTTACAAGAAAGAGATTAGACAGAAAAATGCCATATATCCTTGTTCGCTTGGCTGTAGCAGGTATAACCAGAGTTAAGATTTACACTGATCCTCCAATGAGAACCAGAGAATACACTCTTTAAATCAGTGTTTGTGCAGAGTAGATGGTTGCTGTGAAAGGCTGTACTACATTCAGCCTTTCCCACGCTTCTTGGGAGCCCAAGGCATAGGAAGAAAAACCATCATCGATAATAGAGCTGGAGCTGAGCTAATCTCATCTCAAATTTCATCAGTGTTTGCCTTCAGGATCTTTTGATGAAGCTCAAAACTGTGGAGCAGCAATCCGGCATGGATCTATTGTGCGTGAACTACTCAGACTTTGGGAGGGATCTGTGAAAGTGAAAATGAGATGAAGTCTAATTTGCTTGCCAACAAACATTGGTAGTCAACGAAAAAATGTCCAGAGGCCTTTGAAAATAAACTGCTAAACCACAAAATTTTTGTCTCTTATTTGTGTATTTCCAAAGCCTTGAGTGGATCACCATCTGGTGGCAGCAGAGAGCATCCAAGACCAGTGTCAGAAAACCCTGAAATGTGTTGGTATCCATCAGCCCAGGAGGCAAATCTCACCCCCGCTTGAGAGTTGAGACAGTAGACTTTGCCTTTGAGCATGAACAACAGAAACTGATGGGCGTTCTGCCATCATTCTGGAGTCTTCAGGCTGCATTTCTGATCCTGCCTAGGAGAGGCTTTCTTTTCTCATCTGACACAAACCTGCCTTTATGCTTGGAACAGGGAATATCCAGTTAATAAAAGAAAAATACAATTCAGCATCAGGACTAGCTTGTCTGCAGGAAGATTTGGCATCCTCTAGCTGCCTAGCACCCAGCCACATCAACCTCACATCTTGGATTTCTTTCTGTGAAGTCAACAGTGTGGTCTGCGTTATGAATGCCTGCCAGCGTCGGTGCTGAATAGGACCAAGCCTGCTTAGTACACATGAGATGTGGAAATCAGACCCTTTGGTAGCCCCGACTATCACACACCAGTGAGGGAGCAAGGGTTGCCAGATATTTGGAGGTTCCCTGAAAACTTTCCTCGGCTGGAGCAGGATATTGGTCATTTCTGTGTGTCAGATGAATATAATTTAGGAAGTGTAGATTTTAAGTGCACTAAATATGTTTCTCCTTTTCCTTATAATCTCATCTCACATACGCTGCCATATCTGTCTTTGTGTCTCACCCAAAGGGTTCCTGCCTTCTTTGTAGGTCYGCTTAAAACCCTCAGCTTTGGCTCACTTAATAGATCCTTGTTTCTGAAGGAGATCTGGACTGTATACTTCAGATGGACTTGCCAGAACCCTTTAAAGAGACTCAGGTCAGAAGTTGCCAGATGCTGGGAAGCATCTTTCCCCTGTGGAAATACAGTCTGTGTCTGTGTATTACACTTAGCACTCCGAGTGAAAAAACATCTTCCTAAATGTTGTAAGTTTGTTTTAAGTAAGAGAGGGCTTGTGTAGGTTCATTCACATGGCTGAGCTGGAATGAGAGTTCTGGTCTTCCCATTTTCAGCCAGATACTGCCAAAATCTATTTTCTCAACTCCTGTTACTTTGCCATGAACTTAAAAAAACCCAAACAAATAAATGATTCCAGGTTTCTTGGTCAATTGAAATTACAAAAAGGACAACAGGAACAGACAAGACCACCTTATGCAGGACACAGCTTGTTAGCATCCTAACCGATATTCAAGCATAATATTAATTTTTCACACTTGCATTAAAAAATCCCACCAAAAAAAAAATTCAAACCCCAGTGAAGAGTGATTCCTGCTGATAAGAAAATCACTGTGCTTAAATTCATTAGTAGAATAGGCTGTGGGATACATTTCAAAGCATGGGGTGAGAAATAAGCTCCCAAATCCCATTAAGAAATAACAGGATTTATGTGCATTCCTCCCATATCTTAACTTTCTCCTCTGGAAACGTCTTGTGCTGAGTTGGTGCCATTTTTCAGGCAGGTGCAGTGTTTTGCAGTTCCCACAGACCCCTCCAGATAATCTGCCAGCCTGAAAGCCATTCCCTATTCTCACTCAAGAATGGGGATTTTCCGATGCACGGATGAATGACAAGTTTGGCTGACAAATGTCATAGCTCCATGTTCTACTGGGATTCAGTCACACATTCTGCAATGATGCTGTAAGCAGTTTTGTCCTGTCCATATCAGCAGTTAAAATGTTTTAAACACCAGCCAACAGAGATAGAAGAGATACCCGTTTTTAATAGCCATTATCAGTTGAGGGTCATTTTCTGAACATGACTTGACATATAGAGGTACAATGTGTGATGCTGAAGTCTTCAGGGAATTGGTTTGTATTGTCAGCGGGGTCAATTTTTATTAGCACTGTCAGAGGTTTTTCACCTTTTTATTGAAGGCAAGTTTTTGAAAATATGCCAAATCTTCCCATTTGCCATTACTTCTAAGAGTATTCATGACTTTTTTCCTTTTAAAGGCATGGATAAATGCAAAATGTTAATTCACATAAAAATGGAGATAAAAGTATTACGGAAATATTTGCCAAAGAAATGGCAAACAAACAGATCYGTTTCAAAACATACAAAGTGGAAACAGTTTCATGGAAGGATGCCAGAAGGGTTTCCAGGATCCCTGAAGAAGACACGTGTTGTGGCAAGAGGTGTTTATTTCAGAAGAATTGAAAGAGCATACAGTCCACTACATGTTCCAGAAAATTTCCTAACACCTATAGAGAACTACTGACTTCCTGATAAAGAGTGTTAACTATAGTCATACGGAAGTATTTTTCTTGGTTTTCTGTTCAGCTTGTAATGAGTATGTATTTTTTCTGTCATGGTAYTGCCAGCAGGTCACAGTTGAAAACTATGACCCCTTTGTGCTGCTTATGAGTGTAATAAAAAAAATCTGCTTCCGGACATTCAGAATTTATAGTTGTGATACAGTCACAAGATGTAAATATAAAAAACCAAATATGGCAATGGATGAACAGTGAAGCAAGGGTAAGTCTGCAAATGCACCAGTGCATTTACTACCTCATATAATAATTATGTTGCTTGGAGTTTATGTGTTATTTAATGTTGGATTTTAATATGTTTACAAAGGCACATAATTGCCAGAATAATTGTGTCCTTGAAAACTTGTGGTAGTGCTGGGTCCGTTATTGCTATTTTTTTATTTTTCTGTAAAAATATGCATTATTTAAATGAACGCTTCCTTTAGAAAGTCCATTGGTCCCTAATGTCAGACCTCATGTTTTTATACATTGATTGATGACCAACCTTGCCAGTGGACCGAGAGAGATCCACATTTCTCAAATGCAGTCTCATAGAAACTGGGAAATGAGCTGATGGAATTCAGACCAAAGATCTGGCTGTTTTCCAGGAGCAAATACATGGCAAGACGCATTTTCAGTTTCAAGGGAGAGGCTTGAAATGGAGAAAGAAATGCGAAACATTTGGACAGAGAGGGGTGGGGTCGTGGGGGGAATCTTCATTTTATCAATGATCCCACTCCCCTCCCTCCTGCCCTGCTCCATTTCATGTTTGCTTAAAAGCAGTTGCCAGTGTTTGTTGAATAGTGTCAGCACAGAAGGGATGCAGCCACTGACCTGACTATAAGGCAACAGCAAAAGGTTAGTAGAATTAGTCTTGTACTGCAGACTTGTATTAATAGTTGTATTGTGGTGTTGTTGGCACAAACTCTGCAATTAAATAAGTTGTTGGCACTCTTCCCTAGGTTAAATTACTACTACTGTTCCCCCTGCTTGCAAGTCAATGAATACAACACTTTTGGGGAGGCAAGTTCAAACATTTTTGTTCTTTTGGGATTCTGCACATTTCTGATTTCAAGCTAAGAGGTTTCTGCTGGCTTTCAAAGTAGACCTCTGTTCTTGTTCTGTCTCTGCAAACAGCCCGTGCAAACTAATGCTGGAATAACCAAGCAGGGAAGGAGGTGGGTGAGGGGGAAAGACACAACAAAAGACCGATGTAGAAACAAATGCCCTTAGAAGGGGTCCTCACTTTCTCACATGCCCGGACCCATGGATGTTTCTTAGCACTGGGCTATTGTTGTAGAGGATTAGGTTTCCATCACAGCTTCATCAGGGGCAACTTACCGTTTTTATCAGCCCAGAAAGACAGCCACAGACATGGGGTGGGTATCCCCGCCTATCCTTGCCCAAAAGTGCAAAACAGCTACTTTTTCCAGACCAAGGCCCTCTTCCCGCTTCTGCTTCAGTCAATGGCAATTGGGTTTGGCCCAGGGGCCCACGCACCCCCRGTGCTGTTCTGCAGGGACCACTCACAGCAATACACCTCCCTAGTCCTGCTTGCCAGAAAATTTCATATTTCCAGTTTATTGACAGTTCTTTCTACTTTGGGAGAAGGAGTCCTTGCGCTTCTTCCCAAGTTTGTCTCTAATTTAGCAACAGACGTTGGCCTACCAGACAGCACCTATGTCCTCACCTGTTCAGTAATGGGTAGATCTAAAAATCGCTCTTCCCTGGAATATCATAACTTTGTTTTTCTACAGTGTTTTCAGTAAAGCTAGGGAGTCAACTGCAGTCTGGCTTCTCTTCATGACCTACATTAAAACTAAGACTAAGATGCAGTCCAGTCTTTTGGGGTAGCAAACTGTTAACATYAGACACAAGAACTGGAAGTGCTTCAGTCTCTATTTCCCTGCGGCCAGTGTTGAAATGCAGCAAGACTGTGGGGAGACTGTGCTACTGTATGAGTTGAGAAACTTTTATATGTAATGGTTTTCTAAGAAACTGGTGGTATACAGAAAAATGACTAGGGAGAACCTTAATCTATGTTTTCCTTAAGGCTGGCTGTTATTTAATCAGTCATCAGATGTTAATAATGAACTGCATTTAGAGGTTTCCCTGTCTACCAATGACATGATCTTTCTATGGCTTATATCAATGTTTAATGGAGATTGATAGGGAGTGAGCCACTAGCACATCAATAGAAGTTGGAGGTTAGGAGAAAGGAGTAAGCAGAAACAAAAGTAAGTGCGCTTGAGTGACTCTATGTCTCTACGACTTCTTGTGTATCTCATCAGCTGCTTAAACAAAAGGTTCTTCTGCTGCTTGGAGCTGAAGAGAACCAGGGTGAGCATCTATTGTTCTATATGTTTTATTATTCTCGGGCTGTGATCTTGTCAGCTCTCATTAGCTTAACAGGTTGGACTGTGTCACTCCTTGGTTGGGAGACTTTGAAATGCAATGAGAAATGACACAAAGTGGTTCAGTCCGTAGCCCTGCTCACTCTGAATCAGTGCTRAATCACTGACCCATCAGAGTTTGAGGTGGAGAGGGTGTGATAGCGCTGCTCTATGAGACGTTCTGGCTTTGGTGATGAGATATTATAGAAGGTCAGTCGGTGGCATATTTTACTAGAAGAAAATGTGATCCCATGAGCCAAATTCTGTTTGGGATAAATTGCATACCAACACCAGCACCATCATCTTAATGTTTTCTTGTTCTAGAGCAGCTAAGGGTTGTGGGTAGCTGTTGTGAGATGCTGTAGTAGCAGATGGCAGTGCCTGCAGTGAAATGGTTGTTATTTTTATATATATATATATATATGTGTGTGTGTGTGTGTGTGTGTATATGTATATATATGTATATGTTATACGTATATGTGTGTGTGTGTGTGTCAGCTGAGGGTGCTTATAAAGTACCAGGATGAAAAAAATTCATGCCTTTGAGCTGAGTCAGAATATACGCTGGAATATAGAACTGAGAGGTAATACATAACTGGATTTGGAGGGGTCCCTGCACACCAATTGCATGCTCTGCTCTTGGCTTAAATCAGTGTTTTATAGACAGTGTGAGAGAACTAGCCATTAGCACAGAAAATAGAGATGTGAGAGTTAGGGGGAAAGGAATAAATACAAAAATTCGATGCCTGCATAATACACTTATGACATTTTGATGGTGAAAACATAAAACTGGTGCTAGTTAAGAGGTCTGATCTATGCATCCAGTCATCTCAGTTTTAAGCCCTCTTTATAATTCACAGGGGGTTGTAGTCTGCCCTTGTGCTTTTGGTGACCAGTTGTAGACCAAGCAGAATACTCAGTCAAATGTCTTTGGTTAGTTGCTGAGTCTTCAGCACTCAAGAGTGAGTCTGCTTTTCTTTAGGGTAATTTGAAAATGGTGGTAATATCCTGCCATTTCCAATAAAAGCATTATCTTCCATCATGCCCATGGCCATGGCATTCACAAATGACCTAAAGGGCATAAATGACTCCAATGGCAATTGAATCTGAGTGCCAGTGTTGCCAGGCTCCCTACAACTGTGGGATATTGTTGGCCATCTTCAGTAGCGATACCTAGAAAWCTGCAGGGCAAGTTTATTGTGCCCAAGTAGGGGTTTAAAGTATTTCCTAACAAAGTAGTTCAAGGTATGAATGAATACATGTTCTAAAAGTTGGTAATGTGAGAGCTAGGTAAGGAAGCCAAAGTTAGAAAGACACCTCTCTGCACGTGAGATACTGTGCCTTTCCAAACTCTGCATATATCCCTGCAAACTCCCTATCAAAAAAAAAAMCAAACACCCCAAAAAAACCAAACCCAAAAACAAGGAAAGAAAAAAAAAGACGATGGACAAAAGGAAAGTGTGGTTGTCTCATAGCTGCTCAACAGGCAACTCTGAGATCCTTCTGGCAAGATCAACTGAAGCTGAATTTGTCATTGTTTGGCTTGTGTCACCCAGCTGGTCGGGTCAGAGAGCTTCTCTGACCTGAGCCCGCAAGTGATGGACAGGTCTGTAGAGGGCATTATCACAACATAATCACAAGGAGTGAAAGGAAAACTGTGTGCCTTTCTTAACTTCCCTGCCCCCGTTCTCCAAATCTTTAGGATAATACATCTTTTCTTATTTTACTCTGAATCTGTTAATGCTTCTGTTATGTAATAAGGTTTTCACAGCAAAATATGGCCTGGAGAGTAGCAAATGGAGCTCTTCCAAGGATCCACAAAGATCTGCAAAGATTCTGTTGCACTGCTAAAGGAAGCATTAATCATGGTCAGAAATATTTCCTGCTGGGTTGTAGTGTGCTCTCTGGTTTCCTCTGTCCCTCAGGCACTAGTGGAAATTCCAACTGACAAGGAGGTGGTTTGTTTTTTTTTTTTGCTGGTTTAAGTTAGCTAAATCAATTTTGGAATAGAACAGAGGGTCTGTAAGTTCTTAGTGGTATTACTGCTCTTGCCAAAACCAACAGCAGCCAGGAAGAAAAATGCTGGAAACCCAAAGAACCTGGCCAGGAGGAGACCAGAGAAAGAATTCTGATGGCCTGGGGACTTTGAAATTCCTTTTATCTTTTTGTATATCTGTATATATGCATGTTGCTGGGTTGGGGGGACTGTAGGAGGAGATGTGCATTTGGAGCAGGTGGTATCAGCAGTTTGGTTGTTCACTTGGATTTACAGGTTTTATTTAGTTGCAGCGTATTGACCACCGCRTGAAAACTAATTTTTAATACATGGAAAGCTTGAAGAACATAGAACTATGAAATAGTCTTGGTTTGGTGGCCTGTATAAAGAGACTAGTTCTTGTGGACCCTGAACCAAAATTGCAGCAAGACAAAAAGAATAGAAAAAAAGTAGGGGTTTGTATTGAACTGACAAGTTTTGTTCGACCCTGTAAAATAAATGCAGATGAACTTTGAAATGAAAATAATAACCAAAAAAAACCCCAAAATATTCTGCTTTAAAAATGTCAAAGTTAAAAGTTTGGACCCTTTAAAATTATTCTTTCTTCCCTGCCTTTTAGGGATCAACACCATTTACTGCATTTAACCTGCACGTGGAAGCAGCCTAGTTCTTGCCACTCAGATCACACTACAGCTAAATAATGATGCCCCGCTCTTGTCAAAATACAGCTTTCAAAATAAAGCTGTGCTTGAACGTGGAGCAATTTAGGCTTCATACAACCAAGGAATGACATTCCTTATTATCTTTGTGGCTTATTTTGACCTTTTGTCTTCTGGTGAAATAGAGCCGAAACTTGCCAGTATCCTCCTTTAAGAYCTTTTCTTAATAGTACAAGGGATATATTAAGCTCCTAGGAAAATTTAGTTAGTGAGGTAGAATTTTCACGAAGGAATGGATGTGGTAATATCCCTGGATATTATTCCTATGCATTTCATGTTTCTAATGCAGTTGTGATGCTTCAAAACACATCTTTTATAGGAGTATGCAATGATATCCACCAATTTGTGCTGTTAATCTTTTTCCTCTTGTGTATAGGAGCAATAAGGATGGATTGGAATCACCCTGTGCTGTATAGTCTGAGCAGTAGTAGTTGCTGAGACAGGAACTAGAGGAAGTGTGTCTCAGATCAGCAGTTCTCAAACACGTTCATAAACGCATCAAGAGCTGGCGCAGTGCATCAGCACGTGATGGTATTCTGCTCCTCTTACAGCTCCCCATATCTCCTCYGAGCACGCCATCGCAGTGAGGCCATAATGAGCACTCAGATACTGGCTGGCAATGAGCCACAGGGTCTGTGGCTAAAGGCTGTRTAAAATCAATAATAGGAGAGGGAGCGGCAGTCAGGAAAAGCAATACTGGCTGACAAATGTAGACTTGGTTTTGTTATGCGGCATTGCTAGCGTTATTCCAGTGTGAGAGGTGTCAGCAGAAGAATCCCAAAACACAGAGTCATTCAGAACTGCAGGTTACTTTCATACAAAGAGTTTTCATACAAAGAGCTATTTTTTTTCTCTAAGAGCTTCATATTTCTGCTTGCAAGAAATACCGATCCATTTCATCCTTTGCTCCTGTCGCTACTGACACAGCTTTACAATGGATAACAAAAAATGTTTTATGGGCCCCTTTATCCACTGCAGCCTATGTGGTAATGTGAATCAAGAAAGGTTGGGTCAGCAGGTCAGGGATGCAGGTGAATGAATCCTTTGTTATTCTTGCACTTGTGAAGCTGAGGTACCACTCACATTAAGGAGAAACTAACTTTTAATATTTTTCAATTACCAGTGATTCTGAAAATGGCAGTCTGAGCTCTTCTGCGTGGCACATTATTTGAAAGAAAAGGCATCYCCACATGAGTACTGGCCTTATGATCAGATGTTATTGATAAATAATAATATTCACAGGATAAATATTTATTGATTTACATTTGGGCTGTATATGCTGTGTGCTGCTTAGAACAGCATTCTACACTGGTAGCCATTATCCTCTCTGGTTGATGTACACATTGCAAGCCAAGGACTGGAAATGGCTTGTTTGATGTCAAACGGTCAGTGTCACCTTCTCTAATCCTTAGACATGTTTGCAATTGAATACCTGCTGGCAGAGATCCATGCACCAAACCCCTGTGTAGAGACACAGCACTTAACGCAGGAGATACTTATTTTTGTCTTTTACCAAGCACCAGTGGCTTGCAATTTTCCTTTCAAGTGTATCCAGGAAAACATCTCTGAAAATAACACTGAGCAATGGCACAAATGAGTAAATGCATTTTTGGAGACTATGACAATCTCTGATGGAGAGGAATGCGATAGGTAGTGGGATGTACAAATGATGTTACACATCCCAAAAGTGCATCGTCACCTAAATACAGGATTGATGTGCTCTCAGTCTTTGTGTGCTGGGCATTTTTGGCTGCTTGGTGAGTTGAATAGAGTTGATGTTATCGTATAACCTCTTTTTCTGGTCCAAACTGATGAATCTAGTCAACTTTCTGTGGGATTTCTTATCCTTCTTACTGGCGTAGTATCTATTGTGTGAAGTCTTAGATGAACCACAGGTGTGGTAAAAGGAAGATTACTTATGAAAATAATTTTTCCATGTTCCCTCAACTATTTGAAGTTACGGAGATTTTGTTGCTGCATGGGGAAATAAACACTAGCAAAGGCCTACAGTCTTCGTACCTTAGTGTTATCATACATAAAGGTGGTTGCTTTTTACATTTCTGACTCCCCAGAGTGCATCTCCTGGGCACATACTGGAGCAAAAATATGTGCGTCCTGTTCCCTTCTCTTCCTATATCCTGACTAAGGAAGATAAACGCACACTGTCTTTACCCAGCTATCTATATCTTCTGGCTGTAAAGAGTGTGGCATTGTCAAGGCATGCTTGGGAAAGATGAAGTGAACACAAGACTGCAAAACAACTGTGCTCTTATTCCACTTCCTTGTGTATGAAAGACATTCTTAGCAGCCCTTCTCTATCTGATACACATCCATGAAATTATTTCTGTAGCATAGTCATCCGAGGCTCTCCTTGGCTGTCTGTAAAATGCTGGCCAGATGTAATGCCTATCCTGTCCCTATGTTGCATTGCCTGTAAATAGCACTGCCAAAAATCTGCAGGGAAGGTAGGGGAGAAAGATATTTATCTTTCTTTATTATTATTGGTAACTGGAGCTGAGTGAAAAATGGATTTTCAGGTCACTGGATGTTAAAAAAATATTTGCACTTGATCCAGATGGTTTGCTTCAATAACAGTTTTAGTTTTGACAATTCCCAGAAATAACTTCAACTACTAAAATCAAATCAAATAATGAACTTCAATTTAAACCGAAAAATTGAAACTTTTTGTTTTAAAAATAGTGAACTTCGGGCTGTTTTCTTTTTAATGAATATCTTAGCAGAATCAGTATGTGTTTGGAAAATGTTCCCACTGCTAACATGTCACCAATTGGACTTAATCACCTAAGTCACATAGGCATTAGAAAAGTTGATGAGCAGTCTTTAAAGCAAAGTAGATGAGAACTGGATTTGCAGGAACACTTAGTGTCCAGGGAGGTTTCCCTGGTCCATAGTTGTAGGACTGAGTACTCTTAAAAAATCTGACTTTCTCACTCAAGTTCCCTGTTGGCTGCTGCTATTATTTATTAGTACCCAGAAGCTCTCACCCATGGTGTCTTTCCACCCAGAGGGGATACTGCGGCCCTTTGCCCCTGAATACTGCAGTGGAGAGAGGCAGGGGAAAAGAGTACTGTGAGGTTACTCTGCTACAATGACCATCATCCCCAGGACTGGCGAGGGGACCTCCACGGGAGAACAGAAGTTCCTGCTGCCTGAGCTAAAAGGCTCAACTCTAAGCAGAAGGTTGTGAAGAACTGGATAAGGCCAAGAAGGAGACACCGTGTGCTCAACGTTAGTGCTTAACCTCCCCCCACAGCCCCAGCTGCCAAAACCTTGTTATTTCAACTATTCCAAATAACTTTTGAGATTTGTCTCTAAATCTAGGGGTAGCACTAATCCAGGGAAAGAGGTTTTGGTAGTGTAAGGCCTTGTCAGTAGAGCAGCTTGTGAGAGCGAAGCAGCTTTTCTTAAAGCTGGCGTATATACACCAGTCTAGTACTTCTGTGCCAGCGTAAGCTGTTGACTTTGCGCTAGATTCACTCACGTATGCTCCATTTGCATCGGCACCATATGCATGTGTTAGAGTGACGCAGACATCCCTAGCCCAAACAGGCCTGTAGCTCTCCCACAGCCGAGACCAAAGGTTAGACAACTGACATTTTGTCACGTGTTTTGCCATTTTTTGCTCAGTTTTGCATGATCCGCACCTCAGCCACTTAGCTCTGTCTCTGGCTGCACTGTGCACTTCGTGTTTGGCATCTAACTACACATTGCTGGTTTTTATCAGCCTGGTGGAGCATGCTACGGGAGTGGGAGCTACTTGGGTGCTGGTGCTCAACATAACCCTCTAGCAGCCCACAGCAATGTCAGCTGGAAGGTTGTGGGACTTGGTGTTTCTGCCCAACGTTGTTCTCAGTTAAATATTGAGATGGCTGTAATTCCCGGCACACGAGTTATCGCCCTCAAGGGCTGCCTAACTCCCCAGGGCTTGCCTTGGCTGAGGAGTCATGGCGTTTAACCGACTCAGCCAGCTCTAAGGTTAACTGAGGACAGCTGTTGTATGCAGGATGCTGGCTTGCTCCGTGCAGGCCTCATGCATCTCCTCCCCACGTGAAACATGGGAACAGTCAGAACGGTATTTGAGAAGAGGATGGGAGCGCAAGCCAGACCTCGCTGGGATCTGTGCGTGTGTGTGCTAATGAGGCCCAGAGGTGATGCCAGCCAGCTATCTCAAAGTGTAGTTTGCACATGAGTGCACCAGGAATGCACCAGCTATTCAACGATAATAAGTTTTTATAAGCACACGTTTCTGACCATGTCAAATTTTGTACCCATTCAGCTGCTAAAATCCATGGAATTTGACACTGGGGAAACAATCACATTTGAGAAGAGCTTGTACAAAGGGGAACTCACATTGCTTCCCAGCTAGAGCCTGAGCAGTTGATTGGCTTTTCTAACACAATATCACACATTTATTCCTTAAGCAAGATTAAAACTTTAGAGGAAGAAAGATTAGTCAGCAAGATTAGAATAGAAAACCTTCTTAGAGAGTTATATTAACCATAAAGAACCATCTGCTCTCCACAACTGCAAAAGTAAAAGGAGATTTTTCTTCCACAGTTTTGGATGGTAGAGTTTTACAAACACACAAATGGGGCCTAGTCTGTTCTTAGCTCAGAAATCCCATTATTTTCTCTAATGTTACTTATGTGGGTAAAGTAAAATGTGCTTAAGGGTGTGAATAAGATGAGCAAACAGGAAAAAATCATGTTCCTGGAGATCTTGGTGTCCAAATACCCAGACAACACCAGAAGATGCTGATGTGCCCAAGGGGTGCTCGCACTGAAATGAGGGGAATGCGATATCTTTTCCATTAGAAAAAAATGCTGGAATCTAAATCATTYCTGCTATAGAAAATTACTGGTGAGAGAGACTCAGTAAGCATCAAGGAGAGACAATGGAAAGAAATGGGGCCTGGGAATGAAGAGAGAATAGGGATCAGGATGATGCTAAAAAAGAAGAGAAAACAAAAAGCAAAACTGCTCAGACTTCCATCCCACTCAGGTGGGATGAACAGGCTGTGTTAGGTTTGAGGTGGTGTAAATCAGTATCAATTCATTGACGTCAGGAGGTTCACCCTCAAGTACATCACCTCTTCCTACTTTTTAAGACCATCTTACAACTCACATTGCCTCTCAGTACTGCCCATTCCTTAGTTTAAACAGAAATGCTGCTGGGGTTAAGTAGTTCCCTGATTCTGGGGACGTCATCATTGCACTAGCAACAAGGTGTCGTCCTTCTTGAACAGAGAAAAGCTCTTAGATTGACTTTTTTTTGTCCACATTGCCTTCCTGAATGAAGTATTGAAGTACAGGAGGTGAATGCACTGAAATCTCATTTCCCACACTGGTAGYCTGATACCAGTTTACCACAATAACCACTCTCTGGAAAAATAAACATTAGCTCACAAGAAGGCAAACTACAAAATACAAAGAGCTGAAATATTAAGGAAATTGTGAGCAGTCACTTGAGCTTGTACAGTAGCACTTAACTTTCTCACCCCAAGGGCTCAAGTGAGGTGAACGGAGTTTCTGAAACTCATTAACCATGAATCCATTGTTCATTTTAAGCTTTTTCTGTGGGGTGATCGATACTTCAAAAACTGCGTGGGAACTGAAGGGAGATTAGGAACAAATAATAAAAGTGAAACCAGATGACAGGCCTGATCCTTTCTCTGCTGTGGTTTTGTGCAGTTTAATTCCTGGGCAGTGAGGAAAGCAGTATGGTTGAAGAGAAGGGGCCCTGCGGGAGGACCAAGGAGCTTCTGCTTAAAATCTGATTCCACCTCTGGTCTCCACTCACACCATCTTTTGTCTCACTTTAGTTTTGGGGCCGGAAGAGACTCCAGCAGTTGAAAATAAAATTTTCAACTCTGCCATGACAAACTTTCTGTCTTTAACAATGGCTTTGGACAGTGCCTGCAGCAGTAAGGTATGGTTTTTCATTTTTTGTGATGCAAAACACTGCTGAACCCTCCCCAAATATTACACCACCAGAGCAACCTGCTGTGGGACAGCACACAGTTTTCAGGCTGAGGATTTGGATCAGCAACATGTATATTACCAGTTCAAGACAAAAATGCAGTAGGAAAATCCTCATGCTTGAGCTCTACGCACTGACACATGGGAGATGCATGACAAGAGCAGACACTTCCAGTGGTAGCAGCTGACAAAGTAGCAGTTGTAGGTGATGGGCCACGAGACTAAAATGGACACAGAGGACTTTTTGAAGTGTTCCACAACAAGGGCTTTAAAAGTAAGACTGCTGAGTGCATCTGTGAGGGGCATGATGAACCCTCAGGATGGAAATCTGCTCCTGAAATTGTCCTGTGGTAAACCTGGGAAGAGTCAGTGAAATGTCAGTAGTATTTCTTCTGCTGCGCACTGATGTAACTGAAGCAGAATTTGGTTCTAGATATTTAAGTGTGATGGATGAGCATTATTATCTGGCTGGAGAAACTGAGAGATGACAGTGAAGTCATCTGAGGACAGCCCTTGGGAGTTGGCCAATATCCCCTATCTGCGCTATGGCATCAAAAGACAGCATTTTTTCATCTGAGCTGGTTCTCTCCCAGCAGCAGGGGAAATAACCTCTTTCCTGTCTGATACACCTGTGCTTCATGCCTCCCCTGTCTTTTCCAGGCCACAACTGGACTTTRAATTAGCTGGTGATGGGAGAAAGAGAGGTGGGAGCTGTGCCTGTGCTATGAAGAGGAGACCTTTCATAGAACAGGGAGGCCAGACCTTGGGAAAAAGTCTGTCTCACTCTGGGATAGGATTTAAATGACCCTACTCCCTCTTTTTGTTAAAAGCAGCTGGTTTGAGCTTATTTCAGCATGCTGAGACTTCTCTTTCCCCAGGTGAAGACAGTGACTGAGCCGTGAATGGGAGGATAGGAACTTGAGCAAAGGGATTAGAGCTGGAAACAGGGAAAATTATGGAGTAACGCTGTCAGCTGGRCTGGGCTGGGCTGGTTCACCCAGTGAAAGGGCATGCTCACAGGATCATGCTGTCTGAGGAAAAGTAAAAAAAAGAGGGAGGAATTGTGTGAATAAAGTAGAATTCATTACTACTGCAGAAATAAAATATGATGGCCTTTTCCTTTGAGTTCTGAAGAAAAACGTATATGATGCTGAATAGCCATGTGACCTTTTTCTTAGATCCTGGGTCAATTTCGCCTCCTCCATCACTCCCACGAAAGCTACCTGATTCATCAAATTCATCAAATATAATGCATGTAGGAATGATTTCCAGAGGCCAGTGCTTTAGCTGATATAAATCAACACATTGATCCTACTGGAACGACACCAGGATCTCAGCTGAGAAATTGGCCTATGTTTTTCTTTCACCCTTTCTTTCTCTGGAGTGAATAATGTGTCCCTAAGGTACAAAACTAATTACTGTAGGCATATTGCTCTCTCACAAAGGAAAGACTCAGGAATTCAGGTAGGCAGTGTTAGGCATAAAGCTCAGGCACAACGTTCAGCAAAATTTTGAGATAAAATAATTTTCCAGCTGTCTTTCAGACTAGGTCTTTTGGAAGATTCACTTGCAATGGTTGCAGGGGGATTTTCCTGCCTTGCCCTGCTCTTTGAGGAAGGATGCCAGCAAGACCAGAGTAGGGTGCCCTGTTAACATTTGTTCTTAGAAAGCTGGCTTTTGGGATAGAAATTCAGCAGAAGGAAGGCAAGAGTAGAAGTGACACCGTCTTGTAACAGAATTTAATGTACTGCTTCAGCAGTACATTCAACCTCCGAACTGACATTTCAGAGAGGAGGACACAGGGAAAAAATGCAGAGAAACTAATAAATGCATCGAGTCATTCAGTTGAGTGAGTTCTTTTGCTACCCAAATCAAGAGCCACACAGGTTTTTTTCAGAGAGGAGTCTTTCCTTCGAAAAGGCAGGTTTGGCAAGGAGCACTTCTCATCATCATTCCAAGTGAGAAAGAAGAAATATCTGTTGGCTGACATTTGCTTAAAGATCAGCCATTTCCATGTTTGCTTGTGAGATTGGAAGGGATCACAAAAGAATTTGATTAAGCCACAGCGTGGATACTTACATTGTTGGAAAAATGGTTCCAAAACGGAAAGTTTCTTAGACTGTACTATGGGTGGGATGTCTATAGAATACACAAAGCTGCTGTAATGAATGGTATTAGACAAGAATATTTTATAAGATCCAGTGCTATTGAATGGGCTGAGATTCTGGTGTGTATAATGAAATGTGGTAATTAAAACTAAAGTCAATGTTCGTGCTTTTCAGCTCTTGCTGTTTGATGCGCTTTTTATTCTTAATGTTGAGGGTAGAAAACAATAGGTTATATTTTTGAACTCTATCCTCTTTTCTGCTGTATTGATTCTGAATGCCTAGATAATTCATAGGGACTCTCAGCCTCTCGCTTCTGCTTGCATCTGATTATTAACAAAGGACAATTTGACCATATAAATCTCACATTTGTGTATGCTTGTGTGTCATAAGTCATTCCTCTCAGGGTTTGTGTATATGTAAATTTGCAGGATGCTTAATAGAGTATTTGAAACCTGATTGTAATAACTGCTCGTGGTCTGCTTTATTAGCAGACAGTAGTCCTCTATGATTCTTTCTCCTCCTTGCGAGAAGGTGAACAASGAGTGTCAAGTATCAGCGTTACCATTTATCCTATCTACCGTACATCTTAGCCTGACACTTCAGACAAAAAAGATGGAATTGCCAAATGCGTCAGCCTTCTCCCGAGGCCTTTAAGCTCTGGAAGGGCAGTTGGTGGAGACGTGCACAGAGCGGCTAGTCAGGGATGAGGGTGAGTGTGGGGGTGAAATGGCAGTTGCGGGATGTTCCTTAGCACTTCATCTTTGTCCTTGAGCATTTGTGAAAGCTACTGAGTAAATATCATTTGGGAGAAGCAGAATCCGGGCTCCACAAAAGGTGTTTGTAAGTTGTGATCTCATGGTGCTCAGAGAATAACAGTGGGAGAATGAAGCCAGYGGGAGCTTGTGCTTTCTGATGAGAGAAGGAGGTGGTTTGCTGGGTAACTAAGATCCCCGGAACTGGCAAGTTCTCTTTTGGTTCTTTTTCTTAGCTTTGTACCAACTTGGCTGGTATTGGATTTCTTCTTTGCTGACTGCCAGCTACCAAGGATGTGAAATGCTGCTGTGATGTTTGCTGTTCTGGCATAGACTTCAGTCTCTGTGGGCACGGGAAAACCTAATCTGCTAAAAGTACTTGCGGTTTCTTTTTATGTATGGGGTTCAAACATGCCAAGAAAAGGAGCTGGGTGGTCATATACAGATGCATTTCCGGCCTAAGGGAACCAGAATAACTCCAATGCCTTCGAAGTCCACTTAACGTGACCTCGGGAGCTTGACTCTATATGCTGTATGGCTTTAATTCCCTGAATCCAGTGAACCATCTGAATAGAGTGAATCCTATGGCCAGCTTCTGAACCTTCTGCTGAGGTAATGGAGCTAGACAATGCAAGAACCACTAGATTTTAAAATGCGGCCTCTGTTTTTTGACTGATAAGGAAAATGTTGTGTTAACTGATTTTAATGCATTTTCCTGTCACATTAGGTGATCTGGATGCATTTATTTCTTCCTCATCAATCAGATGATAGTCAGATTCTGATTTTAGAAATGAGTTCTGTTCTCATAGTACTTTAAGATCTGTAAGAAAATATATATACATGTAATATTTTGGTGCCTAACTCCAAACAGATTTCATCTGCATCCATTTGGTGACGTGGGCTTTTATACTGCTCTGCACTGATTTCTTCTCTGTACTTCCTGAATGAAAGAAGCATTTATGAGACTATGAGAATATGAGATAGTAGAGTGTCTCAAAAGGCGGCAGACACCTAAACATACTGTGAGTATTTGGGCAAAAGACATTGTTTTAAACAATAGTTTTTAAACCGAAGCACTAGGGTTTCAGTTTTGCCAGAGTCTTAATTTCTTATTGGGCCAGGGAAAAGCCATATTTGAAGTTGTAATAAACCTGCAGGTTATCTGGCTGTATTTCAGTCTGCCTTATCAGTCAAACTGGCATTTGTCTTCCAGTTCCAGAAATGTTATTGTGATGATGATGTGTGAAATGGAAACAAGACAATTAGCGTTTCAGACACGCCAAGCTGGCACTCAAACCAACTTACTCTAACTCAAAGGGAACAAATCTGACATGGAGACCATTCAGTGTAAATAGCAGCTACAAAAGAGCAGTATGCCTTTATTTTCTGATCACGGTAGGTTAACAACTGCTTGTTAGTCCCAAGGTGTTCTCTCCTTCCCCAAGTCCATTACTTTGGAAAAGAAATGGGTCTTGCCCTTATTACTGAAATTAAGAGGTTTGATCATGAATCTCAGTAAGTGATGAAGCGTGTATTATGAGCTACTACAACTTTATTGGCAAGTGTCAGGGCAAAATTGTTTAGGGGCTGTGAGCACAGGAATGGGTGATAAGAGTCTTTTCATTTATTAATCACTTTAGTTCACATCTGAAACTCAGCCAGCTGAAAAATAATCAGCTCTGGAGAATGGGCACATAGAGCAGAACACAGTCATAGCTTGGTCTTGACATCTGCGTTTTACTACTTGTACTTTAGGAGGGTATGCCAGGTTTGACGACTCCGGACAATGCTGAGAAAATGTTCATTATATGCAGAAGTTTATTAGATTAACTGACTAGGAGACATTTTGTGGAGAACTTCAGTGAGACACTGCCAATCCTGATACTTCCGTTTTAAATTGCATATTAAGTGTTTTCAGTTTAACTACAAAAAATACATCACCAGTGGTTGGATGCTGAAGCTAAAAGATGTGATTAGAAACAAGGGGTAGCTTTTTATTTGTGAAGGGCTATTTATCAGTGGAACAATTTACCAAGCGTCTACCACAGCAGCTTCTTAGTCCTTGAAAATTTTAAACTGAAGGTGGGATTTTATTTTTATTTAAAAAAAAAAAAAAAGTTTCAGATTGGTTTATGCAGGAATTAATTAATCATGAACCTGTGTTATTATGCTGGATGTTCGCAACTGCTTTTTCTGGCAGCATAATCTAGAAATTTATCTCATGGGGTTTATGGGGTTTACAAACTCGACTAACAAACTGTAGGAAAACTGCAGGAGTCATTTATGTCCTTGCAGAAGTTGTTACAAGCTCACAAAGCAAATGGGATAAGCCTATAACTACTTTCTCAGGGTCGCAGATTTTAAAATCTTAGAAAGGCGATACTTCAAAGACTTTCTGTGGACAACTTTTCGAGTGATTTGCACTCACAAGTCATTTGTGCTTGCAAGATTTTCTAGGAGTTGCTCAGCACCCACCTTACTAGTACTTCTGGGCAGGAAGGTGATCAGTTGTGAGAATTCAGCACCAGGATTCAGTGTTGAGCACTGCCAGGTACGGTTGGACTTTTTCTGACAAAACCTGTTGTAAACTATTTGTTCACAGAAACTGAATCAGATTATTTTCTGGCTTCCTACCATCCCTCTAGCTATCTTGGGATTGATAATGTCTGCTCTTAGTATCTTGCAGAGAAGGGAAGGTAAGATCAGGAATAAAACTTCATCTGTTTGAGAGGTGAAATCAGAAACGTTTAAAAAAATTCTTATTGCACATTCACATCTAATTTATAAAACTATCAGTGCAGTGTCAAGGTGGCTGTATTTAGTGCTATGACTGTGTTAGTACTAAGAGAGCAGAAGGGAGCATGATTTGCTCTCAGGAGCATCTTGCTCTAGGCGTAACCAAAGCACACAGCAACAGACAATCCTGATGACAAAGAATATCTCGCTTAACCAAAGGGATAGAAGAGAAAGGCAGACACAGGAAGTAATGCTGTTTGGTTTGTAACAGAGCTCATTTGCTATCAATTCCATAGTGTTAGCCTCTAGATGATTCAGTTTCTTACAAAAGCTATGTGTATTCAGGGGTCTGGGCTAGACAAAGTTGCTGAAGGTTTTAGCAGCTGGACTGTACTCTTGGTTTGCCGATATCTGAGACTTATTTATTTGTTTGAGGGTCAATAGAAATAGCTATGATTGCTTTCAACACATTTTTAGCTGTCAGAGCCTATCTGAGTTCTAGAAGAAGTCTTCAAGACTTAAATCCCACTGTAGCCCGTGGAGATGGAGGGGGCAATACATATCTTCGATAGACTGATGGACTGGAGAGCTGATGCTGTGAAGCATGTAAACTCCCACAGCCTAGTAGGAGGAGTATGTTCACTTGGGGAGCGGAGTGCATTTGCAATCACATCCAAGAAAGCAGGTGACAGATACTGATCAGCCACATACAGCTGTCCTTGTACCAAGGTTACCCTTGCTGCTACTTGGAGTGGAGGGAGAAGAAGAGGATTTAAAACATTTTTGTTCATTAACGTATGACAAAAGACCTTATTCTGCGCAGGCATACAGCCCACAAAGCTGTTTAAGGACTGAAAGAATCAATTGAGGCGATCCAGCGGTAGCAGACCAAAAGATCTCGGCCAGTGTAATTAGCTAAGTACTACATGCTGTTCCTTCAGCCCCCACTTAGTTAATCAATCAGGACACTGAGTGACGATACGTATTTCAGGCGGACGGCTGAGTGAAAAACATCTCTTCCTCTGATAGGCAGGCTGAGATCGTACACTGACCAGAATCACCTGGGCTCCTCTGAAAGCCACGTCTGAGTTGTGGTGTTTATATGCATACATTTTATCAGTAATTGAAACCAACTTCCCAATAGATGGACATGCAAAATGAAGGCAGTTCTTGTGACAGATGGTGACAATACAAGTGTCAAGTATAGAGGACCGGTTTTGCAAGAGCTCTGTAGCCAGCGGAAGTCCTGTGAAGTGAGGGGTGTCTCAGTGGTTTACGCCAGCTGAGGTGCTGCCTGGGGGAGACTGATGGCTGAAACACAGTCACTTAGAAGGACCCTTGTAAAAGGAGTGGGGGAAAAGGAAGTGTTTCCTAAAAGATAAGTTGGAGTGAGCTACCAGGAACAGATTTGGTCCCTCGGGGTGCAGCAAAAGCACTCAAAAATGTGGACTCCTTCAGTACTTAGATAGATAGCACAGAGCTGAGAGCTGTGGCACACATTGTCACGTGCCTCTGTTAGGCATTCAGGTAAACATCGCTGCGCAGCTGCGCCAGCTATTCCATTGCAGCAATCATGAGCTGGTGGCGGTGGAGAGCACGAGCACTATAAGAAACGTAATTCCTTGTCCCCAGAGCTGCTAGTTAAGCAAGCCTGAGTCTGGTGCAACAAGGCCTATTAAAATGCATCTCTTTGTCTTACTGATTTGGGAAGGAATTCTAGTAAGGAAGAGAGGAGGGCAAGTTTATTATATCTAGCTTCTGATTCACCACGACTGGGATTCCTGAGTGAATTTCTAAGGCAAAGGAAAGRTAAGCAAAAGGGCAACCTGGAAGCTAAACATCGGGCTAGGACTGAGGAATGTCTTGGTTCAGTTTTGGGGTCAGTTGCAGGCTGTTTTATACAGTCAGGAAATCCCTCAATCTGCCCACACTTTCACCTGAGAAATGGATAGCATAGCACTCCATCCCTATCTATGCTTTGCATGGTTTTTAGCTCTGTGAAGACATACACAAGCATACTGTTGCAGCTGTAATTTTGGTAGGGATCTCTAGGATCCACTATTGTGCCAACAGTAATGGTCAAGAAGCCACCACCATCACTGTGCTGTTTTCATACATAGTGAGAAACTCCGTATTTTGGCTATCCATGTGATTAAGGCATTAATCCTTGCCCCAGTAAGGGCCAAAATGCAGGAGAGAATCAAACTTCTAAGCCTCTGGGCAAATCTGGGGTCTGTCCTGTCAGCAAAAGGGAGACTCAACAAAAAGAGGGTCAGCTGGCTCTGGTCCTAATTCAGCTTGAGGAACAGATGCTGGGATTTTTACTGTAACTGTTGCTCTGTGCAGCTTTTCAAAGGGCCAGCACTCTACATTTTTAATTATTATGTTGGCAAGGGTGAGAGTAAACAGCAGCAGTTCAATATTAGCGTTCACAAAAGTCTCTGCTGGGACAGCTGGAAAGTCAGACTGGCAGCCCTAAGGTTTGTTGTCCCATTTGCCTGTGGTTTTGCTCTTCTCCTGCCAGGCCCTTTGAATGTGATCTGAAGTCTTTAAAGCTCATCCTAGCTTTTCACGTGTTCAACACAGTCTGCTTTGATACAGACTAGTCAGTGCCTGTTTTTAACTTACTAGGTTAAAGACACTCCCTCTGAGAGAGAGGATATCTTTAAAATTAATCCCCTTCATGAGATACCCTGCTGTCGATGTGAGGTGGATGTGAGTCCAGGGTCACGTCACAGGCCTTGCTGCTCTCACTCTGCGCAGTACCTTGCTCTCTGGGTAGTGCTGGTGGAGGAACCATTGAAGGGCTGTGGTGGTGCTTGGTGTGAAGAAAGCTGGGAAAAAATCTTGCCCAAGATTTAGATCATAATTTAGGTTCTGGAGTTTTTTAATGCATAGGGTCAGTGGCACAGCTGACAGCAATAGAGTTAGTCTTGTGAATCACTGCTTCTTGGATTAAGCCAGGCCTAGCGTGGACAAGGGTTCCTTTCTGAGGTAGTGGATCGGGCTGTTGTAGAGAGCAGGCTGCAAATTTCAGGATTCAAAGTGTGGGTTTGCTTTGGATTTGGAAGCCTTGAGGAAGGGTTGCTACTGGCCATCTTTAGTCATAGCAGAGTAAAATACCCATTCCAAGCCCTCTTTCCAGTGGGAGGACTTTTTCTCTGAAAAATACTTCTGTATAGGCTTCATCCAAACCCCATTAAATGGAAAAGACATATAGTGGATTTAGCAATGCTTGGTCAAGTCCCCAGAAGGATATTAGTTAAACTAATTCCAAACAGCCTGAGCAGTGTCTGCCACAATATTTCTGCCTTGAGGTTTCGAGTGTACTTTTTGTTCTTTCCTCTTAGAACTTTTACGCAATCTTAAAGTTTTCTGCAGCTTGTTTGACTCAAAGCTGTTGTTGCAAACTTGTTTGCCAGAAGGGACATTTTCATCATTCACAGGACCTATTTTTAAATTCCGCAAAGATTCCTTAAGTGAGAATGATATCCCAGAGAACTGTACAGGATGCTGTGGGTATGGCAGCTGATGTCAGGGACACTGCGGAGCGACTTGGAGCTGAAACAATTGACCATATTCATTGAAGCAGCGGGGAGACCATAGGGAAACAGAATGTAGTTACCTTCACTGGAATTTGGCCAGCGTCCCAGCTACCATTAATGCCTCTGCTCTTACAGGAATGTCCTGGGATTTTCATTAATGTATGATTCAGCTTATAAAAACATGTGCCTGCTGCCTTAGCCCCTGGAGCTATGGCAATTAAAGAAATGCGATTTAGCCAATGTGTAACGACTGGCTTTAGCAGGCACATTCCCTTCCTTTCTAGTTATTTCTGCTCCCCTCCCCTTCTTTCTCCTCCCCATCCCCAAGATGCAAGTGTAAAGTTTCCAGTGCGTTGCGTAAACAGTACACACAGTGAGCCCCTGTGCCCCGTTCAGGTAGCGTTCTGAGCGTACAGTCTTCACGTAGCTGCATGGTCACGAAAGTGTGCTCCGTAAAATCAATCTCAAATGGATTTTGGAGGGGAACCATCTCCGAGAAGGCCTGATCCTGGCTGTCAGACTGAATTACCTTCTGGCAAGGAATGAGGGCCCGATGGATGCTCTTGACTGCTCCCATTGTGCATGAAGCAGAAATATGGTTCTTCGGTGCTTAAGACTGAAGCCAAGAAAATGGAAAAGGTTGTGCAATATTCAGATGTAAAGTGCTCCTTGTACGCAGTCCAGCTAAGCCCATACGCATTCATACATCCCCTTGTGTCTTTAATGCTGATACTTCCAGGACCCAACACTACATGCAAGAAGAGAGGAGACCAGCAAGTCAAAGGGGCCTTCTCATGGTGCAGGAGTTAGGTCACTTTTTGTGTGCTGCCCTAGCTTAGGTATAAAACTAGAGCAAGCCTAGCAGTACTCATGGAAAACATGCCTTTGTAATCCAATTCTTTCCTGAGATCAAGGGCCTTCCGCTGCCGATGATAGCCAAACAGGTCATTTCACATTGCCCTTGTTAGTGGGAATCTCATAGTCGTTTGTCCTATCAGTTTATTTTCAATGACATTTTTGGAAACAGAAGAGCAGCAAAAAAATTGAGAGAACTGTGAGAAACCAGGAAATGGTACCAAGTCGAGGAGAAGGCAGGAAGGGAATGCACGTTTTCAGTTTGTATTATTTGAGATGCTTGCGGTGGACTTTTCCCTGGCATATACAGCTGAATAAGAATTTGAAACCGTTACTCTAGAAAGGCATTTACATGTCATACTGGTGGGTGTCGCATTTTAGATGCAGGGCAAGGTGTAAATATAAGCTTCCACAAAGTTAGCAGCCATCTGGACTGAATATTGAGGTTTGTCTTCACACAGAAAACAGTTTCAAAAGACAAGCTTAAGAGCAAGAGCTCTCTGACATGCAGGAAGGAGGAAGACAGTGGGCAATGTGCCTGGTGTTTTTACAGGTATGTTTATTTCATCCATCTCCATGGCACCTGACAGCAGCACTGGCTGTGAAAACTTGGACCTGCCTCAACCTGAACTGCAGCTAAATTCATTTATGTGTCTACTGCAGCTAAAAATAGTTTTGCCAAAAAGTGTTTGGCTTGATAAATGAATAAGCTTGGAAATGCAGCAATAAATCCCCTTAGGGAGGATAGAAGGGCTTGATAAGACTGTTCCAAGAAAGATGTGCCTACTTCAGAGGATTCAAGCAGGGAGAGGGATAGGTGCTGTGCACATCTTAATGAACTTCAGTGCTGCTAGTACAGCTGGGACAGGACAAAATAGAGCAGAGCCTTCCTGCCTGAGCTGTTAGTTTGATTGTCTGGGGCATGTTCCGGAATCTGAGCTCCATACTCAGCTCTGCTGCTGGCGATCCCAAACTAGTTAAGTTCACAGTCATCCCTGCACATCCGTATGAGCTGCAGTGGTTTGGGAAGCTTGTGTCTGCTGAGAGAACTGTTGAGGTGGGGGAAAAACTGCTGCCCTCTTGAGAGGATAAAGGCTGGACCTTAGGAAAACAGACATTGTATTTTAGAAGGACTAGGAGCTCTTCCCATGCATTGTCTGTCAGGATACCTGTAAAAGAAACACAGAGAGCAGGCACTAGTATCTTTGCTTTTCTATTGTGAGAGTGGCTTTAGGGAATACCTTTCCCTGCCATCCATATCTGAAGGGATTTTTTTAAGGTAGAAGAGAACAAATATCCATCCTTGCATACCCTAGCAGCTTTTGCATTATTAGTGTCCACATCTGCAGTGTAAAATTAACAAGAAAGTTCCTGGATTGCTATGAAATGCCTTGCTAATCTCTAGCTAAGCCTGCTCTTACCGTCTTAATTTCAAAATTGCTCCAGCATTTTCTTGAGCTGACAAAAAACCCTTCATGTGCAGGTTGAAGACATTTAGGGTGACATGTGGGCAGGGGACTCGAGGGTGCACTTGGCCTCTTGGGCACTAGTTAAAGAATTGACACGGAGCCCAAACAAAATTAATTCAGTGCTTACTAACATGAATGTTGTCCATTGTTTAGCAGCCGAAGGTGCTTTCAGGACAAACTGAGAGGGAACATGCTCTGAACCACACGGTTAAGGGTACTATCAGCAAAAATGTTAGAGAGCTGCAGAGCAGAGAGACCACAGAGACCAGGGCTGAAGGAGTAGGAAGGATTGAAAGATATCAGCCAGACAGGCTGAAGAGGTCAGGACCCCTTTTCTCTCATTTTGTAATTAGAGAGAGGACTGCAGCACTCCCTGGTGAGTCTGACTGGGTTTTCAATATCTAAATTAAGAAATAAGGTAAATACCACTGTTTAACAGTTTATTCTTGCTTTTCCACACCGTAAAATTTATTCATGCATCTGCCTTTGAACCTTTGAGATATTCACTCTGGTTTAAGTGCAGCAACTGCTCTATTTTCACGACAACAGTAATAATTGAATGGCCTTTCAGATTAATTTGCTGCTCGTGCATAACTCTTGTTACTGAAAACACTGCCCATAGGTTTGAAGGGTGAAAATCAGACTTAGGATTGAGCTGACAGGGTTTCATTCCTCTTCTCATTAACACTACATGAGCTGCTCTTTTAGCCCATCATTAGAAAAGCGTCCCTCACCGCTGAATCCCACCAGCTACAAACGAGACAGTAGGGCAGAGAAAAGCAGTTGTCCCTTGAATTTCGAACTGCCACCGGGTGGCAGCAGGGGACAAGGATAGTGGCTGCAGGGTGACGGATTTGAACAAACCAACCAAAGCTGTGTATCTCCCTCGCATCTCCCTGCTGCTCCCAGTAAGACCACGAAGCCCTGCAAGACATCCACAAGGCCTGAGCAAGAACAGGCTTTTCAGTTCCCGTGCTCTTTTCCATTTGGATAGCCTGGTAGGACTCCGTTTAGGAAAACGCTTGTGCACAGTTAAGACTGCACACTTTCACGTGGGTTCGTGGGGAGTAGGTTCTCAAATGCTCAGCCAGCCTGTCCTGGCACAAAGTCACGGGATCATGTGCGTGTGCACAGCAGTAGGTGGATGGTGGTCAGAAGTACATGGACACTGATCTTGAAGATATTCATTCTTCCTGTATGAAATCGAAACCGATTGCTCCACTCCCTCCTGTGCTTTAGATCATTTCCGAGTATTTTATTGTGATTCTTTACTATTTGGGGGTTATGGTAGTGTCACAGAAAACGCTGGCAGGGAATTCTTTTCATGGGTYGGTTTAGGGCGAGAAGACTCTCATAGATGGTGCCATGAACTGCTCTTCACATGAAGACAGTCCTGCATATAGCCATGCCTGTATACGATCTGCTCCCATACTCCAGTGCCTGGGGGACCAGAAGCAATACATTCTGCTGCACAAATGCCCATTTTTTAAAAATAGCTGCTGCACTTGGATCTGTAGAGCTTGCCATCTCACTGAGGATCTCAGAGAAATAGTCTGCCTTTTGTCTCCAAGACGCTCTTCCTTCAAGAAAGCGCTAAAACACACTGGAGGTGCAGTGGGGAGAAGGAGGCAGGGAGGAGGGGTGACAAGCTGATCTGTAGGCAAGGAAAATGAATCTCCAGGGCTGTGAGCCTGGCATCTTTCATGGGCACTAAATTCACTTGAGAAGACTTTTTAATAATTATAGAAGGCTGGGGGAATAAAGAAAGGGTTTGCCAAGTGTGATGTGATGACAATAGCTTGGACCGTAAAATTCTTCTTTCATACTGGCAYTGTCACTCTAAGCCGCACGCTGTTGCCATTATCTGGTCCGAGGGGAGTTCTCGCTGCGTTATTGTGGAGTGTGTGTGACCTGGCAGTGAGTCAAAAAGCATCGAGCCGCCGGCCCAGCTACTTCTGGAGAGTCCGTTAGCATTTCCTTCTCATTACCTAGGGATGCCAGCAGTAGTCTCTTGCCCTAAAGGACATGTCTCTTGATGTTGAGCTGTGTTTTAATTGCTGTTGGCTGCTCTAAGCTTCGACCTTTGAAGAGTCCCTAAAAATTTTGATGTCTGATTCTCAATAAAATGAGTGAGAAGTGCATACCTAAATCCCTTAGGCAGCTATTGAATGCCTGGCAAGAGCTCCAGTTGGTTCATAAGCATGGCTCTGCTGCATCATCTGTTTTTTTTTCCTGTCAGATATAGACCATTTAGTGGTTATGAGTTTGTATTAGTAGGCTCAGGGAGGAAGGAGGAGCATGATGAAGAAGGGGATATAGGGCAAAAGAAAGAAAGGGAAATGATAGCACAATGAGAGAGAGGACAACCACAGCAAAGAGAGAAGAATGAAAACTATGGAGACAAGTGGGGAACCAGAAATATAGATGGAAGGACATCCAAGAGCAGTTCCTTTTGGTTGCAGAAAAGGGAAAATTGCCATGAGAGAAAATATCTCAATGCTGGGGACAGGGTAGAAATATTAAAGGTGGGGAGTCTCATTTGGCATCAGTACAGCGTGACCTGGCAGTCAGAGTAGAGAGTGCAACTCCAGCACTAATGTGTGATTCTTTCTGTGACCCTGGAAAAGTTACATAAACATTGCTTCTGTTTTTATTCCTCTCTAATTTAGGAACAATACTTCCTRCTGTCCTCCCATGGTGCTGAAAGGTCAAATTAGCTAATGGAAGGAAAGTTCTTGAGGATCATTATTACTGTTGTCATTACTATTATTATTGCTATTTATAATAACGGGTATAATGGAAGTGTTAATATTGGGGAAGGGAAATAAGGGAAAGAGAAGTGGGAAACATCAAAAGCAGTAACTGGCCATGCTGGGGCCAAGGATCTGTCTCCAGGAGAGAGAAGTCCTACCTGTTCCAGTAGCCAGAAAATCCCATAGTTTTAGGTTTACCCAATTTATGGAATTACCTGATCGCAGGGCAGATTTTCTTGGCATTTCTGTTTTGAATTCATGTGAGCAATATGCCAAGGCAGGAAGTTCACTGTCTAATCATGGTGGAAAATTATGTGGTGAAAAAACCCTCAACAACTGTACTTTGAGAGCCTGCTGGTTGTCTTCTTTCTTCTCTGAACCGATCACAGGTGTGTACATCTCAGCCATATTTTCTTACATGGAAATATTTGCAGTTACCCCAAAAAGACACAATCCAAAGACAGTCTCATGGCAGTTGGTCACCCTGTCAAGCTACAACCTCTAGGGGTTATGGCAATATAGGTCATAACAGCAAGTATAGGAAAGTAATACAAAAGCCTGGGAAGACGTGTAAAGCATCCTGTAAAAAAGGGCACAAGGCAGTGCTATGTAACAAGGGTTGAAAGGCAAGTTCCAGATGTTGTCATTTGCTCCTTGTTTTTAGAACAGTGTCATGGTTTAAGCCCAGCCAGCAACTAAGCACCACACAGCCGCTCGCTCACTCCTCCCCGGTGGGATGGGGGAGAGAATCGGAAGGGTAAAAGTGAGAAAACTTGTGGGTTGAAATAAAGACAGTTTAATAGGTAAAGCAAAAGCTGCGCATGCAAGCAAGACAAAACAAGGAATTAATTCACTTCTTCCCATCGGCAGGCAGATGTTCAGCCATCTCCAGGAAAGCAGGGCTCCATCACGCGTAACGGTTACTTGGGAAGACAAACGCCATCACTCCGAACATCCCCCTTTCCTTCTTCTTCCTCCAGCTTTATATGCTGAGCGTGACGTCATATGGTGTGGAATATCTCTTTGGTCAGTCGGGGTCAGCTGTCCCAGCTGTGTCCCCTCCCAGCTTCTTGTGCCCCCCCCAGCCTACTCGCTGGTGGGGTGGGGTGAGAAGCAGAAAAGGCCTTGACTCTGTGTAAGCACTGCTCAGCAGTAACTAAAACATCCCTGTGTTATCAACACTGTTTCCAGCACAAATCCAAAACATAGCCCCATACTAGCTACTGTGAAGAAAATTAACTCTACCCCAGCCAAAACCAGCACAGACAGACAGGAGGGAGATTAAAGAAATAACTAGATTTCCTACTATGGCAGTTCCTGTGATGCTAGGTTTGGCTTTCCCCAGGCTTGAAAAATTGTCCTTGGAGTAGGTAACAAATACAATTTTGCAGACGCATCTCCAACTGGTTTGTTTTCCTAGATTGCAAGGACCGGAGGAGGGAGGGTACGTAAGGTCATGCTGTGAGAAGAGAGTATGCAAAGCAAAAGAATCTGCCAACAGCAAAGAAATAATAACATGTTCCTATGCCTATCCATTTGCACTCAGTGCAAAAGGTGACATTTCTTGAGGTGGGCCAGTCCTTGCACATTTTACATTTTGGTTTGTGAGCGAACGTTGGTCCATGACATCCCACAGTTTGAGGGCGGCGCTGCAACCACCAAGAAGGGCTGTTTGGAGATGGTATGGGGGGTCTGTACAGGTGCCTATGGAAAGGATTAGGGAGCACTTTGTCACATGTCATTGACTCAAAACCCTAGTGTTTGTAGGGTTCAGGCGGTCTCTTAACAGTACCTCACTCAGTTTTAATGATCACAACTGTTCCCACAGGCCCATCTCCAGCTTTTTCTGGGGCATGGCACTGGGTGAGAAACATKAAGCACTAGGCTCAGTTCATCTCTGTGGGTAAAGCTGGTGCATGCTGCATTGGCTCCTGCCGTGATGACCGGGATGGAGACGGTGACGAGGATGATGAATGGCACCCTGCACATCAGGAACACAATAGGAAGAGGAGTGGCTGGGGAATGGGAGTGTGTGAGATGTGGGTTTGCCAGTGATACTCAGCTGCCGCGCTCTTCCAAGCTGCACGCACCGCTGTGATGGACTCAGTAGCCGTGCAGTAGCTTTGAGGCAGTGCTCTCTCATATGTTGGGTGGCCACATGTTTGATAGCCCCCTGCCTAGACTGTAATGGGCTCACTGTCTAAATGTCATAGGAACCGAGTTTTTAATTATTGAAGCCTTGTGAGAAATGTGAGAAAGAACTGTGAAGTTGGGGGCAGGATGGCAAAGCAGGGTGAAGGAAGGAGTCCTGAGTGCGGAAACCTTGGCTGTGCTTGGGGCAGAGCAGAAGAGCTTTCCAGCAGACTCTTTGACAAACAGCTATTTTTAACTCTCACATTGCAAAGCAAATATTAACTCTCAGACATGTGCAGTCACTGGCTTTGTGTGCTCTGGAGAGGGGTGAGCTGTATCAGATACAACAGAGTAACAGGGAATGAGTTCTTGTAGCCCCTTGAGCTGATACTGCCCTCATAATCGGTGCAGACCAAACAGGATCAAGTTAACGTGCTCCAGGCCCCAGTATTTGTATCACCTGGTAATATACCCTCCGTGGCATGCATGGAATGATTTGTTTGCAAAAACCAAACAGTGAACAAAGAAGTAAGGCTCTCCGATTCCCACGTGCACTGGCAGGGTGTGTTCCACAGGCTGGGATAAAAGCTGGCCTCATGCAGGAAACAGACAAAGAGCASGAGAAAGCGATCCCTCAAGTTTTAACGCTGCAAAAGGGGGAGCATTACTCTGCACCTGTACAGGCGTTGCTTTTCCGTAGTTGCTCTATCTGTGACTCAGGTGCACATTGGTGCTTTTTTCCCTTGCCTTGCCCTGTTGCTGTGTGCTGTGAACAACAGCAGGGAAAGGTAGGAAGAAGCATTAATGACGTTTGAGATATAGGCTCCCTGGATGCCCTGACACGGAGCAGCAGGCAGCCGAGTGCTGGGAAAGCCAGGAAAGAAGCCATCTCCAGTCCCCTAGCCACCTTTTTCCTGTCTCTCTGGATTAGCAGGAGAAGGACTGTTTGCTGCCACTGTAAAGCATGTCAGAATGTCGTTTTGCAGTCAGTCCCTGGGCACGTCACAGCTAGCTTTATGCTGGCTGAAAACAAGCTGATTTTTCCCCTGTCCTGCAGGTGCTCTTGCTTGTCCTTGTCTCTAGGTTCGGTCCATATGTTGCAAATGTCACCGTGTAGCTGAGAGCAGGCTTTGCCGCTGTCTTTCTGCTTGCTGTTGTCACAGCTTTTCCACATCTCTGTTTCCTGTCCCTCTGTTTGTCTAACCTGTCCATTTATACTGTAAGGCTTGGGGCAGGAACTGTCTGTGATAATGTGTTTGTACCATGCCTCTAAAAGAGGACCTGATATGGCTCTAGGTGTTACCGTAGAGCAAACACAGATTAGTTCCTTGTCCTGTATATATGGAGAGGGGTGGAGAAAATTTATTGTTAGTTTTGCCTCTTGTTACAGGAGAGATCCTGGAGGCTTCTTGAAGGCCTGAACCAAATCTGTAGCGTAGGTCTATCTTTCTTTGTGCACTAGCTGAAATAAGACTTGATTTTCCCTGCCCCTTCCACTTTTAAATGTAAAAATCTTTGTGGGAGCCTAACAGTTCTGTGCTTAAGAAGGTGGAAAATTATCTTAAGAGTTAAGCCTTCTTTCCTCTGCTGGCTTAGGAATTGAGAGTCACCAAGAAGAGTCAGACACAAACTCATCCAAGCATGTTTTCTTATCTCTTGTAGCTGAAGCCAGCAATCTGTTTTCCATTCACTTCTTGCCACTTTTTGCTGAGGGGCTGACTGCTGAGATTAACCTTGCTCCCAGGACAGGAAACAATCACGCAGGAAATGGAAAGGTGTGGAAGTGTCGGAGCCTGCAGGGTAGTCCTAGGAATGACCTTGACTCCTCACCACTTGTCAGTAACATGCATCCACCCTGCATGGATCACGGTGGCATTTCTGCAGCTGGATTGCTGCTTTGGTGCCCACAGCCACTTTGCTTTGGTGCCTGCCCTCGGTAAATTATACTGGAAAAGGTCTTCATCCTTCAGGGAGCCTCTGCCTGCCCTGGCGCAGGGGCACTCCAGTATATTSCCTGCACTCCTGGTTTCCAGGTCATCCAGGTTTGGAGACTATGGGAAAGCAGTCTGGTTACTCCTTTGCTCCTGGGCTGGGTTTTCCCCCGAAGTGGGGACAGCCGGGTATGCAGCCAGGGGCCGTAAATAGCACAGGGTCAGTGATGCTCCCTGCTGTAGAAGGGGCTGTAGAGAAGGGGTGGTGCTCAGTCATCAAGGGGTAGCAGGTTTCCATCTGGATCTGTAGCACTTGGCGGGGAACAGGCAACACTTTGCTGCTGCTGCATGTGCTTCATTTTGGCTTTTGGGAATACCCGTAAAAGGTGAGGTCCTGGTCCCCTTTGTATCAGAGGCTCTGTACCATTTTCACTCAGCATCCTGGACAGATTCCAGTTTGGGTAAATACAACTCGCTTGCCTGAAATTCCTCCTCTGAAAAAAACGTAAGTAGTTCCTGCTCATTTCAGCTTTCATCAGGTCCAGCCTTAGGCACAGGCAAAATAAGGATTGCCTCAGACAGCGCAGCAGGGGAACAGGAGAGGAGTAAAGCCACAGGGTGTAGGAGTGATTTCTCCAGATGCGTCTTGAAGGAAGCTCCTCTGCCCCGGTGAGGGATGGATGGCCTTTCTCTGTGAGCAGCACCTACCTTTGGCCACCTGGAATAGGGGAAAGCAGCTTTGACAGCAGAAGTGCACCCCGGCAGTGGGGAGGTGAGAGGAAAGGGGCTGGGAGCTTGCTGTGCTCCTTGGTACCCCACTTTCCTCAGGGCTAGCTGCACCGCTTTATCTGAAGCCAAGTGCACCTGGTGCTGGCAAAAGAGGTGAGAGAGGATGCCAAGCTCCTACTGTCTTGGTCTCCTCAACTACCTGGGGAGGGCACAGCATTGGGGGAAGCTCTCTGCCACAGCCTTGACATTGAATTTTGCCACTCCTGAGAATCGAGGCAGCATATTATATATATCCTTAGAGCATGAGCTGATGAATTCAGTGGAGGGGCAGGTGAGCTGATTTTGTCCTGGCAGGGAGGAAATAAATGAATCTGTCTGTCCCCAGAGACACGTACACACACACATGCTGCAAAGAAGCCATGAGCTGTCTGTGACAGTCTGGTGCAGCCCTGAGCTCGTGACTCTTCTCTGTATGGGGTCAAATACTGCTGAGTTTCTGTAATGTCGGCCACAATGCTAAAATCAGAGCTGGTGACTGTCACTGCCGACATGGTGAGTAGATGTCCCTCTAGACTTACAGAGGTGCCTCTCTGATGTAGTATCTGGAAAATAAGCCTGGGGATGCCAGAAGTGTTAAGAGTTGTGAATGGTAAGGGTTGGAGTTTTCTTTGCTAGGTGTCTTGCTCCAAGCCAAGTAAGTATATTCATTAACATGGTTCAGGCTGAGTGTGGGAGAAAACATGTTGTTTTGCCTGTGTTAAGTAACAGATTATTTTTTTTGGAAGTGCCAGAAAGATTTCATAGCACTGCTAACCCTTCAAAACCGTGTAGTTTAACTTGTTCTTCTACTGAATAAAGTTCAGCCTCTCAAGGTGAATTCATTCTATGTGAACCTGGTGTGACTACCTGGAATAAATTAGTCTCTCCACTACTATGCTTTGTACTCGGGAGCAGAAATGTTACTGTAGAACAATTCAGAGCACTATGAGAAAAAATCCCTTCCTTGCTTCCCTGCAGAATAAAACAATAACTAATTTGGCAACACTTTCTTTGGCTTGGAGTAAATGTCAATAGCTAAATTCTCTCGAGATGCATGTCTGCATCAGGGATGGGGATATCCAGCAGAGACACGGCTCCAGGGGGAGACCTTTGACTTAACTATTTTTTGATTGAATTGTCTTAACTGCTCTGTCACGCTGACACAGAGGTTGGGGACAATGAGGAAGAATTTCTCTCTGCTGCATGGGAAACACTCGCTGCCCCCAAGTTGTGACATGGCATTAAGTCTGAATGAGGGGAGCAGCGTATTCTGTGGAGTCATTCAGCAGCTCTGCAACTTTGTTTCTAGGTTTGAGAACCATCTCTGAACTCCACAGGGGCTTAAAAATCTCCATCTCCAACATAAAGCCTAAATCAATCAGCTACTCAATGAGTTTACTGAGCAAGCCAAATTTGGCCCAGTGGGCCACTGTGTGCACTGGTCTGTATCGTGTGCAATACGTGACTGGTCTGGTGTGGCTGTATTATGCCTAATAGCGGACAGGTAGATGAAAGACCCCGGTCTCACCTGTTTGGTGTTCCAGTCTGGGCACTGAGAAGTGATTAAAACCTTGACTGTTGAATTTGGACACGGATACAGTCAGTTTTCCTGTGTTTTCTCTCAAACGCAGGGAAAGGGTTTAACCCTTTCCCCCAGGTTGCTGACCTCGTGAAGGATGAGGAAGTGATGAACCCCAGATTCATTGGAAACGCATCGTTCCACTGGAAAGAATGAAAATGGTTCCAGTAAAATATTTGAAAACAAGGGGTCCAAAGCAGAGAACATTTTTCTGTGATGCTCCTCCTGGGTGAGTCACGGAGTCCTTGCAGTGGAGGAAGCTACCTCTCTCAGTTCCTTCATGGAGCAAAATTTCTTCCTCTCTCACCCTGTCGGTTCCTATAAAATCTTTTTCGGCAGCTCAGGAATTCTGGACAGCCACCTCCAGCAGTTCATTTGTGATGCTTGCCTTCCCGTCATTATAATATCTGACACGAAAAGGGCAGTAGTTTGTCATTGCAATTGCTGCTGCTTATGTCAACACCCAGCTATGCTGGCTTACTGTTTTTTCCAGAGCATCTCCCGGTGTCACTCAGCAGCTGTACTAACCTGCTGTGTGGCACAGCTCTCACTTGTGTAACTGCATACAGTGTACATACATATTTGCTTGCTTGCTTGCTTCTTTTTTTTATTGAGAAACTTCAGCAAGTAAGTTTACAGTTTAGGAGTCACATGCACCATTCATAATATAAAGGACACAAAGATGGAATAATCCATCTTAAAAGCTACAGAGAATTTGTTGTTACAAAAGCTCCTCAAAGAAAGGAAAGAGAAAAGAGGAATAAATAAAGAAAACTTCTTTAAAATAATCAAGAAAGGATCTCAGTTAGACAGCATTCTCTGAACCTACAGTAACCATAGCGAACCAAACAAAAGACAGTAGTAGTAAGTCTTATGTATCCTTGGCGACCTGCTTAAGCAACTTCTTGCTTTTACAGTAAGCCAGAAAAAGGGAGAACAGATGGGTTCAAAGTCTGCTGCAGGATCTATTGAATGACAAGAAGCCTCCTCTAATGCAAGAAAACGGACTGGAGTGTTAATGCAAAGCAGGACCAGGGGTGGCCTTGGGGATTTTCAGGAAAGGGCAGTAGGCATGGAAGGCTTTACTGCAGGAAAGACAACTGAAGGGACTTGAGTTTGCATCAGCCCAATGAGACTATTGAGRCGTTTTGAAGTGGGTGTATTTCAGGAGAGGCCAGCTTGTCAGGGAAGATCTTGTTCTCTCCTTCTGAAAGAACCTGAAAGAATCAGCTAGATATGTTTGTGGAAAACAGAAGAAAGAAAGGGGTGCGGGGGAGATGCTGAAATCACACAAGTTTGATGGGATTTCACAGGAAGTAGGAACCATCTTGTAGACGGTTGGTGGAACACCCTCTGGAAGGGTATACTTTCCTGTTGCATGGTTCTAATTGGCACTGACTYGCCCCAGGATCAGGGCCTGTGAGCTAGGGATTTGCAGAGACAGCCCCTGGAATGAGAGCCAAGATATGGATCATTGCCACCCACAGAGAGCTCACACATTAGATAGACAGGACAGACAAAGGTAGTAACGATTGTGTCCATTTTACAGGTGAGAAAGTGAGGCACGGAAACCAAGAGTCTTTACGCTATTGACGAATGTTTTGCTGTACAGATGCTCCTGCTGATTTCAAGGAGAGGGGTTCCTCTCCCCATGTGGCAGCGCCTGGGCAGCACCTGCTGCCACTACTCACAGCACCTGCAGTAAGACCAGCCATTGAATCCAGCCCCCTAAGGTTTAGCCCTGCACATGAAGTACAAAACCAGCCTGTTTTTTAGGTATTCCTCCACCCTGTGCTCGTCAGAGTCACCTCTCATAACTCAACTTGGCAGAGCGGTTGGCTCAATCCAGCCAAAAGGAAAAAACTTCAGTCCCTGGCCGGCTCCCTCTGGCTCCTCGTGCTCCTGATGGATGAGGACAATCCTACACCCAGAAGGTTTGCTGGCTGCGTATCACCTTGTTTTTCTCAGCTTAAATAAACCATAAGAGGTCTTACTGGCTATTGATTGACCTCTTACGCTAGGTCCTGTAGCTCACAGCGATTACATTTTTGGCGCAAGTGACTGTTGAGGGTGATTTTGACAATGCTGTGGCTGCTCGAACTACTCCAACACAACTTGCACACTTAAAACAGACTGTATTGCTGGCTCTGCCCTTGCTGACTGACAGCACTTAGAACCACTTGAGATTTAGGGAACAGTTGAAGACTTGCCTTCTCATTTACTCTCGCTTGGGACCTGGTCCACAGGGTGAGATGGGTTGTTCAGAGAAGGTAACCACATGTAGAAGTGGCCTGCCTGCTTATTATTTGTCTGCGGTGGCATGCATAGCTTTGCAAACATCTTCCATTCTTAACTGCTCAGTGCATCACAGACCCAGCAGAGTCCCATCCTTGACTTTGTTCAGCCTTGTCCAGTGAAGCAGGTGTTCATTTAAATAGGTTACATGTATGCCGAGGTTTGTTTGTTTTGTTGATAATTGTTACACTGGGTAGAGATAGAGCTTTGTATTTATAGTGCAGCTTGTTTTGTTTGAATCATTCAGTCCTTTCCTTGAAATATCACCACTCCTTAAACACAAATATTTTCAGAGGCATTCAGAGAGAAGAAATGAACATGGAGCATCTGAGCCTTGCTTTGGGAGACAGTGCCTTGTTTCTGGACTCTTGGTGGAAACTTGGGAGTCTTTTCGCCTCTTTTAGCTCTCTGAGTGGTAGTGCCAGGTCACAGGCCTGTTGTGAATGCTTTCCTCCAGGAACTTCAAGGAATTTGCATCCAGGGAACCCCTGCCGAATAGATGACGCAACTGTACCTAAGCAATAGACCAATGAGAAGACTAACAGATTATTAATAGATGAGATAACTATGTAAACACAAAAGATCAATCCATATCTCCCTTTATATTCTCTCGAGGTACGTAAGTAATACGGTTTTGATGCTGCCATTAAAAGCTTCTGATCACAAAAAGTGGGTCTTGTTTTAGGTCTTGGTCATGGATAGTTTAAGTACACAGGAGCAAAGCAGATCGTTCTCTGGAATTACTTGCAGATGACTCTGTACTCGTGCTAGCAAACTTTCCTTAAAGGCGTTCTTTGGTACTGTGGCTGGCTACATGGCCTTGCAAGCTGCAGTTTAAGAGCCCTTGGCATAGGCATAAGCTGGAGTGCATCAGGATTTGAAGAAAGATTTCTTTCAGAGCTGTTCATAATGTTAGCAACCTTATCAGAAGTATTGCGGGGTTTAGTCTTTCCTTAAAGTCTTTGATTTCACATTATTTATAAAGGTAATTATGGAAGAATCCAAATTTCCATTTTCACTTAAAAAGAGGAGAAAAAGAAATGTCTAGTCCACGTGGTTGCAAAGAGGGCCTTAAAACAGTGATCCTGTGGAGTGAAAAAAACTAGAATATATAAATACAGTTTGAATTATTAGAGGATAAAGCACAGATCACGATTTTGTTGATTTTTTAAGGTCAGGGTTCATCAAGGCAGAAGTTAATACAAATGCTTCTGATGAGTATCTCAGACTTTGAAGTAGTTGGTATTTGTTACAGGAGATATTTTTCCAAGAATGCCTTTTCTCCATTATATGTGATCTAACATTATAAAACAAAAACAACCAAAAAAAATCCCGTCATTGACTATATCACAAGTTAATCTAACCTGTAGTATCCCACTCTATTGTATTTCATTGAAATGATACCCACCTGTTTTCCTGTACAGCAGCAACAAACTGGAGCAATACTGCATTTTTAGTTTGTTATTTATTTATGCTGGCAGCAAGGTCTGATGTTTCATCTCTCACCCTTCCTGGTAATTGTGATACAAGGCTCTTTATATGAAGTCTCATTCCTGTGGTTTTATCCATTCTTAAGAAGAAAAGAAAAAACTCATTCATCAGTGGAATGACTTCCTGGTAGGATAAATGACAATGATTTTTACCTACCTTTGTAGGGGGTTCAGAGAATTTATTAGCTAATGTTTGTGGAAGTCAGATTTTAAGTTTTAGAAGGTACATGAGCTGGAATACTATTGTTCAGAAGAACAGACCAGCTTTGCTTGTGAGAAATCACCATTCAGCACTGCAACTAATGTTCTGGTAAAAATCTGGGTAATACGTCTACATGGGCGGAGTTACATGTCTGGGTTATGGCTCAATTACACTTTGCCTGGCATGACTTGAAATAAAAGTAACTTCCAGAAGTGTGCGTGCAATTTCGCTGCTCAGAAAATGGTACCCCTGCAAATAGCAGCCCTTCCACTGGCTGGATCAGAGTCTTAATCCAATTCAGATACGTCTCTTTGTCTCAGTATGATATCTGGGAAGGTGAAGACCTGAAGAAAGAGATTATACTTCTAATGTGCCATGTGTGGGTCACAATGACAATTGCTAACACAGGTCACAGCTTCTGTTGAGCAGGGACTGCCAGGTGCTTTGCATATCAGATTTTGTGGTGGCAAGTTTTGTAATAAAAGCTATATCAGTTGCACTCTGAACTGGTGGCACTCCTGAGTCTCCAGAAACTCAGGATTTGCAGTGCATTAACCCATATATAACCTTGCATTCTGCTACGCTAGTATGCCTTTGCAGAGAGGTAGTGCATTAGTGCACAAGGCTGAGATTCAGAGATTCTGGGCCAAATTTTCTTGTCCTCTGCCTTGTCACTTACTTCTTTGCAGACTTGGCGTATTTCTGCTGGCACACTGACAGAGAATCAATGTGCATGATGGACCATACAGAACAGAGGAAAGTGCCCTAGGATTCTCCTTCTAGCTTTGCCACTACATAGCCTTGAGCAGGCTGCTTACTTTCTCATAAAATTAAAATAATTGTCTACTTTCTTTAAAACCCTAGCTGAAAAACCCTACAGAGGTGCTGCATGTCATTAACTAGATACACCTACGTGCATCTGCTTTGTTGCTGGCCAGTAAGCAAGAAGCTGTTGTTAATCAGCCAGCTAGATTACGGAGAGGAGCTTGAACAAAAAAATCACATCCAAGCTCTTCTAATGCCGGCTTTGCCCGTGGGCTTGTGCCTGGGTGCTCTTATCAGGAGGCGTTCCATGGCTGTTTTGCTGGCATTTACTGCTTCCAAATACCAAAGACTTTTCAGGCTTATTCAAAACAATGCTTCTTGGCAGAATTAATTTGGCTGCCAATCCCCAGCTTCCATCTATATGAAATGTAGGGGAGGCAAGCACAGACCTTTGAGGAAGCTGGCTGGCAAAGGGAGACAACGTTTCTTAGTCAGAGAGCTGAGTTTGGGGCTGGTAGACCTAATTCCATCAACAGAAATGCATGCTCAGCTCTGTATGCGATGGCCAAACTGTGCCAGGCATGTCTCACCATTTCTTTCTCCTCTCTTCCCTGTGCAGATCGAAGAGGGAGGTAAAGCGGACTCCCTGCCTTCCAAGCTGCAGGCTGGTGACGAAGTGGTGAACATCAATGAGGTGGAACTGAGCAGCTCCAGGAGAGAGGCCATCTCCCTGGTTAAAGGGTCCTACAAGAAACTGAAGCTAGTCGTCCGCAGGTAGGCAAGATCCAACGCTCCTTCCCTCCCTCTCTCCTGCCCTGCAGGGTGTCACAGCCATTCTCCTCACATCTCCAGCTGAAAGCCTATGACTTGGCCTGATCTTGGCAGAAGCCTTGTTTTAAGCACACAGGCATGAGCCCAAGGGCAAATGTTTGTTCTTTTCAGCCAACATTTCTATGGCTCCTTTGTCACGGATACGTCCAAGCATGTGAAATACTTATCCAAATCTCTTCCACTGCTCCCCTGCCACATGACAATCCAGGATTCCTGTTCAGTGATTTACAAGCAGTCCCGTCTTCCTTCAGAGTGCTTGGGGCTCCTTGTGAAAGCGTGGCAGTTCTGTACATAGCTCTTGCCTCATTTGCTGCATGTTATCACTGTTGCTGTGACAGCAGAAAGATTTCCACTGGCCTCAGCAAGATTTGGAGCTGTTTCATGTTCTGCAGGTGAGTGATAGAGTGGCTGCGCTGACCGAGAGCAGTCTGACCAATATTGTACTTGGGATGTGATCTAGGGGGAAGAGCAGCCACTTCACCTGCATCTTTTGAGCAATAGCTTCTGTGCTATCACTGAATGAGTGATCTCTCACATGTTCTATGTCGCCATTCCCCTGGCTGTCAGAGGCCTTGTAAATGGTAATGAGTAGTGATGCCAGCGTGCTGGCTTTGATAGTGTGCTGAGCGTAACTCAGCTAAGCAAATTGGGCTGATCGTCTTTGGTGACATGAATAATAAATATGTTTGTCTTACGGTCAGGACACAGAACTCGAATCTTGATGCTCATTTTGAATCAGAGATGTTTGGGTCTGGAATTGGGGGCGGGGTGCAGTTAAGACCTTAACAGAGATGCTTCCTGTATGTTTTTTACTGTGGGCATGTCAAAACAGTTTTTTCTGTGCCAGTTAGGTGATGGCTGGTATCACTTTGTGGAGTGTTCTGTCCTGAATTTCCACACTTAGCCAGAAAGGAATCTGGGTCAAGATCATCATAGCTGAGGAGCTGTCGTTAGCCAAACAAAAGGTGTCAGCTTGGGTCCCTAAGTTAGAACAACTGACTAACATTTGAATGGTGATGTCTGAGTAGGGCAGGTATGAACAGCTCAGACACCCTKCTGCTCTCTGGAGTATATTTCGTGCTTTTGCTGGCTATATTCTGTTGTTTACCTAAAGCACCTTTAGGTACTGACAATGACCTTATGACAAATTCTGAATATTCATATACAGAACTGTTAGGTGGTTTGTGTAGCCATTGGGAGGATATTTGCAAAAGCAGTTCATTGCAATTTGAGTGTTTTCCAAAAATAAACGGTTTTTATTTAAGGCCCATGTAGATTGTAGTCCAACTGTATTGACTGAACAAAATGTTTAATTCAAACTAACTTAGCAAAATTGTGAAAGTAGAACCCTTTTGTCACAGTTTAATTTCATTTTGCCAAGATGAACTAGTAAAATAACTGGTTCTGTTTAGCGTAAATTGAGAATTGTTTCTGGAGTTTGATCTGTCCACCTAAGAGGTAAAAAGAAAAGGAAAGAGAAAAGGATAGAGAAGCAAAGCCTGGAGTCCCATTGCAGTTGTTTCGTCCCAGACTTCTTCCTCTCCACTTCACTTTGATATTTGCATTAGCAGCATTTCTCTGGTGGAGACTAAAACCTGCCCATGTTGGGAAAAGCCCTTTTGCAGCCTACGAACTGGAAAAAGTACATTGGGAAGATCGGTTCCTTTGTGTCTCTAACTGGACACCAGGAATGAATAAGCACTCTTTCTCTGCCTGGATATGTATGCACACACACATATACATACGTGCACACATGCACATATATGTATGTATGTATGCATGTATGTCCTTATACACAGAGAAGTGATGCACTCACGGTCAGCAGTGTCATAGCCAGGCCAAAATTCAGCAGTTCCTAATATTTCCTTGGGAGATGCCTGAATCACGGGGACCACATCTCTTAGAAAGCTTTGAGGCCTCTTTCTTCAAGCTAAAAGAGAAAATGAGCAACTTTTTAATTTCCTTGACTAGTTTTTCACATGCAGTAGGAATCCTGAGAGGCAGAGCAATCCCAATGGGCATCGATCACATGGTTCTTATTACGGTTGATGAGTTACTGAAAAAGGAGGTGATCCATCTCTGAAAAAATCGACAATCAGACAGCAGTGTTTTATGTTCCAAAATTACACTTCACAGTGTAACGTAATAGTTTCTCTCTCCATTATGTTTAAGTTCCCAAGACTTTTTCACCTTTTCTTCTCCTTTTTAATGAGTATGCAAGGGTATTTGATGTTTTTCTGGTTTGGAATACTATAGTGAACTTGAAGAAAATTTGGTTCGGAGCCTTTCATTGTTTCATTTCATCACCACTAGAAAGATCAAGCACGTTAACTTTAAGAGGTATTACATTCACATACTATTCCCTTGCCAATTGTGCACATTTAAAGCTCAGTGACAATCCATAAACTTAGAACTGAAAACTTGCAATTAAAAGCTAAGAGCCCAGCCTTCACTTGAGGTAAGTTGACACAGTCCCAGCTGACCCTGCAGTGCTGGCATGAAAGCAGCAAAAGAACAAAAATGTGAGGTCCTGGCTGCTTTGTGGGCAGTGGGTCACAAGTTTTTCTGAATTCTCTCCGTCACCAAAAGTGGCAAGACTCAGCACTCTGGCCAGCTGGTGGCAAGGTGGAAGACAAAGATTTTGTCTCCAGTGCTAGAGGTGGGTGAGAAGGGATAAAAGAAGGATCCCAGAGAAGAATGGCGAGAAAGAGGAAAGCAGTGAGGGGAAAGTGATTTTCTGCATTAAAAGCTTCCAACAATATGAAATGAAATGAGGCAAGATGCAAAAGAAACAAATTAAGGAAAGCAGCTCAGTACAGAACCTGAGCCACGTGGAGCCTTCATCTCAGTTAGGGGGATGGTGCTAGGCAGGCAGCAAATCTGTGTGATGAAATGTGAACAAACAAAGGTTTGCAAGCCAGACTTGAGGTAAAGCTACAGCACCAAGGATGTGCAGATTATCTTTACCCCAGACATAATGAGTTTAGCCATTAAGACTGGTTAAAGGAAGCACTAGTGTGCTTCCCACTTGGGATTGTTTTTTGTTGTGTGGACAAGAAGATGCTGTTTTGCAGTACTACATCATCTGAAAATATATTTTTTTTGGAGTACTTGAGATGCTGGTTTTTGTAAATTGGCCATAATGATTTAATTGAAGTGGATTAGGGTTGCTTGCTGCAAATACCAGCAGTCTGAAAACTCACTGACCAGTCATTTGTGACCTGAATTTTTAGTCTGTGATTTCAGTATCCTTGAGGGCTCTTGCTTAGGAGTGACACAAACTCACACTGACATGGACTTTACCCCTTAAAAGTCATTTGCAAACAATAGCAAAGTCTGCTTGGTTTTTGTGGTTTTGGTTCTTTCCAAAGCATATTCAAGGTCAGCATGTTTTTGAAGGTTTGATTGTTTGTTTTTCAAATTAAAAACTCAGGAGCTCTCTATAGCACTGTGGTGGTGACACCAGACATCACAATGGACAGAAAGTGCAGATTTTTTTATTCAGTTGCGTTGTAGTGAGGCCATCAAACAGAGGACCAACAGAATACATTTGACCCACTCCATACACATGTGTAGCCCACGTAGCATACTCAGATTGCTATTTAATCTTGTTTTTTATTTCAGGGCAAAGGTAAGCTTTTAGTACCAGTGGCAGCAGAGTGAGCCTCTGCTTGTGTTACTAAGCAAAAATTGATGTTACAACACCTTGCTAGGTCTGTAGACAGGCTGTTGCAATGGTGTGTTATTTCCCTTGGAACGCCATCTGCAAAGCTCAGTACTGATGCATCATTGTCAGTCTTCATCAGTCTGTTATTGATCAGTTTAATGGAGGAAAAGAGTGGGAATAGTTTCAATGAAGGGAATGTGAAGGGAAAATCAGAGAAAATTCAGTATGAGAGGAAAGGCTAAAATAAATAGAGGTGAGAAAAATTACCTATCGCACAGGGATACTTAATATTAATACATATGAATGGTTATAAATAAATAACCAGTACCAGAGTAGTTAGTACATGAGGACCATAGTCTGCCTTTCGCTCCTGTGCAAACATCCTGCTGACATCAGGGAGGAACTTGCAGTAGGAGACATGTAAAGTTGTGCATTTATACACTTTCTGCTTCCTTGCTCACGGACTTACAGTAGAGCAGAGGCAGAGAACGACCAAGTGAGCCCTAGTGTTAGGTAAATACTCTGCCCATTCCCTAAGACAATCCTTATTTGGGAGAGAAGCGTTAGATGATTTTTCATGGATGCTCTCTAGCTGCGTTTTGTTTGTCTCACCCTCAGCTCAGAAGCCCTCAATGGCAGTTTTCAAATGTTCAGCTTCCTCTGCTTCTTTAACAGGGCTGCTTATATCTAACTTGTTTAAAAGGCTGTTCCTAAAGCCAGTTCCTTTCTTTCTGCCCATTCCTTGCTACCTCCCTGTACTTGTTTTGCCCATTCATTTCCAGGACAATAGACTCAGACATGTACGTATTTGTTCATTCCTGTAGACCTCAGAGCTGCAACTGGTGTGCTATGAGGAAGCTTGCTGATACTTCACACTTCATTGTGCTGAAGCCAGAGTAAGCCAGAGTAAGAGCTACTCTGCATCTCAGGGAACTACAAAGCCTTATTGAGTGTACCTTAGGTGCACTTTCCAGTCCCTGCTAAGTTGAGTTATGATTTCCTGCCTCACATACCCTGCTGCTAGTATCTTTTGTGTGCTTGCCGCTGGCAAGGTAGATTTAGCTTGGTGGTCCGTTCTAGTCCATTTCTGCCATGTGATTCTTAAGATGTTTAGAATTACACAACAAAATTACCTGTTTTCTCCTTCCCCGCTTTTTAATACAGGGCTTTTCAGGACACTTTCCTCTGCTGGCCCAGAAGAAAGCACATTCATTTCATTCTGATATATTTCATACCTGAGCAATCAGGCAAAAAGCATACCACTGCTTGAGTGTTCAGTCCTGCTAGCCAGATCAAATTGCCACAGGTAAACAGAGTGAGTGAGGGGAACAGCCTTTAAAATTATCACTGGGCAAAGAGACAAGATAGCATTGCGCTACAGGAAAGAACAAACAAGTATTGCTCCACTCGTGACAGACTATGGGAGTGAGCCAAGAAGCTAGGTCCGCAGAAGAGAGGTCTCCACAAGTATTTCCCGTGATAGTCTTCAATATGTCTGTATCACTGCTGGTGACAAATGTCTCTCACTGTGGGTATGAGCGGAACCAGTTCCATCAAGCCTGAGGAATCCACAGGCTGATGCTGGGGAGATCTTTTTGCTCATGGGTTGCCAATTTGGGAACAGTAGGTGTGAATCACTATGAGAAACTGGAGAGACCAGTTTGTTTAATTTTGTAGTGGGAGGCTTGCATACTGTCCTCAGCAAACTACCTTAGATATAGTTTTTGATACTCAGTTGATCTTTAACCAGCTGGAGGAGGCTGAGTGTTTGAAAGCTAAAGCTACAAGCCACAGAAATAAGGCTTAGTTGTTTAGTTATGAGAGATGAGTTATTTTTTCCAACTTGTTTTTTTCTGTCACTTCCTCTCCAACTTCAGTATCTAAGCAGAGTTGGGTGCAATTAAAAAAATACCCAGGCCTTTTCAGTGGTATCAGTTCAATCTAATTGTGTTGTACATGCTTGTATCGGCTGAAGATAAGGCTTAAAATGTGGGCATTGCCTTGTCTGCTTTACAGCGACCACAGTGGCCTACAGCAGTTGCCAAAAATAGACTTTTCCACAGGTCAGTAAGCAAGAATGGCTGTCAGAGCGTCACACTGTTTACATAGTTTTACATTCAACATGTTCGTAACAGCAGCAATTAGATCACTGAGGCATGATGGCAAATGTAGCTGTTCTGCGAATATCATGCTGAAGGAAACCACAGTCACAGGGACAACAACTCTCAGACACCCTTTCTAACACAAACACTGTTTGAACTAAGGCCTCCTACAAGCCATTCCTTAGAGTTGCTGTGGCATTCACTGTTGCCTGGTGCAGGGAGGGCAGAGGTGAAAACATGAAGTCATTCTTGTTGAGACRACAGTATGTTGCGAAGTGAGCTTACCACAGGCGGTTTGGTCCATGTTCTTGGTGGGAGTAAAGCAGCTCCATTGGCTTGAATGGAGTTCAGATGAGTTACCTCAGGTTAGAATTTGGCCCTTGGATTCTTTAAACTCTTGGATCCAGCGTCAATCTTGGTTAATGAATGCAAAGCTCTATTAAAATTTGTTAGCGGAACAGCAAGTAAAAATTTTCTGCAGAGAATTACCAACGTTTTAGGCCCTTACTCTGTACATGCTGACGTGCAGGAGTCCTGCAGAGCTCTTCCTGGGTGTTGTTTTTAGGGTTCAGGCCAGCACATAGGTTCTGACTTGGGATGTGAGGGGCTCTGACGGTGACACTTGCATTTGTAGAGCCAGTGACATTGCATGAAGCATGAATCTCGAAAGAGCTTCAGAGTGGTTTACAGCAAAACTGCATACCTCCAAGATGCGCAACGTGTGTTCTTCGCATATATCCGGCCATACAGATACGAGTGACCATAGGAAGCCTGTTCAAGTATTATTTATGTAGTATATACAATATTATATCAAAGATGAAGTACATTCAGTTCCTATAGCATATAGTTGCCCTAACATCTTGTTGCACTCTTGAGGCTCAAGGCACACAAACTTAGTCCTTCTGAGACCACCGCAGTAAAAGCCACCCCTCAGTCTCGTTCTTCTCCAAAGCCGCCCATGAGCGAATCCTCTGCTCATACAAATCAGCAGTAGGTTGAATGGGGATCTGATGTTTTGGGCTTGGTGCTAGCCATCACCATCAAGACAGATACTGCATTAAAGTATGTGGCTGCTGCTGCTCCTGATACCTACTAACAGCTTTACTAACAGCTTTACCTGTCCCAAGGGTGTGCGTTTGCCCAGTTCTCATAGTGTATTTTATGTAGAGTGAAAGACATTTGACTGTATCATCTCTCTCTTTCTGGGGCAGCTCTGTAGTGAGGTGTAAGTAAACAAAGAGATACAAACATAGCAAAGATCAGTATTCAAGGCAGTTGATTTTCTATTTTCAGTGTTAGTGGTTGGTAGTTTGTGTCTGCCTCAAGCTTAGCAATGCCTGCAATTCTTTTCCATCTCAAAGAGCCTTAGGCTAAAAATGCAAGTCAAATAAAGGAGGAGTGGGGATAGAAAACATTATCCTCATTTTCCTGTTGTGCTAAAAACTGTACAAAAAGAAAGGATTAAGCTTATCCGTGGCTATAACCGTAATCTGCGTGTTCGTTTTCATGCTTCCCTACAGATTCCCTGCATCACTTGGGTTATTCGGCTTATTCTCTTGGCACATCCCTGTCCCTGGCCCCCTTGGTCTGAACGAGGAGACCTGGGGGAGATGCTGGGGGAAGTACGCTACGGTCCTGGGACCGGGAGTGTCAGAGGGAAGCTGGCTAATTCAGACGTTGAGCAGACTGAGAATTCACCCAGGGATACACCCCCTGGAAACATCAGTCCCGGCGAACGAAAACCTGCTGCTAAGTGCCAGGGGCCGTCTCAAGCTTACGCAGTTGCTGCACTGCAAACTGCTGGGGCTGGGAAGACGTTGGATGTGCAGGTATATTAGTTCTGCTCTTATCCTCTTCTTGACATGTCTGCTTTCAGGTGCTGTCAGGGAGAAGATGCTGGGCTACATGGGCCTCCACTCTGCCACAGCGTGGCCAGCGTTATGTTTTCAGACAAATCTGGTTCTAATCAACTCATTTAAAGACCTCTGTGGCAAGATCAGGAATTAAACCCAGACATCCTGAATACTTACACCTATGCCGTAGCTACAAAGTTGTTCTTCTTTTGGCAGCAAATTGCTATAACTAAGGCTTAAAATAAAAAAGGAAAAAAAAGTCTTCCACTCTACCTGATAAATGACCCTATCGAAGTGTCGAAGTGTGGGAGGAAGATGTCAGTACGACTGACATCTGAGGCTCAGAGCCGATTTGAGCCCATGGAAATTGGTGGAAAGATTCCCACAGACTCAAAAAGGCTTTGGCTCAGACCCTCACTGAGCAGTGATTTCCCCCAGAGAGAGGGGAAGCTGCTGGCATTTTTACAAAAAGCCAAGTGCCAACACAATTCTTGAAAGAACTCTGTGGACTAATCCTTTCCTCTTATGACACTAATTTTGTGTCGTATTTGACAGCGTGCCAAAAAATTGCATCGAATAAATCCAAGTTTTGTGAATGAAATTAATTAGAATAGGCATTGGCTCACACCCCACTCTGTAGCAACACAGGAGCATGTTTCCAAAGAGCTGCTATGCAGTGGGGTTATTTTTTGTTCAGTGATGATGACTGGGGGAACAGGAAAAAGGAAGGTTTCGTGCACATGGAATTTTTAAGACTGACAGCTTGAGAGGCCAAAGCTGGCATTAACACTGGTAGAGAGCTGGCAGGGTGGTCTTGTGACTAGCACTGTTGTACATTCGGTTGTGAACTCCTCCACAGCTTTCCGGTGCGCCCTTGGTCATGTCTCCTTGTTTCTCAGCTCCCCGTCTGCCAGGTGTCACTGGTCTTGGGAGAGGGAGGGGGTCTTTTAAAGTACATCTTTTTAACACACTAAGAAAATGAGCCTTTCTTACATGAAGAGACAGCTCCTCAGCTGATGCAAATGGGTGCGACCAGCCAAAGCCCATCAGGGTCCTTACCCATTGTTTGTACAGTATTCCCAAGGTCTGTACAGCCTGTTCCCAGGTAAGTAAGGGCTTTAAAATTTGCATGTGTGTTGGATCAAACTGGTAAGTCTTTAACTATCTCAAACATCAGTATTTTCATTAGAGGAGTTTTCTGTACATTCATCAAAACGTTTGCGGTTCCTATCTCATTAAGAAGGGTCAATGCGAAACACGGGGCAGACAGCTAAGAGGTGAACAGAATTTAATTTTGAAATCACTGGCAACAGGCTTACTGTCTAGGATTTAATTAGCTACAGCTTAGGACTGCCAGGCTTTTAGGAAACTTCCCACAGTGAGTAGTAAATGTGAAGATCTAGATATGAAAGATCTAGATATGATTTTTGAAAAAAAGATATAGGCCACTGATGGGGACAGTGGGAAAATGCCTTGGAAAAAAAAAATGCCAGCCACCATAATGCGTTATCCTATATGGGACATTAAAGACTGACCTCTCACCTGAAACTGCATTAGAAACATGGCCATTTCTAGCCACTGCCACTCTGCATTAGCTGCTTCTTTCACCGAGTGCATTTGGATTAGTTTGCCTTCTTCAGGCAATAATCAAACTAGGGTTTGATTTGTCAGAAAGTGACACTGGAAAAGCTGGGAAATCTCTGCCAGTGCCGTACAAAGTGGTTTTTAGGGTGTGAATCTCCTTCTTTTGGAATTTCCTGAGGATTAAGTTGGAGCTGGATCAGATCACGATAGTATGAAAACTCGAACAAACAAGCATGTGTTCTCCGACTGATCTGTGCCTCGCTTCTCTGTCTGTGATTGTGTCTAGGCTGACCTTTAGTCGATAGGGCAAATACCTGGACTTGCTCAAGGTTCTGGTTACCTGTACAGGTGCAAAGGACTGCAGGATGACAGCTTCACAGGGCAGCTGCAGGGGGAGAACTGAGAATAACTGAATTTCATCGTCTTTACTTTAAGAAGCTCCAGCTGCATGGCTTTAATTTCAAGAGCTGACTATAATATTGATTTATAAGGGGTTTGTTAGTTGCGTGGCATTGATATGTACTGATGCATACATATCCTTAGCCGGGTTAAATATTTATTTTGCTCAGCTATACTAGTTACCCAGGAACATAAAACAATTTCTCAAAAACTTTTCCATGCTTTTCCTGCTTGATCCAATGGGGATCCTGAAAGGGAGGTGGAGTCAGGAAAGGCTAATGAACACTAATGTAATCCTACTGAAATAAATTGAGTTTGTCTGGATTTACTTCAGTAAAACAGATGTTAGGGTATAGTGGTCACTGTAACTACTTTACATTTTTTCATGAATGGGCTTGTACGGGTCATCCAAATCCCATGGTATCATTTCTCCCTTGTGGCTGGGTAAATGGAATATCTCAGTCAAAAGAATAATGAAGAGCAGAAACTGCACAGGCAGGTCTTTTGTATGCACAAATCTTCCTGTTTGTGGCGAAAGGCAGCCTAACTCACTTGCACAAATGCAGGTGGACAAAGAGGATTCACGTGTATGCACCTGGCCAAAACACTGGCTACGCCAATAGCTCTAGAATATAGACCTTTTTTTTTCCCAATACCCCTTTCTTCAGCTTTCTGCCTGCTTTGACTTTGGCATCAGAAGGGAGACAGGGTCGGTCTTCAGTACATGTATGTAAAACATTTTCATGAAGGTTATACCTGCATAAGTACACCATAACTTTTTTTTCTATTAAAGAATGCCTAAGCTAATTAAAATCAGAAATATTGGTTGTAAAATACATCTTTCAGACACTGAAAAGAGCCAGTTAACTCAGCTCAGAGTTACCTCTTCTGTGTTCTGTGTTTCTGTGTTTCCCAGGCTTTTAAAAATTATTGCTATCGTTAGGTGAAATTGCAAGAGGAGAATGGAGGCAGTAAGTGTCATCCTCTGTCTTGGGGAGACGGGAAACTCCTCCAGTATGCCTGTGTTGGGCCTGGGGCATTGGGTTTGGTTCCTCCTGCTGATAGATATTTTTATGTGGCATTACTCCTTATACTCGCTTCCCTTATAAAAGGGAGATACAGCTTTCCTGCCTGTAGGGTGTCAGGAAGTTAACTGCATTGAAGAGGGTGATGTATTCAGACTCTTGAAGTAAAGGGGACATTGAAGTTGGAGAAAGTATGGTAAAAAGTATGGGTGAGATGGTGAATAATGTATGTTTTGATCTAACAGCCTGACTGGGGAAAAAAAATATTTAGGGTGAAATGGAAGTGAAATTGTGTGTTCTGTTTGGTCTGAAATGAAACATTTTGCTCCCTGTAGGAGAAGCATGTTAATTTGATATATATAACATATATTTAATGTATGTTTTCAGCATTCTCTTGGATGTTAAGGCAGCCTGGCTGGGTAGAGGGTAACTGAACCTCCCTGGTTGCATCAGACTGACATCCTCTGTATCAGGATGGGTCCAGTGTGTTGAGGGCCACGTACTTTTCTGTGATATTTCCATGGACTTTGTGCAGAGCCACATGCCCACAGCCTTCTCCTCTGCCGGGGCTCAGGCCTGGTGCCTTGGCACAGGAGAAGAGGCAGTGGGACCCACAGAGCTGACGGTTGGCAGAAGGGAACCATTGTGGGTGTCTTTTTCAACCCTGAACCTGCAGTTGAATTACTGTGCCCTAACTTGTGGGCCCGTGAGCAACAGAGACTGATGTCCCTGCTACACCTCTCCTCCACTGTGGGTTTTTATCCCGCACTCTCACTTCCAATTACTTTTTTCAAATGAACTTTGAATGGTGAATTTCAAGAGAAACAAGAAATAATTCCTGGCTGGCTGCAAAACACTTCTTTACTGAATTCAGTTTCTTTTCTCCTCTCTCCCACCAAATCCCAGTGTTAATTATAAGAGGGGGCCAACCACCAATCTGCTGGGAGTCAGGACAGAGCTGACTGGCACTTTCACTCAGCAAATTTCCCCTTTCCTCACGGTCTCTGATCCTGTCTGTCAGGCCTGCTGACGACTGCTTGGTAGGAGGGCAGTAATCTGAGCTGCCTCTGCTGAGCAAACCTCCTGCTTTTTACTGCGGGATTAGTCCTGAGGTGCCTCTGTGCACAGCACCTGTATCTGCAACTTGTTATCTTAATCGCTATGCTCCTGTTTCTCCACTTTCCGAGGCGGTAGTGCCATTCCCTCCTCCGAGGACTGCGCTCACCAAATGGCAGGCTGCCTCCGCCACAAGGATGGGAATACCTGAGACTTGGTCTTGTGTCTCAAAAGGTAAGCAGCCTCTCAACAGCTACAGCAAAGCAATCCGGGCACGGCTTTGTGCCTGCGGAGGCAGTCAGACCTCACGGCAGAGCTTTGGGAGAGGGAGGACAGGAGTCTTAAGGACCCTCTTGGTCCTAAACATCATAAGCATCATAAACTTCAGAGCAAATGAGTTTCCAGGCAGTGCCATGGGGGATTTTTCAGCTGCTGTTGTAAGCAAGCTCGCAGCAAACGGGGAGCCGGTGCTGCGCCGGTGCTCGTGTTCTGTCACTGGTGAAGCTATTGAGCCGTGTAAGCAAATCTATTGGGCTTTAGGCTAGAAAAGTGCCAGAAGCTCGCAGGAGAGGTGAACTTCTGAGACCCTCCAGAGCTGTACAGCATGTTTAAGGCCATTCCCTCCCTTGGTGTCAAAGGATGCTAATAATAATGCCATACACTTGGGACACTGAGTCTCATGAGCGGAGGATCTGACTCACATACACACTATGATGTGTCGGGTGCATTTTACAGTTTTATAGTCTGGAAGAGTCTCTGCTCAAGTAGGTGGCACTCTTTTTGGCCTTCACCTTTTATAACTTGAGAGTTGTTTAAAGTGGATGTCAAACCAGGCCAACACTTGGCGTCAATGTTTAATACGGATGGGCTAGCTGTACAGTCTGGGATATATTCTTGTTTGATTAATATGGTAACATTGCAGATAGTAGAAAGAGAATGTGAAAGAGACTGATTCTTAAGAGATGGCAATCAGTATAGCTCCAGTATGGGCCTGCACAAATTTGCATTCATTGAAGACCTGTCGTATATTATACACACCTATACGCCCTTTTAGATTGGTTGTGAATCATAAAACTAAGTTCATTGAACTTTGATTTTAATTATTTCCTGAGACATTAACTCCTTTAGTAAACCCATTAACTAATCTTTAAACTCATTACCTGCTTCATTGCTATTAGGATAGCTTTAACTTTAGGTTTGTTTGGGGTTTTTTTATGTGATTATGGGCCAAACTTTTAGCTGTGCGCTTCGGCTGAAATTGTTGTAGCTGTGTGCTTTTTCTACAATGTGGTGATCCAGTCCATTTAGTGAAAGTTGGCAGTGCAGGTGAAAGCAAGTTGAAGTGGTGCTAGTGGAATATTGGGGTCTGTGTCCCTGTCTATGTAAAATGGAGTATTTTTTGGCTGTAGATTATCTGCTTAAGAAAACCAACCTGGAACAGCCTGTTCTGAAGTACAGAGGCAGCCACGACTTGTGAGTGCGGCACACTGCCTTGCCTAATACGCACTCGTTATTCCGATATTTAAAGAGCAGGGAGATTTTGACAATAAAACTAGAACTGGTTACAGTAGCAAATTCCCAGTCACTTTAGATTGCCCCAGATTTCCTCCTTTTGCCTTGCCTCAGCCAGCTCTTTAAAACCAAATTCAAAGGAGCATCTGGCCGGGGAAAGACTGTCCACGTGCTGTCAGCTTCAGTCCTTGGAGCACCCCACTGGCTTCTCACAAGCCAGCTGTCCCATCTGAGGAAGACGTGCACGGTAAGCGCATGTATGTTCCTGCCTGCATACGTTTGCGTGCGTATCCTGCACTCAGGAGCACACATTTGCTTAAGTACATGCCATCAAGGGCAGAACTAGTCAGCACGTGAGTAGCCCTAGAGATTCCCGAGGCAATGGAGATGACAGAGATCCACAGCATGTAGGAAGAGGTTGTTTTACAGCACAGATCCCGTCACCCTGAGGCATGGCCTGATGCCTGCCGGATGGGCATGTTCCCAGGCTGCAGTGATGTGAGGAACCTCCTGTCCTTCACTGGAGGACCCATGTACGTACACCACGAGGCTACAGGGAGCTCTGTGAAGGACAGTGTCAGCTCTTCCCCACTTGCATCTCTTACGTGCTGTGACTCTCTCTTGAGGGGGACTGCAGGCAGGCCATATTGCAAATGAAGCGTTCAGCTATAAATTAGTGTGGACAATCATGTACGGGCAAGGGCTTAGCTTGGGTCCTAATCCACTCCCTGCTTGAGTGATTTGACATCTCCTGTGGTCTTCGTATCAGGTTKTAGATGAGCCAGACATATATCTCTTCTCTGTTCCTGGGAACAATTTGAGCAGAGTGATTCAGTGCTCTGTAGTATATAATGTGAAGAAAGGTGATGTACGTAGGATCTGAAATTTGAAGAGATGCCTGAATTAAAGACATTTGGTGATCGCCTCCTTCAAGTGAACTGAAAAAAATCATCTAGGGGTGATGTTACTGTTTTCTCTGGTCTGTTTTATAGTATCTTAAAGATAAGTCTTTCTGAAGCCTTCAAAGGGTTAAAGGCAGTACCTCATAGAAATCCAAGTGGCTGAAGAAATACCAGATATTAACATTTACCTCAGTTGCCAAAGCCTGGACATTTCTTTCTGCTTTTTAGAAATTACAGCCTGTGGGGACCATTTAACAATAAATCGTAGCAACTTGGCTGTTATAGGGCAACCCATGTGCATAGGCACTTCAGGGCTGTGCCAGCATCTCCTTTGTTCAATAAAAGTAACAGCAGGAATTTGATTAAAGACTGATAGAAAAGAGAGGGAGAGAGAGGGAGAAACATAGGAAAGATTAAAGAAAGAAAGAGCCACCTGGAAACTTCATTCCTCCTTTATTTCTAACTTAAGCTCATAAATACCAAATCTAAACCATTGTGTGTGTGAGAGGGAGGGAAAATTTCCTGCATGCCTGCACAGAAAAGACTGCACATGCAGTCGCACAAACTGACTTTTAGCAAAAGTCATAATCTTTTCTCAAACTTAATGCTTKCTCCTTGTCTGCATCAGAAGAAAAATGAACCAGAAAATAACTTTATCCCCTGTTGCTTTGGAAGGACAACATTTAGGAAGGTCAAGCAAGTCACAGCCATAAAGGAGAGTGGCAAAGGATTTTGGTTGAACCTGCCGACGAGCAGCGAGCACGTTTCCCAGGCTGCCTCGGAGCAGCCCTGCAGCTCAGCACAATGCAAATGGCCAGCTGCACACGTCCAGCGCTGCTCTTCGTGGTTAGCCTACAGCATCTGCCGCTTTGTCTCCATCGTTGTTGTACCCCTCCCCCCCCCCCCCCCAAAAAAAAAAAAAGAAAAAAACAGTGACTCCAGCAGCCAAATGCAAATAAGCCCCAAAGAGCCCTCTTAAGTGTGATCAGCAAGCGACAGGCAAATCACATTCAAATTCCTTACTGCAGAGCCAACACGTCTGTTGTTTGGGTTTAGGAGACCAGAACGGTACAATTAAGTGTCAAAAGTGCGTGCGGGAGTGATGGCGGGTTGACTGTTCTTTAGCCTGGTTGTGCCCTGGGAACTGGGAAGGCTTTGCTATGCGGTCGGAGGCACACTTTGGTTCTCAGGCAGGATTTTGCAGGGCACAGAGAGGAGGGCTGAGACCATGAACTTCCCAGCAGCGGGGACTTCTTAACAGGGTTTTGTGTATTTTGGGGGCTCTTGCAGGTGATCTTGCCCTACACTAGACTAAACGGAGCAGCAAGACAGAATGCTGTACCTGGAGTTTGTTGCTGCTGCTTCTGATGTCTCTTTTCTGTACACCTGGATGTCTCTGCTGCTTAAATCATGCTTTTCCCCACCTGGTACTTCTGTGACTCCATCTTTACATTGTTTTCCCTCTGCACACTTCCTCTCACACTTTTTAGCTGTTAATAACATCTGTTAGATAGTGAATCCTTTCTGGCAGTGACCAGGGCTCTGAACTGTGCTTCCCTAAAGTGTTTTGGATGTGACGATGTCCTCTGCAACAAAGAGGATGTCTCTGCCTCCGTCCAGCCTTCCTCACCTCAAACCATTATCCTGAAGGCTGCTGCCTCCTCTGTCCAGGGAGCAGGAAGATGCACAGCCCTGGTCTGGATCAGGCCCTAAGGGGCTGTTTTCTCTCTCACTCTGATTCAGACCAGTGCGAGGATGCAGAGAACGGCAGTGTCCAGGACTGAGCCTCTGGTTAACAAACCACTTTCTCCCAGTGATTCAAACTCGCAGAAGATAAAGTATTGAAATTGTATATCACAACTCAGTTGTGGGAAAATACAGGGATGGAGAGGGATGGCGAAAGGCAGAGGGGGCGGGAGGACTGAATGTTGGCCCGCTGCTTGCATCCCAGCCCCGCAGCTTGGCGCAGGCACCTCGAGGAGAGAGGTCGGCAGGGCGTCGAGGGGGACGGGCCGCCCTGTTCCGAAGCCGTGGGGCCGGAGGTATGTGGGGAATGCGAATGGTATGCTTGAGTGGACAGCTTCAGAGCCAGGCGCGGGGATGGCTCTCGCTGCCATCTGTTGTGAACCCCGCAGGCCCATAGCAACAGCGTCTCAGGAATGGGGCTGCTTTTTTTTTTTTTTTCGTAAAGAAATTCTTCCTTGCCCTCTTCCCCGCTCCTGCATATGCATACTCATGAATAAGCGGGAACGGGGCTGGGATTCCTGCTACAGAGTGATGCGTGCTGAAGGAGGAAAGGATCTTTTAGAGCTCAGCTTGTATTTGGTTTAGGRAGGTGTTTTCCTTTCTGAGCTGTGACATTCTAGGAACATGAGCCGATGTGTGTAATTTATTGTTAATTGCCAAAATCTCGTTCTATTCAAGTCAATGGTGGATCTGTATTTGCCATGAGGTATATTCAGTAAAGTTGCCAGTGGATTTGTGGCTACCCAGTTGTCCTTCTTGGTAAAACAGAGACCACTTCTGCCTTATTATTACAGGTGCCAAGGTTATAACTGGTGTAAATAACCCCAATGTATTGATTTGTTGTGCCTATCATTTTCCTCAGGCCCCGGAGCACTTCTGTTTTAGCTAAGGGGCTTTGCTGCATAGTGAAGTGGTGGGACTGGATTCTCGGAGGTTTTAGATAGCTCAGCATCACTGGTATTACTGAGAGATGCAAACTTTTATGCCAGGGAAGATTTTGCCACGTAAGAACTCTGTCTCCTAAAGACAACAGTGTTGAGACAGCGTGCTGCCAGGAAGGGTTAATGCTGAAAGAGCCTTTATTCAAGGCAGCAGGGGTAGGAACTGTCTGTCTGTCTGAGTGAACGGTTTTACTCCTTCCTTTCCCCTGGAAATTCACTTCTGAAATGCAGACTTCTTTTCTCCCCACACCTTAACCTTTTTTCCTGCTGTCAAGTAACTCTGGCCTCATTCCTGCAAATTGCTCAATGTCTTGCTGTGACTCGGCAAAGTGGATTGTTTTTAAGCAAGTGTTTTAATTCCTTTAAGACAAAGAATTATATGTTGTGATTTTATGTGAGAGTTTCAAGCGGTTTGAGGTGAGACATTCAGAAGTTAGGGCTATTTAACTTTTCCAAACAGTATATTGATTTCTTTAGTATTTCTGTGCCTAACAGCCTGCAGCAAATACAGAAATTTGCAGAGAAGCCCCCATAGACAAGAGGGAGTCAGGAAACTGGCATACCGAAACAAATCTCTCAGACATTTCATGCCATTTGCAAAGAGATGTCATGCAAGAGGAGAGGGAAGGAAAAACAGCAGCGCCCCCCCCCCCAGTGCTCAAGGCTGTGTTTGTAGCTGGGCACACAGCTTGATCACAGGGAGGAGGGTATAATTTCAGTGAAAGCTGATAGGTATGTGGAGGGGGGTGAAACTCTCCCTATTACAGGTATTTATTATCACTTGACAGCTGTCAGTTTGCAGTAGGTGATTTGCCTTCCTGTCAGCTCTCTGAGAACTAGGTATATTTGCCTAAGGTTGTAGAGAAGGGTAAAAATCCTGCTTTCAAGTGCAGGTATCATTTAACCATGATAAGAAGGCAGGTAAAGCATTTCTTCTGCAAGACAGCTGTGGAGAACAGGGAAGTAAAGTCTTCCTGGTCCTACCAAGATGGGAAAAAACAAGTCATTAAAATCTGATACCTACCTGCTTTTAATGAGAGAAACGTTGTTCGAAGAAATAATCTCAGCCCTGTCACCACCGAACTATTTTCAGGAGCTATTAGCCTTTCACCTCCTCATATGTTTTTTCTTTTACTTTTGATCTCATTCAGGGAAAACAGCAATGCTTCTGCAACAAGAGATTTGGGCTTTAGCTTTAATCAGGAGCTTACTCAGTCATAATCATGCTCTTACAGACTTTCCTTTCCAGTAAATGACCTGCAGAAGAACGAGGGGAGTAACGTGTAGGAAAATACTTGAAATCAAGCACTTGTTGTCTTTAGTCATGCTTATTTCTTCAGTGAGCCAATATGGGTATTTTTATGGGTTCTGCAATGCTCCCTTCATCTTTAGCCTCTTCTTGGTCCCCAGAAACATTTTTTCAGCAGTTGGAGACTGTGGTCTGTTAGTTGCCAGCTTGAACTACAGGCATGAGGCTGTTAGTATTTCTGGCCTAGCTGGAAAAAACAAAGAACAAGAGCAAGCTGCGAATGGATGTCATGAGCTGCACTGAGTAGACACAAAATCTGACTCAATTTAACTATACCTTAGCATAAAGTTATACTTTTCGTTTCTTTGGTTTGCTGTATTCTCTACTTGAAAGCTGTTGTAATGTAGAATAAGACCCTTCATCCATGCATGGATGCTTCCACAATCCCCCAGCGGTAAGGAAAAGAAGCAAAGTTGGGTTGTTTTATTTTTGGACAGCGGGATCAGTAAACGAAGGTTGTAGGTGACTGAGCGCTATTAAGGTTCAATCTAATTCTTCCTCTTCAGTGTTTATTACAGAGTTTTGTACTTTGCACCATTCTGAAGAACATTTTAAAATTAAACCAGAAATGCAGGCTTGATTCTTCACTGAGACAGAGTGATATTGCCAGTTTATGTGACATACAATACTTGCTTTAAAGCTCCAGCTCCTGACCCAGGAGATTTGTGAAGCTATCTGCTTTTCAAGTTTCTAGCTCTTGTGATTCAAAGCCTAGAAGGCAAGTCAAAATTCTGCATATACTAATTGTGACAAGTATGACAAGATGACTTTTAACCTGCTCATGTGATTTTGGGAGCCTATTCATGCTTTTACACAGTTGGAGCATAATGCCTCAGCATAATGCAAGGGGCAGAGACTTTTTGTGATATTCAGGTTTCTCCTTCCTGTAAAGATCACTCGCTCCCATCATGGCTCCTGGCGCCACATTACCCCTGAAAATCCAGCCCATGGCATCAAGAGAGCATCCATTCATCTCACAGTTTTGTGTGAGGCTGCTCCACAGAGCAGAAATCTGTCTTCTTGCAATAGTACAGCAACATTTATCATTGCATTATAATAACTTCTTTGGGGATGGGGGAGGAAGGAAAATGAATCGTTTCCTTTGGCATCATTTCATTACACTCTTCCACCCTGAAAAGCATCAAAGTTTCTAGAGCGGAGAGGAGAAATGTCTGCAGAAGAATAACTGTCTAATGAAGCCCCCGGCTGAAGGGAGAGTTCTCCCTCATTGTCAGTCTGTCTTTCTTCACACCACAAGGAGCTGGCCACAAAAGTTGTTAAATCTTGAGAAAATTTAAAGCCTCCAATCTGCTCAGTTCTAGGAACAGCTACTGATTGGTTCAAGGAAGAGGCTATAGAAGTTGCCTGTTCCTCACATCTGGCCTCCCCAGAAATGTTTCCCAATTCCTAGCTTCATAAGGCATCATGTAATACTGGACTATCCTGCTGATTCACCCAATTTGAGATCTTGCTTCAGCCAGTGGCCGGTAGAGGAGGTTCAGAAAACAGCCCCTTAACACACCTACTTGGACAAAACCCTTGTGACGGGAAATGTCATGGTGATTCCATGTGGAGGCTGGCTCCAGGGTAGGAGAACTGCTGGTCCAAACTTCCAAGTCTTTCCTAGCTGATGCAGCTGGAGATGCTGGGGACCGTGACGATCACCAGGTCTGTGTTAGTCTTCCTCTAGCAGCCTGGTCCCATCCAAGAGTTTACCCACCGTCTATATTTAAACGCAGACACTGTGCCTCTAGCTTGAGATGAGAAGATGAGCTGTCTGTATCCTCTGTCTCATGTTGCCCAGGAGCCCATTTCTCTGTATAAAATTTAGCTGCTGTTGTTGCTGTTCCTGTGCCACAGCAGGTCTCCAGAATCCTTAATGTTCTTGAATATTTTCTGCCTCAGCCCCAACATGTAGCATTAGATGGTCTTTGATGCTGATTTTTTTTTCCCTGCATTTGTTTAATTCAGACTGGGATCTGTTTTAATTCCAACCCAGTTTTATTTCAAAAGTTATCCATCATCACTACATGAGGAAAGTTTCTTTGCTAAAGACAAACAAGTGAAAAAGAATGTGAATTATAAAAGAGATAAAATATATACATGTTTATTTCAGTGCTGCTTGTCCATATTTCTTCATTTATTTTTCTTTCTTTTATCTATGGATATCAAAAAGCAAAGAAATGCCAAGAATGTCACATCCCATTGAGTTATACTGACAGTATATTCAGAGCAATCCACAGCAACAGCTGTATTGCCCATATATCTTCAAGCAGAAAATTGTACATCATCTCAGACAATGCATCGCATTACAGACCTACACAAGGGCCACATTGCAGTCATGGTGGGAACCATCACTCGCGTCCCCTGGTTTGTTTGTGTGCACAAGAATCATGCTTATAATATTGCTGTAACATAGCACTTTGCATCTAATTTAAGTAATACTGGGGCTTTTGTTTGTCTTACAAGGTCTAAACTAAAGACAAAAGACGTAGTCCAGCCTGAAGTTTATGAGACGTTACCAGACATTCATGTTCACACATACACGCTCCGTCAGAGGAATTTATGGCCATTACGATGTTCTCTAATGAGTACAAAATGAGACCGTTAMATATTCACTTAATTAGTTTGACAGATTTTCATTTAAATATAAAAAGACTTCTAGTCTTTAGAGAACAAAAGGAGGGCTTTGTTTCCAGTGCAGTTTTTGACTCTGCTTTGCTGGAGCAGGAGGTTGGGGGTGACAACTGAAGGGAGACGATTTAGTGTGAATAATTCTCATCTTTTGATTTCATGTTGCCATTTCTTTGCTGCTTTTCCCGTTCCCCTGGAGCACCTTGAGGAGAGCTGTGTGATGTGGCCCTTTAAGCTGCAGCCAGGAAAGCTCGAGTGAGAACTTGGCTTTTCCAAAGCATGATGGATGCTTTGAGATTTGGGGGGTGGGGGAACTCTAAGACTATTAGAGAGCTGCTGTGAGTCCCGAGTGAACTTTAGTCTCCAAACCTATTAGCTCACTCTGTCTCACTACTGGTCTAGTTCTTTGGCCTAACTTATGTCCTATAGTATCAATGTAGGCGACTCCTGCTTTAATAAAAGTTGGGAACTGGCATTATAAGCTTGCTTGCAGTTTTATTATGCCCTTTTAACAGCTCTGTGCATTACAAAGAGTTCCGGAGTACAGCACGAGCCTCGACACACAGCAGACAAGCAATGCTGGGACTTGATCTTTGTGGGAGCCCATTCATTTGTGCTCTTTAATTGAAAATGTTTTCTCAAATGCCTGCTTTTGAAGATTGACTGTGATTCCATGTCTCATAGGATGAAGTGGGAGAGAGCACCATACTCTGGTTTCTTTGTATCCTGGAGCGAGCGGTGTATTGGTGTGGGCCCTGGAGCTCATAAGCTCTCTTCTCATCTTTGTGGCTGTCCCTTGAGAGCATAAAAACCAACAAGGTGAAGTTGCTGTGGGCTCACAGCTGTCACTGTAATATATGCTAGCCCGGACTCTTCTCAAGTCTTTCCAAAACAGCTAATGCTTACCTGCCRTAAGCTTAGTGGCATGGAGTACTCTCCAGTGTCTTTATCGATGTGTCTAGGCATCTCCTAGGYGCAGGATCAGACAATGCACTGGTAAATAAATGCCATTGTCTGAAGGTGTGTTAGCAATACAAACTCTGTCACACTTGAAGTTACCCACATGCCATAGGAGCAGGAAACATTTAGAGAAAATGTGCTGCAAAACCAGCTGCTATCCATGTGGAAAAATGTTGATGTTTCAGCAGAAATCTCATTTTTAACCTGTTTTGGAAAGAGAGGTGTATTTTGTTGATGGTTGTCACTAAGAAGGGGGAGAGCTTGTAGGCTAACAAGTGGCATGTCTTCTTTCCCTTCCCTCTCTGCCTGTCTTTTCTACTCACTGCTGCCATTTCACTCCACACAGATGGATCATGTGCAGCCTGAGGCAGTACAGCACTCTGAGTGCTCAGCAGCAGTGGGTCTCTCCACCCATTTTTTTCTGCTCTGGACTTAGCAAAGAAAGTGTCTAATCCTTGCATTGTGGACTTGCAGATTTCCCCTTTGTCTCTCACTTACATGCAGGCATGATAGCATGAAAAGAGGCAGATAGCTGCCCAGACACACCCAACTTTCTGGTTTTTATGGTATTTCCTTAATAGGACAGCTCTGGCAGTCCAAATTCTTCTGGGGGGGAAGCCCCTTTGATGATATGACTCTGCAGATTTCTGTAGGCTGAGTGAGCAGTTCTGGCCAGCAGAACCTGCTCGCAGAAATGTCCGTTCAAATTTCAGAGACGCAGGAGTTGCACAGTAGCGTCTTTAAGCCTCCTCCTTAGCGTGATTGCACTCCGTATGATATTTTTCCGTAAGGGTCAGTAGGACTGTGTGGGGTAAGGAACACAGCAGGTTCTACCTTAGCAGTGTGTCTCCCGCAAAGGAGGCGTGTTTGGGCCAGAGAGAAAATAACATGGTGCATACATGCAACCATGTGAGTGAGAGCAGCCTGAGAGAGCGAGCAAGCCACAAGCAGCTCACAAGAACTGCTGCTCTGGAAGCCTCATCTTTCCAATACGCTGAGGAAGATATTAGCAGAGGAASTTACTCTCACAACTCCAAGGAATCATTTGAGGTTGGTGTAGGGTAAGAGTAAATGTTTGTGAAATTACTTCATTAAAGAGGTGAGCCTAGCCTCAGGAAATTACGCAGTTTGTGGCACGTTATTTAGCAAAAATATAAAGCGTGATCCTAGGTACCATCTCTTCTTTGTCCAGAGGGAAGCTGAAGGAATGTGTCCTTGCTCCTCAAGCTGTCAGTCTATGTCAGATACTGCAGTGGCTGTTGGTGGGAATACAATGGCATTGATTAGAGATTTTTTCACCTTAATAACTTTARCCACCTGGAACAACATAAACTTTGCCACTGAAGCCATGCAGTGTACGACCCCAGCTCTCCAGAGCACCAGCCACACTAACGCTTGTCACAGGCATCCCCTCGGTAGGCGCGCTGCAGGTAGTGGCACCCTAAGGCATGTTGTCCATTTGCACCGAATCCTGTCTTCATAGGAGAGCCCAGGTGATGAATAGCAGGTTTTGTGATACCTTGGATGTTATCATGGGGCACCTTCAGATAACACTTAGTACCTCCTTTCCCAAGTCCCTTACTGGCTTTGTTTCTTCCCGACATAGCAACTAGTTAATCTTAAACAAGCTGGGGCTGGGCCTGGCCCTGAAAAATGTCTTAACTGAATTTGCATAACAGAGACCTTCTAAAATACAAACCATTTTGAAGGTTAATAGTATTTTAGCAACATATGAATGACCCTTTCTAAGAAGATCAGTGTTCCTTTTAACCTAGTGTTTTGTCTCTAGTGTCACTTAACAAAGGGAGCTTCAGAGTACATAGAATTGGCTCCTTTCAGTAATGTACCTGGCAAACAGTACACCCCGGAGACTGATTCTTTGAGTCTTATTTCAGTGTTGCATTTTTTAGGATTTTTTCCCAATATCATCCTGCAGCAGCAAGTTCTGTTACTCAGATACTTGGGGATCAGAGAAAAAGAGGTGGGTTTTTTTTTTTATTTTAGTTACAGTGATTTCTCTTTGGAAAGGTTACAACGGCTATACCAGCTTGCTCTGTACCTTTTTCCACGCCTTTTTCACATCTCTTCTATCTGCGGTCATTTGTCCTTCAGTTTATTCATCTTTTTTTATTCCATATGCTCTATTGGCATCACTTCAGCTATGTTTTTTGTTCCTAAATTGGTTTGGATATGCAGCTTTTTCAGTAATTCATAAAGGAATACTTGCTTAATTTCGCTTCTGTTTTTCAGAGGCTACATGTTGGCCTGGTCATCTCTGCATGATGAGCACTAAACATAACAATTCCGAAGGACATTTCTGTACTGACTAGCAGGAATTCTTAAAAGTCAACATGAGGTGTCCCCCAAAGACCCATGTGAGCATCCAGCATATCCAAACCAAAACTCCTTGGATTATGATAGATTTGGATTGCTTTAGGCTTGGATTACCCACCTCAGATCTGCCGTCTAGTACAACAGGTTAGTGCCCTTAAACCATTTAAAGCGTTTCTTTGGTTCATAACATGGCATCTGTGGGGCCAGTCACCTTTGTGTAACCAGCCTATATCCTTATCAGAGCTGGCAAAGTTTGTTCCTGCACAGGGGTTACATGCTGGGAGCCAGGACTAAGTGCACAGCTAATTTATTTACACGTCTAAGTGCCTCTTGGATGATGCTGGTAAATTCATGGATGCGTGAGGTTCCCTGTGACGTTTTAAAAAACAGCTTTTGTGCTAGAAGATCTTGCGCAAAATACATACTGGCTCAGCGGTTGTGACACTTCCCACACCTCCCTTTAACCATTTAGAGCTTGTGGCCCAGTTGTCCTTTGGTTTACTATGAATGTCTCATCCCAGGACGTGCCTCCCATATATTGTGTCCAACTGAGAGTAGGAAAAATTTTATTCACGGGTCATGCGTGCCCACACTCTGGAAATAGAGCTGCAAAATTTATAGAGCGCGCAAGGCATTTTGCCACTTTCATGTGCTAAAACCTCAGAAGTGCCTGATGTTTATCCTCAGCTGCTAGCATACCTGAGAATTCCCCGTGCCTTGTCCTTCCTGGGGATTGCCAGGCTGGCTGCTAACGTCAGGTAAGAACTGACCTTTTTCCCGACTGAATGCAAACAGAGCACTTTTCATGTTTCATTCAGGATCCAGGTGCTTTTATTCCATGTTGTTTAGCTCTATCTCCCTTGCCTGACAGAGGTTTTTAAAATGATCTAACGAAAAGGAGTTTGGGCCTAATGATGAATTAGTGCTATTGGAATTTGAACTGCTCTTGTTTTTTCAAGTTATTCTTATCAGAGAGGCCATGCTTCTGGAAGAGGAACAGAGGCTGCTCCTTTTAGTAAAGCTGACAAAGCAGGAAATGACCAGCCAGCCCTTCACAAAATCATAACTGAACATTTACTTTGAGCCACAGTGGGAGAGACCCAGACTCATAAATCAACCTATTAAGCCTTCAGACACAGGTTTTTGGAACCTCCTAGGTATTTCTTTTTTCTGCTGCTGATAAGAAGTCTTTTAAGGGCGCAAGCTTCGTGATATCATTAAGGACAAGAGCAAGTGATGTTGCTCCAGGCCTGGAGTCAAGGCAGCGAGTGACCTTACCCATCTAGAAACAAATACCAGCAACTTCAGCTCTGCGTATTTATTATACATAARCACAAATAGAAGTGAGGTACCAGTTTATCAGGAAGGAGAGATGKTTGTGTCTGTGTGGAAGAGCTAGAATTCCCTGAATTGTTTTAAGAAGGTACATTGAAGGAATCAGACCCTCTCAGAGCTGAATAAGTAATTTCAGAACAAACAAATGCATTGAATGAATGTGGCCTTTCCTCCCCTCCCTTTAAGAACATCAAAGGAGATGCTGATACTTCATAAAATTATCTCTTTTTTAAGGGATCTTGATTGATACTCTCAACTAACCTTTTTCAGACCATGCGTGTTCTCCAGGAACAACTAGCAGAGTASCAGTGTGCAGCATGAGTAGCAGAGGTGTTGGCTGTGATGTGTGTCCCAGGAGCTTAGCGTTGGTTGTGGTGTAGGACACAACCTCTTAGATCTCTGTGTGCTGCTGCTTCAGCTTCTTGGAGAGATGTGGGGACCATGACTTTGTCCCGTTTTGCTTCCTGGATTACTAGCAAGGTGCATACGGAGATGTCAGGAAACGTCCCCCCTCTGCCAATCTCTTTGAAGAGGGTCTCTCTGTGACCCAGCTCTCCCTAGTGCTACTCGTGCATCCAGGAGCTCCATGCTGCCTTTTATTGCAGAGTCTGAAKGTTAAGCCTAGCCAGAGAGGCGGAGGGGGAAGCGTCTGTCATCTTTTTGCAGTTCAGTACTGCACYGTGGAGGACAGGAGCCATTTTGGTGTGTCTGAAATTGAGCCCTTCAATAAGACCTGTGTGCAGTCTTAGTACATGTGCATATCTGGTGCTTTGCAAAGAGACAGCAAGCCTTCACGTGAACGTTTAAGGGCAAAGAAAAATACAAACCGTCAGCACTTACCATCATTTAAATTTGGGGGTAAAGCAGCTAGTATTTTTCTTCACTGTTTACCCAGCTCTAATCCCCTTGGAAGCTTAAGGAAAGAATAATTAACCAATTTCTACTTCTAAAAAATCAGCAGCATACTTCTTTCCTCATAGAAAACATTAACATAAAGGCCTGTAGTTACATTGTATAAAGTCTGATTACTAGGTGTACAATTTCAGACTCTCCTTGGATTGCTATAATGATGGGTAACTGTTTCCTCTTGGGGCAATTTTGTGCAACTTGGTGTTTTGCTTTGTGCAGGCATGGCTAGAAGCAAAGAGATGGTGCACAGGCAGCTTAGCAATGCCACTGGGCTGGTCCTCCTATAGCAAATGGGATGGAAATCTTGTGACTTTGGTGAAGCGATGTCCATTTAACCTAGAGTAAAATGGTGGTCAGCATTCTTCCTTTTGTCCCACATTTTTCATCAATATAATGTAGGAGCTTAGCACTCAGGGAAAGCACTAGCCTGTTGGTCTTTGTAAGATTGTGTGAAACTGCTGAGGGAGAAATATAAATGATGGCTCCTCAAGAAAGAGGGAGATCTGTAAAAAATCCCATCACTCCCTAGTCAACTTCCATTACTCTGAAAAGGAACCCACTGCTCAGAAAAGCAATTGCTTAGTACATAAACAGGCCTTTGATGATGAATGGGCCCTAGAGTTGCAGAGAAACCTAGATCTCACACAGCAAGCTGGCTGGCCTGCAAACTGACAGTCTCTTTCTCCCCACGGAACAGGTCTTATATCAGCCTGAATTTTTTAGCAATGTGTTACTGACTCCTCTCCGTTTAGGCTGGAGCACCTGCAGAGCTGAAGGGACAGTCTGGTCTCTCTGCCCTCTGCTCTCAGCCTCTGTGCTTGCAGGGCTGGCTGGTAGGAGAGCAGTAGAATAGGAACCAGACTGTCGCTGCTGAGCAGAAAAGAGTTTTGTCCTTTATTTGGAGGTGTCAGGGAGAGATGAGCTCAATTATTAGGGGGCTAGGATGCCTGGGTTTCATTTCTGCCTGTGCCACATATTCACTGTGAGATGAGAGGTAAGATGTTTACTTTTGTGTATTTGCATTTCCCTGTCTGGGCAGCGCGTGTGACAGTCTTTCCTAAGGTGAGGGATGTTATGAGGCTTAATTACCATGTGCAAAGCACTTTGCAAAATACATTGCACCGCTGAAGGTATGAAATGGCAATTAAAAGGAAAAAAATAAGGTCTTTCTCTCTAATTTTCAGAGGAATGTCTTTGTACTTTGACTTGGTTGCTGTAACCGCAGCCCAGGACATTTTCCTGCTAAGTAGGTGGTGAGAACTGCTTCTTAGCAGAAGAAAAATACCGCCTTCCTCAGCCTCAGTCACCCAAGAATGAGCCTTTTGAAGCTAAAAAGAGAAACAGATTCTTCATCGTTCTCCCTCCCATCCAGCCTGTGGGAGCCCTCAGGTCTATTCAGCCCCACATGCCCAGGAGCAGGAATCCACCAGTTACGGTGAAGGGCATGCAGGACGTTGCTGTTGGTGGTGAGAAGTAGTGTTCAAACTTCACATAGCTGGAAGGATGCCATGACTGCAGTGCCAGGCAGGTGGTTGTGATGTCTCTCCAGCGCTTGGAAGATGGGGGCTCTGGTCACAGGGCCAGTGTATGACCTTCGCCTTTCTGCTTCCTCTCTTCCCTGTTGCCTAACTAGTCATACTGTCTTTGCGGAGAGGCTGGCACCATGAACACTACAAACTTGGCTTGTACTTCTGGTACCTCTGAAAGTATGCATAATAAACAGAGCACCCCAGGTGCCTGTAGCTCTCCATAAGTGTTAGAATCTGTAGGATTTCACACGTAAAGCTGACACTGTCTGTGGTCTGCTCCTTGCCATCCCAGTGGGTCATGATATTGGCTGAAAGTCTTGCCTCTTAACTCAGGATGTCTGCTGAAAATCACTTTTATGCTTATAATTCTGGCATTTCCCTACTCCTGAGGATTCTGCRGTGCTTCAGCTTTCGCAGGGTTCACCAGAAATGAAGAACACATGACAAGGCACAGAGATACCATAAAGCAGTTCTGCCACAGAGGAGAACCCAGGAAAACGCAGCGTTGTACCTTCCTTTACATATATCTTTGTTTGTTTGAAGTTGAAGATAAATCATAAGCCACAGGGCTGGAAGCCATTTTACAGCTCATGGTGTGGGAATGGGTGTGTGTGGGTGTGGGCGCAAGCATTGCTTACCAAAAGTAAGCCATATTTGTTTTGCATGCTTGTTTAAGAGAACTGTGCTGGGAAAGAAACGGCGAGGAACAACGGGGAGTTTAGTTTTGCTCTGCAAATTGTCCATATGTCTTTTGGGGTATTTTGTTTTGTTCATTATGTGCTTTACATACATAAGTGCAGCTAGTCACTAAAAGCAGGTGGCAGGTAAGACTTGTCCTTCAATGGAAGTAGTGAAGCAAGAGCCTCTTCTCATACACATGCTGTTTAAGGAAGCAGCAGTAAGTGCTGGACTGACCCTGTGAGTTGTTGTGCAGACTGAACAGAACTGAACAGCCTGAGCAGCTGATGGATCTGCAACACTGAGTTGGAACAGCTCTTGTAAACAGGTTTTCCTGTAATATATTTGTTACTCCCAGCCTCTCCTAAGGGTGTTTCTATGTCTTTACGTCCCCTGTGCGCACCTATGTGATGCAATGCCACACGATGACATTGCTACACAGCACATCCAGCCTGCGATGTGTGTGGGCCACCAGGAAACCGCCGGCAGTTCTTTCCAAGGGCTTCTGCCTCACTGACAAGGACAAATACTAGAGGAAAAGAAAGAGGAAGAACAAAGGGATGGACTGGGATATGTGGAAAAGTCACAACAGACGAAGGGGCTGCAAAAATACCACCATGTATGTCTCAGCACAGTTTCCATTGCTAAGGCCTCTTCTCCTCCTTCTGCAGGTTTACATGGGCACCCCCTCCCCTCATGACTGCAGTGGGACTAATCAGACAATAAGGATAACTCATGTGAGTAGAAGCTTGCAGGCCTGAACTGCCAAGTGTTGCCCACATTTGTTCTTCCCAGCATTGACCGCACCCTGGGAGATGTGCAGAGGAGTATTTTCCAGGGCCCTGAACTTTTTAGCAGCAGTCGCAAGGTTAATTTGAGCTGTCTTATGACCTTCTGACCCACAACATGCTCTGGGGTGAAAGGTGCTTTGTTCCTTGTCCCAGTTTTGTCTGAGCCTCTGAGGAACAGACAGTCTGAGGAGCTAATGTGCTGTCCACATAATGGAGAAAGGTCCAGCAATGTCAGCTTTACTTGGCGTTAATGACTGATCCTGAATTTCTGTTTTAGCAGATGGTAGGGTGGAGCACCTCCTTTGCAATGTCCTATATCTTTTTTTTATAAATTACTTGGTCAACTTCATGACCTGGTTCCTATCCAGTGGATGCTTTGGATCAGGTCTAGTCCTGCAATGCTTTGTTGAAAAGAGGAAGCTGAAATGAGGGGATTAAGACAAAACGTTTTTCAAATAACCGAACAATCCCCTGCATGTGAGCTGGAGGCAGTAAGGTGTGCCAGATACAGCACTGGCCTTGGAATCAGGACACTGGCTTCTAATTATTGCTAGTTGTTATCTACATGGTTGTATCTCCTACGAGCCCTGCTTGTGGGTTAGGAAGCAACAGTGCTTGCTGCCATAAAAGCAGAGCAAAAGGCAGAGTCAGGCCCTCAGGCAGCAGAAATCTCCAAGTATGCCCTGTGGTATCAGGTAGTCCTCATCAGCCCAAAGGGCGTTACGGCCATCGTTGCGGTACTGTAACCTTCGGGGCTGATTCAGCAGGTCATGTTTATTTGTGACAGAAGTGTACTGCCTGTGAAGTTACAGCTGCATTTGGCCCAAATGCATTTATTTTATTAGCGACATTTGGTGTAAAGTTTTTATGTTTGAAAAGCACTGAGTGGCATAGCAGCGTGGTTGGTCTGAGAGCTGCTTTGAAAGAGGTCATTGCAGAACTGTTCAAGACATTTGTCTTGTGAAATAGATGAGCTTTACCAAATGCTTTCCATCCTCTGTAAGACGACTCTTCTTGTTTCTCTTTCGTGATAAGAAGCAAATGTGATGTTCAAATGTTTTTGTGATGATTGCACTTCTCATGTCATTTCCAAAGAACTAATCCACAAATAAATGAAGGGATGCCATTTTAATAACCTCATTAAGTAGGAATGCAGCTCTTTTTGAATGTATGGTATCACTTGTGCCTATTAGGTATGTGAGGTTAGTTTTCAAAGCAACACTCAGTAGCAGAAAGTCGTGTGGTTTCTTTCTTATACATTTATGCACTGAACTGCATTCTCTTCATCCCATCTGCATCAACAGATTGGTGTTATGAAAAAACAGTAATTTCTTTTGAGAACTCATTCCCACCAGCAGGACATGAAACAGCACTAGGTGTTACTGAGAACAGTTCTGAAAATTGAGATTTTGCAAAGTGTGCTGTTTGGTGACAAACATCAGTAGCTACAGTTCTGTACTCGTCAGAGGTGGTGTAACTGATCCTTGCAGCCTTCCTCTGCTCTACAGTGATTATTCGTCTTTCCATTAGGTTCAGATATGTGAGACCCCATTCTGCTCCCAGCTCTGCCACTTATCTCCAGGGTGGCACTGGATTAGTGTTTTACCTTTTCCTAAAGAAAAGACCCAAGAGCTAAGCATTATTTTTTCATAGTAAGAGGATCTCACTTTAATTTCAAAGTCATTAAAATACTTTCTGTCATGGAACTTAACGGGCAGACATCTTTCATCTGACTTACCCCTGTGTGGGGGGGGGGCTTATGAGAGTTTGTAACAAATGGCTTTTTTAAAGAATGAATAAGGGTTCGTAGTTACCCTAAGCTGCCTAAGAATTCTGAAGGATCTTATCTTTTTAATGAAAATGACTCTAGTGTAAATCTTATGCCAGCTCTGAGTTCATGCTGTCACATTTCAGGTTCCTTACCCACGTTTGCTCTTAGGGGCTAGCATTCAAAGATGGATTCACCAAGGATAAAATTTGCTTGATGAGAAGATTTTTATTTTTCAGTGTCGCTGCCATTTCAGCTTCCCTCCAGGGAAATGAAGAGTACAGTATAATAGCTGCTGTGATTGCTTGCTGGCTGAACAAAGCAGTCACAGTTCATGCTGGAGGGAGGTCGTACATTGCTATGTTTCTGTAAGGCAGGAATGAGTAAAGTTTATAAGAGTATTCCAGGAAAAGCATTCACTGATTACCTTTAGGAAGATTTCACTGTGATGGTGTGCAGCCGTGGTGCCCTTCCCAGTTCCTGAGCTCTGCCACTGGCTCTAGTGACTCCTCCTTCTCCTTTAAGCAGATACCCAATGTCTTGCTAGTTCCTTCTTCTGGAGAAATAGAGAGGAATGGGGTAGATGCTGGAAAGAGGATCCTTGGGAATTGTCCCCACATCTTACGCCCATGCCTCCAAAAAAAAAAAAAAAAAAATAGTTCCTTCTTCTGGAGAAATAGAGAGGAATGGGGTAGATGCTGGAAAGAGGATCCTTGGGAATTGTCCCCACATCTTACGCCCATGCCTCCAAAAAAAAAAAAAAAAAAGGCAATTACTTGACTACTAGCCTGTGTGTTTTAAGGTTCAGCCAAGCAGGATTCCTGATGTCTCAGGGCCTAATGTCTAAGAGCCATACATATTGATCACCTACCTTTATCACCTGACACATTGGTAGGACCGGAGGGTGGTGGTGATGTCTGTTCCCTAAAAGCAGGGGCAGGATTTGTTCCTGAGGTCAAGGGACCAGCTTGCCTCTTTGCCAGGTTGGAAGCATAACCTTTCCAACCAGTTTGTCAGCTCAATTATTTAGCAACCTGCTTTGTTTACGCTATAAAACCTGGCTCCTGCATTGAATGTGGATTGCCAGAGGGCACAGGAACAACAGAGTGAGTTGCTTTAAATCCTGTGCATAAACTACATCAGGCCTTAGAGATGTAAAGAGGAGGTTTCTCTCTAGCTGATAGATTTATTCTCAGTCACATTCCTGTGACCCCCGTGGAGGAAACAGGCTGAGCAAATGGGGCAGAATACAGCTCATGCAATGTGGTTAGAATAGCAAGAACTGCAGAGCAAAGACCAAAACACATTCTGCGCCGCTGGGGGATTAAAGTCAGGCTGACAGACAATAGGGGCTTTAACTCCCTGCAGATCTTTCACCTGACATTGTCTTTAAACCCATTTGGGCTCTAACAGAAATGAAGGTGAATTAGAGGGAGATTTTCCTTGAAACCTGAGCTAAAGATTCTTGAAGATGTTAATACTCACTTTGGGCTCAGACCTGCAACATGCCTTTCATGGTGAGTCCCCATAAGTTCAGTGAGCTGCTCCAGGCCTGGAGGTCATGAGGTTTTCTTTACTCACTTTACTCACAAGTACTGACATAGTTAAAGGCAAGCCAAAAATGCATGGTTTACACTTCAGTCTGGCTCTGACCTGTCCCAGAGTTTGGAAATTGCTCCCCTCATCATTTCATTGCCTTTGTCACTTACTGGGGATGTTTGTTGGGCTGCTTAAGCAAAAGGGCATGTTGCCTGCAATCAGGAGTTTATAGTGCAATGCAAAGTGCAGGCAAATCACTTCAGAAATGCCTTTTGCATGTAATGCTACCGTGAAGGTGATCAGCAGACCTGACAGGAAGGCTCACCAAAATAAGTGGTTCCCGAGTGACTCAGTCCCGTGCACTGCCAAATATTCTGATTTGATCCAGCAAAGCTTTTAAGATCATGATCAGCTTTAAGAATGTGAGTAGTTCCACTGAAATGATCTGGATTACCCCCGTCCTGGTGTGGGGACAGCACGCACAGCCTTGCAGGATCAAGCCCTTGGATAGAGAGGCCATGTGCTGGAGGAAGGGAGAGAGGTGACTGCTGGCACTCCTGTCACAGAGTAGCACCCTGGAATTTAGGGCAAAAGCACATTGGACATTTTTGTTTAATGCCAGTCTGCCTGAAGTCCTCAAACTGTGCAAGCCGAGATCAACAAAGGAGGCTAAAACCCCTAACACCAGTTTCTCTTATTTGCTGACAGCAATGTCAGGCACAAAATCAAATTCTTTCTGGGTGTCAGGTAAGTCAAAGACTGCAGAGTGCCCCAGAAGGGGATTCTTGGGGATTTATGTTCCATCAACAAGATGAGTGATAATTAAAGCCTGAATATTTCTGCTAAGCTGGGAAACAAAAAAGAACCATCTTAATTCCTTAAATTCCTCATGCCAGGCTGTAAAATATATTCCATTCATGCCTGTGTCTTGCTGCTTGTTCTCTCTGTGTCTTTTTCTTTAGTATTCAGCCACCTGTTTGTAACCAGCGTCCTGCAGGTTCTCAGGGCGGCTTTCTTCTCCGCTCTCTCTGCCCTTGGTCTTGTTGCTTTGACACTGAGGCCTTGTTGTTTGTGAGAGACAGTACATTAGAGCTCCCTGGCTTGCCCAGCTCCCATAACTTCATTCTTGGAAAGTTTCTGAGTTTCCCGGGTGATAAAACATGAGCAACATTTGCTCTGACCTCAATCATTTCTGAAGGCATTCAGCCCTGTTTTGTTATGAAGGTTACTCAGGGTGGGTGGTGGGGCATGAGAATTCCCAGTGATGGCAATTCCTGAAAAGTGTCAGAAAGTCGCTGCCTGCACCTTTTACGCTGCAGGATTGTTTTGATTGGTTTTTTAGTGTATGCTGAAAAATGCATCTGACAAGCTGGAGGGTGAGAGACACCAGCAGAACAAATCAGCACGTTACAAGATTGGCTGTCGCTGCCTTCCCCCAGCTCTCACCAAAAGGAAAAAAAAAAGGAGGAAAGGAAAAAAATCCAAGCTCCAGCTCTGTATATATAGCAGCTATCAAACTGTCACAGATCACTACTATTATAGCTTGGGTTAGAATAATATAATAGTGGAGTGTTTGCTAGACTTGTAAAAACCTCCAGTTATTCACTGGAGACCAAACTAATGAATCAAGCAGGACAGTGTTTAAAACTGTTAAAAGACCTATAAAATGACAAAAAAACCCACCCAGTAAATAGCTCTGGAATGTTGTGGGTTGACGGCATGGGATTTTTTTTTCTTTGCTCTGCATTATTTATCCCCTTAAAATTAATAGCGTATGCATGATGGGTGGCTCAGGGCTTTACAGGGAYTTACAGAGAAAGTTCACTAACAGTTCTCAAGCAATTACTTTGGAGTCTGATTCTGTTCTCTTTTATACTGGAGTATATGGGAAATAAGTGTGTGCACCACATGTCTATTTCCCTTGATATAGTATATGCTAGGGAATGATAAGACCTTGAAAGTCTGGCCTTTGCAAAGAGAGATCCAGGCCACTCCAAATACTCTCCAGTCATTTTATCTAGTTTTTACTACGTTTCTTGTGCAGAAGGATCTTCTGCTAGCATCGATGCATTGGCTTCAGTGATGATATGCTGCATTTCTGCTCCCAGCTCCAGCTCACAAGACGAGCATCACTTCTGGTAAAAATGAAAAAGCTTCAGTTTTGAACTTTGGAAATACTCAGTCACAGGTCCAAACTTTTCCAAAAAAACCCCTATTTCCTTAATGGCTTAAATAAAATACTGGAAATGAACCAAAGCCCTAGTTCTGAAAACCCTCAGACCTGGAGATGGGCTGTTTTCCTCGATGAGGCTCTGAGAACTCGCATTTTCACATTTTTATTCTTGTAAGCATTATTTACCTATAACCAACAGTAAATCAGTAATAACATTGGTGGGTCTGGCAGTCCAGAACCCAACCAGCAAAACAAGACACCACGTCTGGATCTCTGTGACAGACCTAGTGAAAACTGTCACCTCAACCCTTTTGGAAGGGGGAAAAAAAAAAAAAGATGTGGAATTTTGAAGACTAAAACCCAAAATATTTCCATTCTAGGTGACGCGCTCTTCCACTCTCCGTAGAAGCCTGGGCTTCATAATGGGATGTTGTCACACATTTCACCATAGTTTATCTGCCTGGAGAGAAGAGGTAGGCCATCATGAGAGATGTTGCCTACCAAACCTGGTAACTGAATAGCAATCTTCACAGGACAGTGTGGTGCCATTTCCCAGTCCCATGACAGTGGTTGGATGGCACTGGCTTTCTTCATGAAAATAATCATCATTTTCTGCTCAAAACAGAGCATTTGCTTTTTAGCTTGAAACTTCATTTCCTCTTAGAAACACATGAAAACTTTGGAACAGGATCATTTAGCAGCCAGGCCCCTGTCATACACATTGACTTTGCCTTTCGTGAACCTTACCAGCACATTGGCAGCTCCTGCCAGCGTGGCCGAAGGTCATCCTGCAGCATCTCTGCCATCAGGAAACAGGAAGGTTCATAGCTAATATTATGCCAAATTAACAGACAGGGTTTTAATGCAACATCAGTTATGTATGAATACTTGCAGAAGGAATCATGGTCCTGCTTTAAGCAAAGCTTTTAGGCATGCACTTTAGGTTAACATAGGTACAAGTGCTTTCTTGTGTTGTGTCGTGGAAGTAATGAATGCCAAGTTGCCTTCATTTTTCCCTGAACTTGCTTTAAACATAAAAAAACTTGGCTGTGACAGGTAACTCAGAACCTTTTCCTGCATAAATTTTGTCACAATGGCAGTAAGGCAGACTGAAAAAAGCCACCAAAGAAATCTTAGCAGGCATTTTATACCATGATATCCAATGAACTTGTGAAGAACTTACTTGATGTGACATTGTGAAGCTTCACATGTCATTATTMAACCTCTCCAAGAGGTGAAGGAGCTTGCGGAGATCTATCAGTATCACTGTTTTAAACAAAATACATCATCCAGGTAGACAGTTCTGCAGGAGAAAGATTAATGTGAGATCTAGTGACTAAAGAAAACTCTGGTTTTGATCTTTGGAAGTAACAAGTTGCTTGCCACTGAGATGCCCTCCTTTCAGAAGTAATTTTGCCTCCAAAGAATCAGGATTTTACTGTGCCACTTATGGAAGGAGGTAGAATGTTAGATGGGAACCTTTGTGTCCTCTCAGCAACATTTGATTTTCTTCTAGAAGGAAAAATACGATTTTCCATCTGGTTATGATTTGTGAGGCTGCCRAACCCAGTTTGCTGAGTGGATCCCTGTACAAAGAAAGTTGGGTCGCGGTCCTTCTCAGTCAGACAGACACCTCAAGCCACCTGCATTCAGGAAAGCATGTAAGCCTCTCTGTCACACCAAGCCTGTGTGTGAGTCTTATTATAGTGGACTTCAGATGATGCTGCAAATTAAGCATGTGCACAGAATGTAGAGATGTGCTCAACAGCCAGTGCCAGCCTCAAGCACCCTCCCAAATTAGGGTTCAAAAGTAGAAGCTGATAGTCCTTTCCATGTTCAGGGTGACAGGGTGTCAGAGGAGGTTGATAAGGAAGATCATGCTCCTGTTCTGTGCTGCATCAAAATTAGAAATGGGACTTACCTACACAAAAATCCTGAGTGCTGGATGAGAGTAAACTAGCATGTAGGATAACTGAGTGAAAAGTTGCGTTGCATGTCCTTTTTCTTTAGAAATATGGAGGTTCTCAACTATCACAAATTGCATAATTTGAGTTTCCCTCAAAGTTCTCTGTTTATCAAGCCATTGAGTCAGTATCTTTGGTGAAATCCTCCAAGAGGAGCTGTTTCTGCAGTGAGTCCTATGTATGTGAAAACCCAGTGACGAAGGTGAAAGGTGTTTCTGAGGGACTTACGCCCAGCTGGAGGAAGCTGGTCACCCAAGACCTGCTGGCTGTCAGTCTGCAGGCAGTGATCTGCCCTGTATTCAGAATCCTTTTGCTTTAGGATTAAAAGTAAGGGGGTGGCTGCAAGTTTTTTTAATTAACACAGCTTTCTTTCATAGCTAGCCAGTGTTTCTGGACAATTTGTGTCTTCTGTTTGGTCAGGTAACTCAAATGCTATCAGTATTTATAATAACCCATGCTTTATCCGTTAAGCAATAGAAAGGTTTCAGCTGGGTGTGAAATACTGATAAAGGTGCTCATTGATACATTTGCCTAAGTAGGATATGCTTCTGAAAAAGAGATGTCACAGCATTTATAAGAGGTCATGGTCTCTTTTTCTTACCATGAGAAGTGTCTGAATCAGAGCCTGACCATGTTTTCTGCAGGCAGAATAATTCAGATTAAGAAGTTAAATGCAGCTTTTATGTTGCAATAAAAGGAAGTTTACATTGCCTTAAAATGTTCTGCCGCCTTCCCTGTGGTTGGAGTGCTTTTGCCTCCATCATTGTTAACTGGCTTTATTTAATTCCTTGGAGTCACACGATGCATTTCCTTGTCATGTCATGTGTATGAAGATCCACACTTTATTTTCAGCATCACGGTTACCTTTGCAACTGATTCTTACTTGATGTCATAAGGGTTTCTCTGCTATAATAGAAATGATGGCTTGATGAACTTTGAAGAACGGCATGTGCTTAGAAATGCCCATATTAGCATCACGCTGACCATTTACCTGAACTGAAGCCAGTGGCAGAGACAGATCCTGCTTTTCCTCCCACATTTTATGGGAGTTTGCAAATTCTGACCATGGAACAAGAATTAGAGGACATTTCACTTCCCTGTCGGGAGTACCGTTGACAGTGGTTTGTATTTGAGATATGAGATGTGAATGAATACCCCTCCATTTCTGCCCTGTTGTGTCTTATTGTTTAATTACAGTGTTACACAGAGCCCCTGTGGGGTCTCACGGATGCATGGACAGATGATGTTAATCCAATCAAGACAAATTCTAAGGCAAAATCTTTTAACGCCCGCAGTGTTTGACGAGAGCCCATCCAGCAAACCATCTTGTTGTGAAGTATTAGCAAGGCCGTGGTTGGCATCCACAGTGATCTTTAATCCAGGGTGTAGCTGCTTTCAGCGTTAGCAGCTTCAGAGATGTATACGATGGGGAGGGAGGAACCATACTTGGATAATTTGACAGAGCAATTGGCTACCTGGCAGTCTAGTGACCAAATGTCATTTAAAACATTCCTGTCTCCAGCACAAGGCTTGTGAATCTGTCCTGGTTGTCTGTAATTAGAGATGTTGAGTGGATATATTGTTTTTGGAGTGAGATTATTGGTATCTTCCTTGCTTCTGGTCCTCCTGTTTTATGGTGGCATGTTCTTTCGGACGTCCRGAGGAGTTCAGTGTCAGAAGTGATCAGGAAAGGAGCAGAGCAGGAAAYGGTGTGAGCAGGTTGAATATCAAAGGAGAGCGCTGCCCTGCTGCTTGTGTACTCTTTAAAGAAAACATTTTGAATTTCAGCACATCATTAATGAAGCTCAAGGTAGACTGATCTCCTGTTACTGATATAGTGAGAAGGCATAGACCCCTTGCATGGGGAGGGGAAAATAACCATAAATTTAGCAAATACACCCTGTACCAGGACAGCGAGAGGGCAGGGCAGAGCTCACTTGGGAAAATTAGCACGTTCCCCCCAGAGCAAGCACAGTGGATTAAGGTAAACTGGTGGATTACAGCGAGCTCCCGCGCCAAGCCTGTAATGTGCTTGCGCCTTCATATTGCTCAGCCCTGTTTCCCATCCGAACCCTGACCTACAGGCCAAGCTTTCAATCAAAAGGGATCCTTATCTTTTTCCTTCTTTTCTAAAACTGTGTGAATGGCTGAGCAGGACTCTCTGAAGTCAGTGGGGTCTGCAAACCGCTCTGTGCTTTTGAAACTCAGGCCATGAATTTAGGCACCTGCTTTTTACAGATCTTTATCTGTAAATTTAGCAGTGCTTCAGCTTCTCTATCTATATGACAGGTCAAATAATTCCTGCTTTCTTCAGGATCTGAGACAGGGGGAGTGGGGCAAAAATGCCCTTATCTTACAGGAAAATCTTATTTAACTTAATGTGGATGGGTACATGATGGACCTAACTGAGCCACTATCTTTCAGAATATAGTAAGGAATTAAATCCTTTTCATAAATGTTTTGTAGTACCCTCTATGAGAAAATCAATGATTTAATTTGATAGGATGGCACAAAATATGCACAGAAAGGTTATCATGTGTGATTCAGTAAGGTGACCTGTTCTCATAAGGATTCCCTTGTCTGCCTTTCTCTGGATTTCTTTTTCTATGTGGTTTCTCTGTCATTTGTTTTTGGGTTCCCTTATTAATTTCATCATACAGCTCCCTGCCTTTTTCATCTCTTTCTCTTCCCCTCCGGGGCAGGTGAGAAGCTGCAGCAGAGAAGGAGGAGAGGGACCTGTGTGACAACAGCTTTTCCCCAGTCGTCAGCCCTGCAGTATCGCTCCGTATAGGGAAGCAAAGGACTTTCCCAGGACTAGTTCTCATTGCTAGAGGAGAAAAGGCAGTATCTGAAGAGGCAGTATCTGAGCCAAGAAAGACCAGGCTATTAGCCAACCGCGGCCTTTAGTTCCCAACGTAAGGGCTGGGTTGAGAGCACCTGTAGGTGTGGTTGTGAAACTGGCAGTAAAATTTGTTTCCAATCTCTTTTCATGAGTATTAGAGATCACACAGGGTAACTGATCAAAACCAGAAAAGATGTGAGAACTGCTGGTATTGCCTCTGTTTCTTTTTATTGTCATTTCGCAAGGAGCCGTGACTCCACTGTGGAGCTGAAATAGGAGCTTTTATAGTTATTTATAAGAACATTTCAGGCTCTGAAGAAAGTGTCAGTATGGGGCTGGGATAAATCATCACTCCTTTGTGCAAGTCTGTGAGGCAGCGCTGATCTGTTTGAGCTTTGATGGCTCAGGATCACTAAACATGGGGGCCTGCCATTAGCTTCATAGCAGATGGCAGTGCTTTTCTAAGGGGTAACAACCAAGTCATCTTCTCCCTCTTGCATCCCTTCTGCTTTTCCTTCCCTGGTTTAGTCACCTTGCTTTCCTTTACTCTTGTCTCATCAGCTCAGTGCCTGCAGCAGTGGCAATTACTGCAATGTGAGCGTACAACAAGCTATGGCTGTCTGACTGCTGGCGAGTGGAGCTCTGTCATTACTACTGCCTGCCTGTTAAAAGGGTGAGCAAGGCTGGCTCTGTCTCGCTTCCTGCCCCTGGCCTGCCTTCCCATGCGCTGCCTCACCTTCCCCATCACAACCTGCAGTGCTGATGGTGAAGGTACTTTACCCTCCTCGCTGAGAACAGCCACCTGGCAGAGCTCACAATGCAGTCAAATCTGCATGCACTTAAGAAGATCCTGGCCTTCTGGACCGCATCACGACGGTGCGTACCCCAGCTCCACGGGTTTGATGAGCTTGTGCAATTTTTACAGTCGATGTGGCGTTTTACACCCCACTTGGGCACACCGGATCTTTTGCGAAGCATTCCCTGGCAGGCCTTTTGCTGTGGCTTCCTCATCTATCATGAAAACTTTTGCTCCCTTTGGTGACGGTTGAAGGCATTTCACTGCTATTTGTTTTGTCTGTCTTGTTTTGTGAGGGATTGGATGCTCAGAGACATGATGAGGTGGGATGCTGAATTTTGCTGTCACTTCTCATTTGTTTCGTGTCGTTTTCTTCTTCTTTTAAGCATGAACCTATAGAGGTCAACACAGTTGAATCTGTTATGCTGATACAACCAGCTGTGCATAGGAAATGGCATTTTTCTGTGAAGCAGTTCCAGCCTACCCCAGGCCCACTTGCAGCAACTTGTAAATGGTGCTGTCAATGGGCTGGTTTGCTTTCTTCATTTGTCTCGTGCTCAGTCCCTGCAAAGACTCTATACGATCTCCGTACTGTGACAATGTATGTTTCTGTTGTTGAATGTATTGTTATAGATGATGATAAGTTGATCAGCATAGCATCATATCACACTGGGAGCTTAATTGCAGGTGGGCATTGTGTCATTCAGACAAGTCCTGTGTTCACTTGGTTTACATGTTTGATCAGCAGTCATATGAAGTGCATAATATTTGCTCTTTTTCTGTTGGTTTGTCTGTTCGGGGGCTGGGTATGAGTTTCAGTAGTTAGCTGAAGTACTGGAGACTGCAGAGAGACCTGTTTTCCAGACCCAACACTGAATTTGCAATCTTCCGGATTCGATTCTAGAAAACAATCTGCTTTGCCTTTGCACAGAGGCAGAAATGACCGTGGTGGCACTGAGTATTTTCACGCATCAGGAGTTAGGACCTAATGATACCAGGTGTGGAGCAGCCTTGCTTTATAGCGACAATGTAGCTTATAATTTAATCTTGACCTTATAAAATGACAGGACACCTTCCTCTTCTGCCAGGGCACTCTGCCTGCCAGTGTCACCATACTTAGTGCAAATTGCACTGAGGTATTTTGTAGGGTGGACTCTCTTTTCTTGAGAGTGGATTGAGGGCACAGGCTCGTTTTCAGTGGCCGCTGATCAGCTATTAAATGGTCGCCCTTTCAGTGCGCTGTTGTCACGTAGTCTTGAATCACTATGTGATTCCTGAAGACATCACTGTTCAAGTGATTACTTTTCTTGGGGTCCAAGTGTCTGGGAATTAAAATATAACTGGCTTGGTCTTTCAGAAATACTTAATATCTGTGACAATCCCAAGGAAATCAACATGAGTTGCAGCTTAGACATACTTAAATCTAGGCATTTTTATTTAGATGTCTAAGATTTTAGGTGTTTTACCCAACTCTAGATTAAGTCATTTTCTACCACTTAGAGATTCAAGTGTTTCTTTTTTGTTATTTACTTTAAGTGTGAATTCCTCTGCTTGGCCTCTTCCAATGTAAATAAACCACAATTTCTTTTAGTGTTGGAAGCTAACAAGAGTTTAATTGTATGACAGCACAGGGTGACTGACACCACGGTATCATGGCATCGGTGTTGTGATGCTGAGCGGCTCCCTGGGCAGCCGTAGCAGCGGGGGTTTCCCTCTGTCGAAGCTGTCAGACCACAGGGCTGAATAACAGAGGTGGGAGGTTCTGAAAGTGCCATTGCAAAACATCTGAAAAAATCCGTCAGCACAAAGTGGCAAGACCTGTAAATGCTCCTCAGAGATTGATGCTAAAGGAAACAGTTTCCTTCCACTGAAATGAGCCTTGGCCTTTTTTTTGCAGGGTGTTAGCTACATCCTTATTATTTTCCTTTGGCAGTTTTGAGCTCACACCTCCCACCTGTGGATGAAACAGCCCAGGAAGGATAGTTGCTCAGTGGCAACCATGTAATGCTGAACACCTGCACGGTGCTCAGAGCATGGGACCAGCTCTTCCACAGGATGCCTGGGAAGAACAGAAGGAAATTGTTTCCAGCCATGCCTTGTTGCACCACCTGGGACAGCATTGGTGGGAAGAAAGCCTCCAAGCCAGGCTTCACCAAGGAATGGTGACCTAATTAGGAGCAGAAATAAACCCTTATATATACGTGTTGCAAGTGACATTTGGCACTTGCCAAATTCTCCATCTCTCAGTCTGGAGAAATAGCTGAACAAATTCTGTTCTCCGTAGTTTCAGCAATAAAACCACAAGATTTATACATGATATTGTATTCATAAGCACAGGGGAAAGTTTTTTAGACCTGTTGACTTGCAAATAGTGACTTGATTCATACAGGGGAAGCAAAACTTTATCTAACTGTAAAAGGGAATGTAGGGACCTAAAATTTTAGTTTGGGGGTCTTGAAAGTTAAAAAAATAAAGGTTAATTTAAGTGTGCCTTTACACATATGGTAAATGTAGTTCTCATTTCAGGAAATAATTGGTAAGATGTCTCATAGAGGACTAATAACAGGGTAGAGCAGACAGAGTAATCGTTCTGTGAAATAGCTCTGTGCCCTCAGAGTGGGCATAAACAATAACTAGCAGCAGTGCATGACACAGACTTTACCACAGGCTTGTTCCTGTTTACTACAAATAGGCAACCCACAGGATTCCTGTTCTTGGGAGAGACTTAAATAAGCTTAGCCCATTCTGAGGCAGAGCAAGAAGACTTTCCTAAGGGATCTCATAGGGTAACAAATGAATTAATTTCATCAGCATCTTGAAAATGTCTCAGACCAAGTTAGTTGCTGGAGAGCAGACCGGAGTAATGTGTTTCAGTGGTTCTGTGCAGTTGGCCAGTGGCACATCAAATCTCCTTTAAAAACATACTTGGCCTACAAACCTGATGATGATAATTTGCAGGTCTGAATCTACCTTTGCTAGCTTAGAGGTTTTCACTTCTGTGGCTCGTAGCTGCACTGCGCTCCCATTGCTAAATTAGTTGCAGTTGAGGTTCCCTTTTTGGTTTTATTGGTTTGCATAGTGGTTACTTGTGAAACAGCATGTGAAAGAAATTGAATTATTCTTCTTACCAAGACTTTGAGGGATCCCAAGTGTATTTTGGCATTCAGACCAATTAAGTTCGGGCAAGCCTCAGGCACTTGTGTTTCCCTATTGATTAAATAATATTCTTCCTTTCAGGAAACAAATTCCAGTTGACTTGAGCCCTTGTTACAGAGGTAGGGTCCGTGTATACATGGGGCAACTGAGATCACAGCTCCCACATTTTGACGGAATTAGATCTGGATCAGAAGCTTCACGCTCCTGATACCTTTCGAAGCCTTTTTCTTTGTTTTCTCTCACACCATTCAAAGCTTTTGTCTCTATTTTTGGGTGACTTCATGGTGACCCCACAGGCCTGGTGGTCCGGGTGCTGAGATCCTGCCAAAAGCTACAGAAGGGGTGGGGACCTCATCATTATGAGCTTACATCAGAGTTGTGCAAGCTGTATTTAATTGCAAATTACTAGGTGATAAGAGTCAGTGCTCCTTACTTGCTCTTAAGTTAGGTTACACACCTCTTAGCAAGTTTGATGGAGAGGGTGGAAGAGACGGCAGCAGCAAAAACATGCTTTTAAAGTAGAACAACTCTTAGGCAGAGCAAACCAAGAAGGCATGTTACATGTGGAACACGATACGGTGTGTATAATAAATATGAAACTGAGCCCGCAGAGGTTGTGATGCAGTTGAGAAGGTGGCTATATTAGCTAGGTTGAAGTTGCAGAAGTTTTCATCAGCAGGACACAGGCCGTGGACTCACAGAGGGTTTATAAGACACAGTTTGCTGGTGGGCAGCTCACTCTGTGACTGCCCCAGACAAGCAGCTGCAACTTAAAACAGCTGGAGGCCAGGTACTGTGTTTGCTGGGGCTGTTTGCAGACCTGTATCTTTCCTCATGTTGAAGATGTTATAAGGGCAAATGCATAAGGATGGGACATATTTTCTGTGCTCTGGTGGCTCTGTCTTTCTCTACTGGTTTCCCTGAGCTTTGTCAGTAATTCAGTGTAAATTACCCCTCATTGAAACAGTGAGAATCAACTGAAAGCTACCTCATTAAATGTTAGGCTACTGACTTGCACATAAGAGTGCAAGCAAAAACTCCATTTGTTTCTTAAACCTTTACAACGCCATTAAAGTAGAAGCGACCACTGACCTAGAAATACGGCAGCTGCATCTCTGGCAATCACTAAAATAGCCTCTTGGTGACCTAGTTTCTGCTAGCAGTGAGCATCATGCTGCACAAGCGTGAATCCTTGCTAGTAAATTAATCAACAAACGCTTCTTGCCGCTGAGGTTTTGGAGAGGTTGCAAAAGGAGTGGTAAAATGGGGGGAACCRTGAGGCTTATAACTGCTTGGAAAAATCTGGCTTTAGATAAGCCTCAAAGGCAAGAATCATTCAGTTGTGAGTGAAATTTTTCGAAGTGTCTGAACAGCTGCTTCAGATTCAAATGACCAAGTCCCAGTTTTCAGACACAGCCCAAATTACACAGGACCCGTTAAAATTGTGAACACCCAAGTTGCTAGATGTTTTGGGAAATGTGACCTTCTATCTGTTGTGTAATCCCAGAGCTGCTGTGCAGTTTGCTCTTCCAACCACAGAAATATTACAAGGGAGTGTGTACTGTAGGCTTTCAAGATGCAAAATCCAAATAAAAAGCTACCCTGTTTTTCAGCCTTTGAGCCTTTGGGGCAATTTCTCGGTGTTTCCTCCCACTTAGGCGGCAGTTTGCAGATGTGATGGAATGTGGAGTAGAGCAGAAGTTGATAGCCTGCCTGCTATGCAAGCGCTGTCTGTCTGTACACAGATGTCTCTGATTTCCATTCTGCATCTTCGTTAGCCTTGGTAATAACCTTCCTTTTTTACACATAGCTATTAGCCTGACCTTACCTCTGAGTTAGCAATATGATATGTTAGACGTGCACTTACGAAGCCCCTGAAGAAGCTGTCCAACCTAACTGGCACACACCAGGTTAGAGAGTATTAAATGTAAGCCCTTGGGAACTCTCTCCTATAAGCTTATTTTGTTCTGTTATCTTTTTTGCTTTCCCGTTCTGGTTTATGTAGAGCAACAGTGACATCCATTGGCCTATTAAGCTAATCAAGAGTACTGTACACACAACATGTATTTACTCAAGGTGGAGGGCTGTACTGGAGGCCTCCAGCGCTACAGTTTCTCATTTAAATAGCAGCTACTTGCTCTCCGAAACAACAGCCTCTTTCCTCCTGTAGCAACCTGTTTGCATCCTCGTTCCAGATACTGACTCTTCATTCCTGCTAGGATGCTTAAAACGTACTTTTTAAGATGTAGCTTAAAGGTAGGATTCCCTTTTCGTGAGAGACAMCAAGGCACCAAGAGGCAAAGCTGCAGTTATCCTGGAAGCAGAATTGTGGCAGCTCAGAGCTGGTACAGTGACCTTTCTGCGTGTGCCTTGCACGTGAGAGATTATAAAATGCTGAATTCTTTGAATAATTTTCAGCACTGCAGAACCAACCCAGGTAGGAAAAAGTTCAAGCAATTTTGCTTCAGCTTATTTGCTGGTGATAATATGTTAAATTTTGATTCCAAAAATAAAAATCTGTTTTATTTTAAAAGCTGCRTCCTTTCTTGAAGACAAGAGGGTTCAGAAGGACCACAGAGGAGAGAATTGGGAGAGACTGGGACACATGGTGGAGGAACTGACAGCTGGAGGGTTGTAAAAAAAAACAGAGAATGAAAGACTCAAAGTCTGAAATAGAGGATTCAGTGACAAAAACCAAACCAAAACAAATTAGTCATCTGAGAGGGAGATCTGGAGGGTTCTGATTTCATTCCAAAAAACCTGAAAACAGTTCAATTTATTTTTAACCTTGTAAGTAAATCAGTAGATGTTTCCTGCAGACATTTCATTGAACAGAACCAGTGTCTGTTGTAAATTTTTGACCAGCTATAGTTATGATCCCATTTCAAGGTCAAACAACCTGTGTCTGAAAGGGAGTCTATTTGAGAAGTAGGATTGAACTCATAAGCCTGCAGGCCCATTTTCGTTGCCCCACAGTACAGCTATTGCGGTTTGTATCTGCAATGAGGTGCAGCCTCTCCCTCATGACTGGGGCAACTGGAACTTTACCCAGCAAGGTCAGCACAGGGTTTTTCCCTTCCAGCATCACCAGAGATATAGAGGAAAAAAGAAGTTAGGCTGATTCATGCCATCTGATTTGGAGTCTAGTTCATAGCTCTGAATTAGAAGGGAAATTGTAAGTGCTGTGGATCCTTCTTTGGAGCAATCATAACTGAGGGGAGCTCAGYATAAGGTCTTCCATTCATTTCAGCAGCTTTGGATCAGGCATCATGTCCACAGCACCTGAGAAGAGGGATCTTCCCTTTATTTAGATGATCATTTCCAGCAGGAGAGCCCAGGAAACATTTCCAGGTGATGCTCAGTGTATTGGAGAATTTCAGACTGTGTGCACAGTGAGCAGGAGGGAAACTCATGAAGAAGCTTTGCCTCCTGTCCCTCCAAACTGCAACGTGCTGGAAATGCTTTCGTCCAGCTTACGTGATTTTAGCCCCTRGAGTATCTTTCCTTCACTGGCATCTCTTTCATTGCCACTTTGTATGGTCTCACAGCTTGCAAATCTTTCTGCTGGATATTTTAGATACTGCCATCTTATACAGCTCAATCCAGACAGTCTCTTCCCTTTTGATACCCTGTCTTCTCCCTGCCTGACTCTGGGGACTTCTCTGCAGAGGTTTGCTGATGCTTTCCTTGCTTTYCCACCTCCCTCTGAAGTACTTTCATGCCTCTCCGTGGATGTATGTCTGTAGCTAATGCCAGTGCACTATTGCTATGCTTTCACGGACAGAAAGGAGAGCACATCATTTCTTTTTTCAGCTCTCTTACTCATTGTCTGGCTGATTTCTCTCTCTCTCACACATAGCTGCTTTGCAGGTCAGCTACATACAGCATTTGGGTTTGCAGGGAATCATCTTCCCGAGCCATTACCAAACGCTGGAATTTCCCYGGGTGTTGACTTTTTGATGCCTGTTGAGTTCCTTCTCTCATTCCTGCAGTATGTGGTTTCACAGGGAGTGGCTGGCTGTCGGCTCAAGTTTCTTTGACTATACTTTGTATACATTTTCCATCATCAGGGACCAAGACCGAGCACCGGATAAAATCCTGCTGTTTGCGGATAACAACGGATAACATACTGTTGTGCTAACAGACATTTGCATAAGAGATACGAAAACAGCCCCATTCATACCCTTCTGTGACGGTGCTGGGTTTTACAACTGCTTTGAAATTTGAGGTGGGTTGTTGCTCGATTGCATAAGGCAACCGGCATTGCCACAGCTTTCCGCAGGCTGCAGGTGCACTGGACTTATCTGTCCTGGGTCAGCCTGCCAACAGCGGGAGGATAAGGACAGCATTCCTGCCGCTGCTGCAAAGCTCCCGGCATCCCAGGGGAAACTATAGACTGCTTACAGGTGTCTCGTCTACAGACTTCAAAAGATGGAAGGGAAAATACCGTATTTGCGCCCCAGAGGAGGCTTAGCCCCATTCTTACCCATAAAGTAGGGATGATTTAGAAAAAAAAAATCCAAATGCCTTTTGGTAGCGAATAAGCCAAAAGGTGGTCTTCTGTCCTGAGAAAATACTGACATTTCATTGAAAAACAGAATACCCCGAAAGTGCAATTGCATATACGGCACCATACATGGCAAAGACTGCACCAACCAGTTGTTACACCTGTGAGACCTGCATTTATTCAGCCTTTCCGGTGAAGACAAACAGGGTTATCATTCTTGAGTGTGCTTGTAGCCTGCAATGAAAGGAAGGCTTTCTTTCCCATTGCTAAGAGGAACCAGGGTTGATGCTCTCCTATCACATAGGGACCTTGTTCTGTCTGTTTGTCCCTAATTAATAACATCCTGTGCTGATTACTGGTGTCACACAGTAGCTTCCAGTACTGCCCACTCAGGTACTTTATTTTGCTTGTGCTGCTACATCAAACTGGCAAAATGCAGTAGATTTGAGGCAGCAAGGAAGCTTTATATTAGAAAATTTTCTCTTACATGAGATTCTGCTAGGAGCTACTTTACAACTTGCACGGGTGTCTGAGGTGGCATGATGTGGCCCGTTTCTCTGCCCTCCCTGGGATACCCCCATGGTTATGGTAGGGACGAGTCCCTGCCGTGGGCTTTCATGGCTGTGCTGTAGCAAAGGGGAACTACACATTTTCTCTTTTGCTGAGCTCCCAGTGCTTCTGTGCTCTCATGAGCGGGAGCTGTTTGCATGTTTTCAGCAAATAATGCTTTATTACTGTCTTGGTGAAAGGAGGAAGGCAAGATTTAAAAAAAAGAGAGAGAGAACATCTTGTGAACCTGCTGTTCTCAGATCTCTCCGATAAGGACAGTTCCAAGTGCGTGAGAAGTTTCCTACTCCGAGATTTATTTACTTCTGAAAGAAAAGCCACCTTCATCTCATTATTTTATTTTCAATACAGGTTTTAATTTGGTGAGAAAATATCTTCCCCATAAAGAACCTATTCTGCCTCATTAACTCCTATAAAAAGCATCCCCCCCAAGCTTGAAATGTTAAAAGAAGCATAAATTAAGGCTAAGTTTGTTGTTTGCCGCTTTAATCAACAAACAACCTTAAAAGGAACCCACAAAAGGTTCTGTAAACTAAATTTATTAGTGAGCAGGAAAACAGGCCTACAGCTGTGGCTTCCTCCCCTTCCCAGCCCCCTGAATTTGGAGGGGGGTGGGATTTCGGAGTGACTGGTTTTGTTTACAGTGCCTTACTCTCTTAGGCAGGTTGCTGTGGTCCCATGGATCTCTGTCAGACTTTTGTGATGCAGCTGAACTGAAGTGACTTGGGACAGAGTCTGTTAATTAGGCCTTCAAAGCCTCCTCCTTTTTTCTTCGCTGTACAAATGCCCTTTTTTCCTCCTCTTTTCCCTAAATCTGCTTGTCAGTAGCTCAGAAGGAAAGAGGAGGTTTTTCACAACTAGAGAAAACTGCCATTCTGTCTGCCTTCCTTTCACCTCTCCAGGATGCTAGAGGAAAATTAGATGCACATCTATTTTCTGCCCTCTTCCTCTCCTTGATATGTTTAAGAAGCCTTCCTCTATTTCCTCTTCATGCTATTGTCATTACCATCATTTACATCTTAGGGATATCTCCACTCACAGAGTGGTGTTCACAGTGACTGCGGTACCAAGAACCAGGGAAAAGCTTAGGGACGTAATCTAGAAAGTTTCAGTGCAGAGGACAGGACAGTTGGATAAAAACATTAAGAATTAACTTTCCTGAGCTGGCACATGTGAATATGTAATTTCTTTCCGAATTCCCCTTGACATAACAGTGAACTTCTTTACAAACCTCTTGCATTCAAATTCATTTCAATCTTAAACCGATTTTTCACTGGTTTTATTTGGGAGAAGAGTCCGTGAGAAAATTTAATAATGGATTTTGTTCATTGCTGCAGAGTTTGGACTTCCTTGCTTCTTAGTTTTTTTCACAGCTGTCTTAAGTTCAGTCTGAGATACGCAGTGTAAGAGAGAGCCAAGAAAAATCACTTTTGTTCACTGGAAAAAGTTTCTGATATTTATGTGAACACCTCCTCACCTTCCAGGAGTTAATTTGAATTGGAGATGAGCCAAAACGGAGAGTTTCTCTAAACTTCTCCGAGCTTTATGGGCTTGGATTCAAACGGTCCTGGCTCTGAACAGCTTGTGGTTCAGGTTTGCAAAATCAGAAAGCGACTGGGCACGTTTTGCAAAACCCGAACCTCCCCTGGAGTTTTGCTCTCCTCTGATTGATAGCCCTGGCTACAGCCCCTCCTTGCTCTCGCTCTTCATGGTCTGTGGGTAGGTCAGCGTTGCAAACAACTCCTCAAAGGAAATCATCCTTCTTCAATGCAGCCCATGTCTTATTTCAAAAACTAATTTCCTCTGTCCATCCCATGCCTTCCCTTCCTCCGCCAGCAAACGTGACACAGGTCTCGCATTTCACACCAGCTGCCTGAGCAAATGCACAAACCGGTCCAAATTTACTGTAGCCTGGCATCTGCATTGGCCAGCAAGCCAGTGACATAAATTACAGGCACAAGACAGTTTCCTTTTGGGGCATTTGACATTGTCCTTTCATCCTTCAAATAAGATCTTTTTTCCATTTCTGTGAACCAGCTGTAGCCCAGCTCTGTGTCCAGCAGCTCGTGTTGCAAGAAACAAGAGGACGGGGAGGCAGGGGAGCACGGGATGAGGGAGAGCGCAGGGGTCCGGGGCTCTGTGCCGTTCCAACGCCATGCCGCTCTTCCAGTGCCATCGCCAGGGCATGCGGGCGTGCGGCGCTCCCCCGCCTCGCAGGAGACATCGCAGCTTTATTTAACAGGAAGAAGGAAGTTTTCTCGGTTATCCAGAGCCCCGGGAGCATGCTGTCCATTGAGCAAGGCAGTACCTGGCATCCAGGCGCCAGGGAGCCTGGGACCAGGGAGGTGGAGAACAGGAGCACTGGCTCCCGCTGGCTTCAGCACTGTTGAGCGTTGCTGCCATGCAGGGCCCAGGCACATCAGGGTGAATACAGCCTCCTAAAAATGCCCTCGGCATTCACGTTCTCTGTGATACCTGGGCTTTCTCTTTCTGCTAGGCAGCCTATATGTTTCTTTAATTTGCTGTGGGTCCTCTGACGAGTCTCTTAATATTTATTTCCCTTTGGATTTTTTGCTGCCTTTTGTTCATGTGGGGGTTTGGAGGGTTTTTTTGCGGCGACTAGAAAAAAGCAAAAGAGAAAAAACTCCCAGATGAATGTCTTCAGTCCTTTGTTTCCCCACAGCACGATTATTCCTGTCATCTCTGGTGAAATACATGGGGAAGGGGAGGTATGTGGAGTTATTCATGGCATCAAATTGAAAAATGTGCTTGAGTGCTTTGCAGATCTAGGGCAGTTGTACCCACTTACCATGTACATGCATTGATCCTGCTAATAAGCAAGGGCCTCAGCTTGAGGAAACATGCTGTGTTTATTCTTCCGTATCCATTACCAAGTCCATCAGTGACATGAACTGAAGCAGGTAATAGCTTGAAAGCTTCCACGACCCTCAGAAACGCCCCTAATCTGCATTTGACAAGGTGTGCAGCTCGTGTTGTGTGGTCCGCTGACCAGAATGCTAGATTTTATTTCAAAGTGGCCACTGACAGTGAACAAATTTATGGCACGCGAAGTGGGCTGCTGTAACCTGACCCTCAAAACATCACGGCCCTCCCTTACCATCAACCCTCCCCTTACCATCCAAAGCTCTAGTTGTGGTGGCTCCTGCAACTGGTTTCCAACAGTTATTTGCAAGAATAGTGCAAACAGCCCTAGGGCGTCTTCATCTACTCCCAAAGGCAAACATAGCAAATGCATGTCAAGGAGGTGTGTACACAAGTTTTTCTTCGGCTATCTCGCCCTGCTCCAGATCCAGCTGGCAGGCTCCAGGGCTGATGACAGCAGCGTATACACTAGCTGTTTGCTGTGACGTGGGAGCTAAAATGAAATTGGCTGTCTGCTTTCGATCTGACTCCCACCATTGTGAGGTGGGAAGGGGCAGTGAGATGGGCAAGGTCTTCACCACACCCGTTGAACACCTACTTATTCATATCCGTCTCTGCCATATTTCACTCAGCTTCTCATGCAACTTGCAGCAGTTGGGAGAAACACATCGGAAAGCCATCTGGGCACTGGAGAGTCCAGCTCTAGTTTCTTCAGTTTTTCTTTTAAGTCAAAGGACATACGTTTTCAAAGGCAGTGAAAACCCCAGCAGGACTGAGGAAAATTAGCTATATCGATGATTGCAGTTTGTTGAGGGAAACTGTATGACCTCTATTCTTGTGCTTAAATAGGATTAAACGGCCATCGGAAGCAAACACCAAGCAAGCAACCAAAATCCTGCAAAAAACGTTAAAAACAACCCTCTGAGTCCTCCCCCTGATTCTTACTCCTTGCAGGATATATCATTTGATACTGGTGTCACAAGAGTCACCCGGTGGAGAAATCATGCTTTGTTATACCTTTGAGAAATCATGCTTTGTTATATATATTCTTTCATTTGTTTGCATGGAAGGGCTTTTCTTTACAGAATAAGCACTGAAGGGCTTGGCATTTAGCCTGGTCCCTGCTGGAAGAAGTTATGGAGGTAGTTCAGTAGGAGCTGAGCTGTGCCAGAGAGGTGGCCCTGCTCTGCATGCTGGCCTGCACACAGACTGCCCTGAGACGCAGCAGCTGCTTAAGCACATACAGGACAGCACGCCATCCAAGGCTGCTCCAACCGAAGGGTGAAAAATCACTTTTCTGTTGAAGCAGGATCAGGGGAGAATTGCACAAAGGCAATGTGCGCTTGCAGCCCAGAAAGCCAACCGTATCCTGGGCTGCATCGAAAGAAGCGTGGCCAGCAGGTCGAGGGAGGGGATTCTGCCCCTCTACTCCGCTCTCGTGAGACCCCCCCTGGAATACTGCATTCAGCTCTGGGGCCCCCAACGTAAGAAGGACATGGACCTGTTGGAGCGAGTCCAGAGGAGGGCCATGAAGATGATCAGAGGGCTGGAGCGCCTCTGCTATGAAGACAGGCTGAGAGAGTTGGGGTTGTTCAGCCTGGAGAAGAGAAGGCTCCGGCAAGACCTTATAGCAGCCTTCCGGTACCTGAAGGGAGCCTACAAGAAAGCTGGAGAGGGACTTCTTACAAGGGCATGTAGTGATGGGGCAAGGGGTAATGGCCTTAAACTGAAAGAGGGTAGATTGAAATTAGATATAAGGAAGAAATTCTTCACTATGAGGGTGGTGAGGCACTGGAACAGGCTGCCCAGAGAAGTTGTGGATGCCCCATCCCTGGAAGTGTTCAAGGCCAGGTCGGACGAGGCTTTGAGCAACCTGGTCTAGTGGAAGGTGTCCCTGCCCATGGCAGGGGGGTTGGAACCAGATGATCTTTAAGGTCCCTTCCAACCCAAACCGTTCTATGATTTTATGATTCTATGAAAAGTGCGATTTTCCAAGCTGGCACTTGGCAGGACGACCAGGCATCACCCAGCAAGATGTGAACATGGCTTTAGATGTGAGCAGAATGGGTTTAGCTGTGTAAGGCCAGTGAGGCATCCTAGCTAGGACACTGCCACCACCACTCAGCAGGGCACTGGTCCAGTGATGGTACAGGGGGTCAGCACATTCCCCTACAGCCTGGCTGTATCCTGCAGGAAAATGGTCCATGCGTTTTAGAAAGAGATTGCTGTCTAACCCAAAATGGAAGTAGTGTTGCTGATGCAGGAGAGACACAAGGTGAGCTGTGGACACTGAGCACCTCCTAGATGTGGCTGTCCATCAGCCAGAGCTACCTGCAGCACCTCAACTCTCCAGCGTGGATGTTTGCCTGACCCCTGCCTGTTTAGTCTAGAGGGGAAGCTGTGGTCATTGCTCCAAGGCGGTATGGCTGGAAGTTGTGTTGAAGGTTTCCTTCTGTCAGCAGTATGTGCTTGTTATGATCCCTCATAGTTAATTCCCACTTGGACTAGCTGCCTGTCATCTGCCTCAGGGTGAGTACCTGTGCTATCGTAAGTACATAATGCTTAAATAAATACTCTAAGGTTATGGGGAGCCTCAGGTTTATGCTACAGGTGGTAATTTTGTTGTTGTTTTTATCACAGAAGGACAAACGTTCATGAGCTTTTATGATTACATCCCAAAAAAGGACTTTGTTTCATTGCCTAGTAACTTCTGGGAAACTGTTTACCACTCGGTATCTCTCAGAGTTGCTGGCCAAGATGCAAAGTACACTTAAAGTCTTTAAAGTCTCAATAAAACCATCTGGAATCGTTTCATGAAGCAAATTATTGCRGGTCCATCTGGCTCCTAATGGGATGATCCTGAACAGGTGACATACATACACTGCATATGCTGGTGTGGGAAAATACAGCGTTCCACGTAGCTTTCCAGTCAGAGAGAGAAATCATGCTCGAGAGAGGTGATAGCAAAAGTCATGCCTTTAACTGAATGACGTTGGCAAGCAGGAGCTCTGCTGGCAGCAAGTAGTCACACTTGCTTCTGGATAAAGCAATCGGGTTTTTTGGGTGTGTTGGGTGATGGGTGTGTTTGGTTCAGATCAGAAAGGGACCCTTGCCGAGAAAGCAAACCGGAGGGCAGGCATCACCTGAGTAATCTTTCCTCACCGTTATTACCAGGCTGTTTAATCCTGTTTCCAAAACCTGATCTTTCATGTCATAAGATAGCGATTTAGAGCTGTTGGAATTATTGCCCCATTTTGATGGCGCATCGCCTTAGGCACGTGCACGGGAGGAGTATGTTGTTGTCCCCCAATGGAAATCTGACTGTGATGGCCATGCTAACTGTGTAGCGTGCTCAAAGTCATCACAAACCAGGGCTGTATCCAGGTGTGTGATAGCACGCCAGATTTTTCACTAGGAAGCACAAGTGGAAAAAATACGGGAAATGGTACTTACTCTGCTGCGAGAGGTGCCGCTTCATGATGGGTTTCATAATTAAGACTCATAGCTAACGCTTACTGCCTTTATAACGTCACCTCAAGTGTTTCTTCCGCATCTTACATTCTGGTTTATCACAGGCTCTATGATTTATGCATCTTCTTAAACATTAAGGCTGGTGATTATGAGATAGCAGATAGAGAAAGAGATGTCAGCATGAAAAGTAGCACTGGCTGAGCATAATTTAACCTGATAGGGATGCACCCGTGCAAAAGACCATTAAGCCACTTTTATTATTTTTGGGGAGTAGAATATTTTAGTTCAAATAAGACCGACAGGAATCATTTTAAGCTAAGACAGAATAAGTTACTTATGAACTGAAATAAAACTATCCTTTTATGACAGCTTAACGGTGGGTGCATAAACAGCTTCAGGGAAGCCAGTGCCTCTTTCTTGTGAAGAGCACATTGGGGAATGGGATCCTGTCCCACTCGAATTAAGGGCACATCCCTTTTCCTCCCTCTATAAAATATTAATTTCTCCCTCTATAAAATAGGGATACTTTTGGATGGCCCTTGGACATTCCTGGATAAAAGATCCATTATGGGCCAGATACTCATGTTGTGAAGAGCAGCTTTTCCAGCATCTCCTTTGGGGTCAAAAGGTATTTTCTTTCCTTCAGTGAATATGCATCACTTTCCCCCACGGACTTGCCATCTTCCTTCTGCACAGCTCTCTGATGTTAAAGGCCGTAGTGTCAGGAGCAGGTGCCGTATTCACATCCGTGTGCAAAACCAAAGAACAAGGGTGAACGTGGAGCAACCTCTCGGGAGGAAACAGCCACCGGACAAAAAAACAGGAATCCTAAAGGAGGACACAGGGCAGAAAGGGAAAGGAAGGTGTTAGGCATCAAAAGGGCAGGAAGGTGGATGGCAAGTGGCAGGGAGGGAAAGCAGAAACTGATTTCATTTCACCTGCAAAATCTGTCATCACTGCAAACGGGAAAGTGAAATCCTGCAGTCTTCAGCCAGGAAGACTTCCACGACACGAAGTCTGGCCACTTTAATTCCTAGACATAAACCAGCTCGGCTCAGTAATAGCACTGCGCTCATTTTATACCAGCCAATAACAGGGCATTAGAAGTACAAATTCCTGCTTTAAACGTTAACTCCTTCCCCTGTGCGTAACACAAATCATTCCACGGCTTGAAAGGTTTTTTTTAGTTATTCACGGCAAGTATGAGAAATGAGAAGGGTTTATTTATCTTGTCTCTGCCTGTCATCTTCCTTCATGAGATACAACAGTTCAGCTTCATGTAGCTTTTAAATTAATTTAATATAGCTCATTTGCTGAGTAAATGTCCTGTGTGAAACAAACCTAGTAGGTGACAGCAGATGCTGTTAAAGCCACCCCTGTGTTAACATGGCTTGCTGTGCCTGGTGAGGCTCGCTCTCGAGGACCGCAGGGTTGCGATAGCGCGGGATCAGCGTGCCATCAGAAGCACCCACAGCACAGCCCAACGGCCTCTTGATTTATGGGATGGTGGGACTGGACTTTTACCGGGACAGGTCAGGGAAAGGATGGCAGTGCTTTGGAGGGAGCCCAGTTCTCTGAGGTCTGCGCACCACGACTGGACGGGAGCTCAGGCTGAGTTCATGCTGGTGGCGCAGCCCCGGAGGAGCTGTGCAGGGAGGGAGAGCTCGGTACCCAGCCAAGTTTTGCAGCGTGCGACTGCTGATTTTCTGCCCAGCCATCGTGGCCATAAAAAGCGCAAGGCAGCATGAGTCGGTACGGCTTCATTGAGGGCCGATGCAGGTTTCGGCTGCATCTGGCGCAGGCTGTGGTGACCGGTGGCCGGGCTGTGCAGCTGTGGTAGGGTGCAGCGGCAAGATTTGGTGGGCAGAGCCGTGGGCTGCCCCTCGGCCTTGGTTCCTCGCCCCAGCATCCCGCGCTGGGTGCTGAGGGGAGGCGGGAAGCGGTGGGGGGTCCCCCCACCAACAGCTCGCGGGGGGCTCCGGGCTGCAGCCTTCCTGCGGCCCCCCCTTGCAAGGCCGCTTCTCCTGAAGCAGCCCCGGGGCCGGCCGGGCTCCCCCGGGCCAGGCCGCCCCGGCGGGGCGGTGCTGGGGGCGGGCTGCCCGCCGCGGC
>JAYKAV010001953.1:487416-508770 GCA_035582835.1 Phoebastria nigripes | reverse complement strand
GCCGGCGGGGAACCGGGTTGCGGGGGCCGTGGGGGCACCGGGCTGGCGGCGCGGTGCACGGCAGCTGGGGTGCGTGGGGAGCAGGGTACGGGCGGTGCACGGCGGCCGGGGATGCGCGGGGACCGGGGTGCAGGGCGGGCACGGCGGCCGGGCTGCAGGGCAGCCGCGGTGCGCGGAGAGCGGGGTGCTGGCGGCGGCGTGGTGGACGGAGACCGGGCTGCCCGGCAGCCGGAGCGCAGGGGGTGCCCGGGGTGCAGGGGGGGGCCGGTCTCCCGCTGCAAGGGCAGAGGCGCCGGGGGCGGGCAGGGCAGGGCGGGGCGGGCTAACAAAGGGCGGCGGCCCCGGAGCCCGGCTGGCACCGGCGGAGCCTCCCGAGGGAGGGCGGTTGGGGGCGGCCGCCCCTTACTCGTTCGAGCTGCTATCTTCTTGTTTGGTGGTTTTGGAGCCTCTGGATGCAGAGAGGGAGCGGTCAGGGAGGGAAGGGGTGTAGGATCAGACCCTGCCGTGCTGTGCTTCCCTCTGTCCACATGTGAAAGCTCATTACTCGGAAGGTTCTCCAGGTGTGATTTAAAACCCATCTTTTTGCTCTGATTGCACGCATACCTCTAGGACCACATTGTTCAACTGTCCTGTCTGTCCATGCTGCAGCTGGGTGAGGGCTGCGGTGTTTGAAGGGTCCCTTTACAGCACTTTCTGTAGAGGAAATTGCTGGGCATCGGAACAGCAGGAGGTTTCTTGTTTGCGCGCGCCGCGTGGCTGTTGCATGTTTTAGTAAGTAGTGTAGTGTTCTCGGAGGTAGTTCTGCTGGCAGGCACCTTGCAATGAGATACTGGGACAGAAGCTGAGAAATTTTATCACCTGGTTGGAATGACCCACAGACTCTTTAAAATAGCTAAGAACAGAATTATGTTCAAATGTAACATTATCAGCCAGCATCTTTCTTTGTAAATTTGGGAGGAATGTGACCCACAGACCTCATTTGCCCATTTGCCTTCGCTCCCATTTTCTCCTCAGCTTCTGCCCAGAAGGTCCAGAGGTCCGTTTTTCTCATTCCCTGCTATAATGCCTTTTAAATACTGGCCTCTGCGTGTTCTTCTGCCTGTACCCAGCCTTAAATTTCCTATCCGTTCAGTGCTCCCTGCCCGGTAGGTGACACCAGCAGCACCTGTTGAAGCACATGCTTTTTTCATCCCAAACCTCAGTCATGTTTTGCCCTCTTTTGCCCAGTAAGCAGCGGGCTGAATCTCAGCAGCCCGGTGTATTTTCTCAGCAGTGGAGGCCTGACTCAGGTCCTGCTAGGTGCTTGCCGAGATTTTCCACAACTCCAGCAGGAACAATATTAGGGAAAAATCAATGCCCTAAAACTCCTTTGACTAAGAGAGGTGAAGTCCAGGCCAGCCTACACTTGGGAGAGTGAGAGGTGCTCCTGCAGGTCCATAATATGGGGATTTAGAGGATTGAGAACTTGTTGGCCCATATTGAATGGTGCTTGGCACCTGTGGCTCTTAAATTGAAGAGGGAAGTTCAGTTCGACTGAAATAAGGATTACTGTAATTTTTATGGGAAAGTTCAGGCTGTCATTTAATAATCACAGAGGCTTTTCTTCCAGAGATCAGCAGGCCAGAAGTTTAGGTATAAAACACTGCTAAGAAGCCAACGACTACATGCACAGTCAGCTCCAGCCTCCTTGGCATTGCTCTGCAGAGAGGGCTGCTACCGCGGCAGGTGGGAGTCCTGCCTCTGGGAGACAGGCAAGCTGTGATTCTGCAGCAGCCAAGAGCCTCGTCAAATGTCCCTGTGTTCACTAGATGGCAAACAAGCAGGCCCCGGATTTTTTATGAGAAGAAAAGCAGTGTGATGTAGAGCCCTTCTCCCTCGGCGTAGTGGCCTAGCTCTTGGCAGCAATGGGAGAAAAGCTGTGCTCCTTGCAATAGGATGCAGTCGGCATCGGTGAGCAGATGGACTCGAGAAGGGTGCTGAGGGAACAGCAGTGACAGGGAAAACATCCTGCATTTGTTTAGTTAGGGTGGACCCTACTTTAATGGTAGGCCCTCTGGGTGAGCAATCATCCTTCACCGTGGTGTTTGCAGAGCATCTGGCACAGTGGGGCCTGGTCAGTTCCTGGGCTTCCTCACCTCAGTGGCAGCATAAGTAAATAAATAAGCGGGATATGACATCAAACGTGGTATTTTATAATGCCACTCTTCCCAAGCTCTGCGTGATTCCCATCAGAATTTCTAGCTTGGCTAACATTTGTTTAGACAAAGAGTTATCGTGGCCGGCACTGGGTGTTTGGTAATCATGGCTCAGTGTCTTGCCTTTGGACATCCAAGTGAAGATTGCAGTACCTCTGCTTCTGGAATGGTGTTACGGGTGTAGGAGAAGGGGTGAAGGCTGAACCCCTGTTTTGAGGGCCCCGATTCAACAACACACACTCAATTTTAAACCTGGGGTAGGCTGACTTGACCCTTAGCGTGGGTTTCAGCAGAACTAACGTGATGAGTTCTTGATGCTCGCGGTGGCAAGCTGGCTGACTTTAATGGATGTGGGAGTAGAGAATGGCTTATGGTCAGCAGGATCAGGCCTGCTGTAGCCACACTATTCACAGCATATCAGATGCTCGAGTCGCTGGGAAGGAAAACCTGCTACTGACGTGGAAATGGAATGAAGACAATTTTTGCTAGCTGCAGACCTAGCCCCAAATCTGTGACAACTCAAACATTTGAAATTAAGTACTAATTGCCTGTTACAAATGCTTATTCATGAATGTCCCCAAGTGGAAGCTTATTTGTGCTCTGGATTCCTGTAAGAGTGCAGTTGGGAGTCTTGAGTCTCACCACACAAAGACTACCTTTATATCACCGGGCATACAAGCAAGCTGCACAGTGGGGATAAAGCGTATTGCCCTGAATGAACAATACCTAGAGCTCGGCTAAACTCCTGTAAACCAGGGCAGAGACAATGACAGTGTTTCCCTAATTCTTGTACCAGTTTTAGACAAGCCCTGACTCCACTCCAAAAGTGGGATTTCACAGCCTCCCGCTGTCTCAGCCATCCTGTCTGACAGCCTCTGGGATGGCACCGTCCCTCATTTTGACAGTGGCAATCAAGCAGAGAGTGGGTCACCCTTTTCCTGTCACTGCGGCTGCCTCTCTCTTATGGATGCAACAGGGGTGTTCCCCGAGGGTCATCTGTCCTGTAGAGGAGACCGAGAAGGATGCAAACTGTCAATTTGCATGCTCATCTTCGCAAGTATTTCCCTTTTCTTGGCAAGTGCTCTGTTGAAAATAGATGATTCACTCCAAAGAACCCAAAGTTGCAAGAGGATGTAAATGCCTAAAACTTTGTGATACCCAAATGGAAAGAAGAGACACATAAGAAAAGACTGTGTATGTTTGAAAGCGATGATTTAGGGGGGTTGTTACCAAGTTTAACTTGAGTGAAAAGCTTGGCTAACCATGATGTGATGCATGCTTGCCTGTATTCAGATGAGAGCCACTTCTCTAATCCTTTACATCCAGTGCTTGAATTAGTGGCACTGTCCTTTGGGTTTAAAGAAACATGAAGAATTTCAATCATCAGTTGTTCTTGATGGAAGAGGGTTGGGTGGTTTTTTTGATGTAGCAGTAACTGCTGTATCGGCTCAGTTCTAGTGGTAGGGAGAGGGATCAGAAGGGTAAATTTGTGCCTTTGAAAGAGGAATCTGATGAAAATGAAACCAGCCCACTTCACCCTGATTAGATTTCATCATGTTGTGACTTCAAAATGCCTTCGGCATCCTGGCAACAAGGGCAAAGATTTGAGAAACATCCAAAAGTTAAAAGGACACAGTTCCTATGGATTATCAGTGTATCTGATTTTTAAAAAAAATCTCATCTTTACTATTCTTTCAGCAACTTAAAATGGCGTTGAAGAAAAGTATTTGGGCAGACAATAAAAATAGCCAGGCCAAGTGCTCTCCAGCAGTGACCTGATCCCGTCTCGTGTGTTGTGGAGGGCACAGATTCCTTTGCAGTTACAAACAGGCTCCAGGCTGGAGACAGACTCCATTTCAGACCAATTTAAGTAAAGTACGTGATGATAACTGATGGCCATTGCACAGTACAGCTATAGTGGGGACAGGGCCCCCCGTGCAARATGGCTGCATCCTAATTGTGCTATGGCAGCTTAAGTTTCCTTGGATAGATGGGAGCAAATCTGTGCTGTAAGGCATAGCTCTAAAAACTAAGCTACAGCCCTGATGGAAAGATCAAGCCTGGAGTGTGTTCGTCTTAACATTGTGTTTTCCCATCTAGGCAGGGAGAAGGAAACCATATTGTTACACAGCTGACAAGTCCTTTTTAAGCAGATTTCCCAACATTTTGTCTGTTAAGGGTATGTATTGGTTCTGGCTGTTCCAGGCAGATTATTAGATCTCGGGTGCAGAGGACGAGGAACAGGATAGCCAGCATTAAAGAGAAACAAGAAAATGCAGGGGTAATAGAAGGCCTAGCAACAGCATGTAAACAAAACCAAAATTTTACCTGTGTCTCAAGCAAGGGGCAAATACAAATCCAAATATCTTCAGTGAGCTAGGTCARCTGAAAGACCTGGCACCATCATTGTGTTTCACCCAACGTGAACTCCTTTTTGTGACGAGATGCAGAGGAAAGCTGGGTCTGTTTCTGGGCTCTGGCACAGGCATCTTCAGCAGAGTCATCTGGCAGAAGTTAAGCTGGGCCGTTCCTTTCCCTGGTTTGCGGTGGGGCTGCACACATGGTGCTCTTAGCACACCCGATGAGACAGCGTATACCACCACCCAGGGGCAGGAATGATCCATGGGGAGAAGGAGAAGCTGCGATATTTGAAGTGGCTCTTGTGGCCAAGGAGTTTGCCTTGTGAAATCATCGTTTTATTTGTTTGTTTTCCTGTGCAGACATCTTTGGCCCGGGAGCTCTTTTACTCCGTGCTAATTTGAGTGCTTAATGCACTGCAGTCCAGACCTCAGGACGGGGCGGCTCTGTGTCAGGGAAGAGAGCAGTTAAGCCAGCAAAGCTGCTCTGGACCAGAGAGAGGTGTGTGTTGAGAGGTAGATTGAAAGGAAAAGATTTTATGGGGCCCAGTGGCTTTGTTGTGAAGGATGCCAAACCTTCAGGCTGGAAACTGTGGGCTATCACTGTGCGAAGCAAAAAAGGAGCTTAGTTTCTAAGTGGCTAATGAGTTTACTACCTTGTTTCTGTCAAGGGTTTTGCAGGGGTGATGCTGATTAATGTCATGTCCTTTCCCCAAGGCTATCCCCTTCCTCCTCCATCTCAACAGGCTCACTCTGACACCATTTATTAGGCTACTTGTCCCTGATTTGTGAGGAATAAATATTGACACTGATGGCTGCTTAATAGGATTTGGGTTTGCTGTTCACTCTGTGAAAGAGTTTGGCACTTCTGACTCAAATGACAATTTGTGTTTGGGACTGGCTCCACCAAGACTTCATTTTGGAGGTTTTTTTTTTTTTAATGAGGATGGTCACAGCATGTCCTGTATATGAGGAGAGGCTGAGATTGGGGATACGTATTGCTCCCTTTTTCCTATTACCATGCAGAGCAGAGATTTCCAGACTGTGGCTACAGATCACTGCATGTCCCTAGCAAAGATGCGGCTTCCTTTGAGCGGGTGCTGGTGTTCACGTTGGGGAATAATAATTTTTCCTGTGAGCTGTCTTTCATTAACTCGTAAATGGCCACCTTCTGCTTAGCTGTCGAAGACCTCAAGTCAGGCTGCCAGTTGGCACTGCAGTGGGTGGTCATCTCCTCCGTGCTTTCTTAATGTGCTTGGAGCTGCTCTAAGGAAAAGCCATTCATACTGTTTCAAACAGAGTGGGTTTGGGTGGATTTTTAAGATGTGTCTTAAGTGACTTGTGAGGAAAGTCCCATTAAAAGCTGATAGGCATTTAGGCTAAGTGGGGTTTTCTGGGTTTCCCAAGAGCTGTGAAATGTTCTTTATCTCAGAGTAGCACCTTCATGTTCCCAGGAACCCAGCAGGATTTGAGACATTTCCCTGGAAATCAAAGCCGTGGGCTGATCTGTAGTGTAATTTCTCTTAACTGTTCCTGGAGGTGCTTTGCCTCATCGGTACTCAAGGGCAGCATCACCGGGGAAGACCCTGAGCTCATCCAGGTGAGTGTGCGAGCTTCCCCCAGCCTCCGTGGGTGCTAATCCAGCCCTGCAGTGCACACAGTAGAGCATCCAAAGTCCCAGCTTCAGATCTTGCTCTGAGCGCAAGGAATGATTTGGGTCTGGACTCAGGATCATCGGACCAAAACACAGTAGACAAGGTGATGGGGAAGAGTTTTTCTGTTGGCAGGGTGCATAGAAGAGCTCCCACACATAGCGCTGTGTACAGGAAAGATGCTTGTAGTATGTTTTCAACAGGAGGAAGGCAGAGGTCTGTTTATGCTGTGTAACAATAGAGCTTAGTCCTAAATGGCCTGAAACTTCCTCATTCCCCAGTCCTGTGATTGAAAGAAAAATGTTCATGACTTCTTTACTCTTAGCAGTTGTTCATGTATCAGTGATGATGTTACTAATCCTGTTTCTAATGTAGGCTGTGTAAGACTTCATTATGTAGACAGAGACAAGTTAACTCTTTACTTGGCTGTGCCATGCAAAGACAGGCAGTGTCCCACCAGGGGCTGAGACCTGCCTGCTGGCAACCGCAAAGGTTTTTGTGGCTCCGGTGTTAGTTTCTCATCCATCTCCGTTTGGTGCTAATCATGAGACTCGAGCCCACTTGTCTTTTCCACCCTTACAATGCTTCCCCAGCCTGCTGAAACTGGAATAATTGCTTTATTGTCACTTACAATCCTCCCTATTCTTCACCTCCCTCCCGCTTCTTTTTTAAAATCAGCTGCTTTGTGCACGTCCCCCGAGCGTGCCCCTCACCGCTGGCGGCAGGAATGTGCGGTGGGGCACCGCCGGCACCGGGCTGGGGGTGGCCGGCCCCCCACCGCCCCGCACTCCAGCTGGCTTCGCAGGGCAGGGGTAGGTGGCTGGCCCTTGCCTTTGTTGGAGGAGCCGCAGGTGCCGGGGGGCCTCCATTGCTGCCGGGAGGGAGTGGAGTCGGGAAGGCCAGTTCCTCCTTTGAGGTGGTTTGTGTGAGCGCGGTGGGGATGCACTGAGGCATAGCACCAGGCGAGAGGGGCCGAGGGTTCCTCTCTCATCTGATGTGTCTTGTCATGGCTGCAGTCCTCATCCTTTTCCAGACTCTTGTCAGATAGCTCTCATCTCTGCTGGACTGGCAGATGCTAAAAATAATTTGAGTGACAAACAGATACTTATTTATTTTTTAGCTTAGCAGCCAGCATTTCTGTATCTCGCCTCGGGCACTCGCATTGAAAGTCAAAGAATCACAAAATGCTCAGAGGGCAGAGCCTTAGCTTGGGCACACGGTTGTAACTCGAATGGCTTCACTTCCACGGGCTTTGCTGCCTGCATTGATTTATAGCTGCGTTTATGGCTGAAGTTATAAAAAAGCTGTGATATCACTGCTGCAAGGGGACAGTAACCACAGCTAACTCATTCTACTCTTTAAAAATAAAAATGCAAGGAGGTGATCAGCCAGATTGCAACTCTGCTGTATTCAGCAGGCTTTTGTTTGCTCTGTGCTTATACCACGCTCTGTGGACTCTCTACGTACCTGAAAAGCTCAAGTCTTTCTGCTGTTGCCAGGCTATTTTTGTGCCCTCCCTGGACCAGTACATTGGTTTTCCACTGGACCTGTCCAGTTAACGTGGTGCAGAGGAGGTATGATGAACTAACGATAGCATTTCTTGCCTCAGGGATGGATGGACAGCTAACAGGCATAGCTGGGTTCTGTAGTAACTGTATTTTTCTCTTTGCTTTTCTGTACTACAGTGTCTGAGAGCTACAGGTCTCTGAACTCTGTGCAAAATGACGCTGCAGGTGCTGCAGAGACTGTGTTTTGTAAAGCAGCTGGCCAAATCCTTATCTCCTTACTCAATCTATACTCATTTCTCACTTGAGCAAATCTCCTGCTGAAGTCCTGAGGAAGTAAATGGATGCTGTGTTGAGTAAGGGATTCAGGAATTTGTCCAGGAAGAGGTGGGTGAGTGGGATGGAGAAGCAGCTCATAAGAAGTAGCTCATATTCTGGGGATTAGGCATTGCTACACCCATGAAGGTGATTTAAGCCTGTAAAATGCTCTCCACCCCTCAAGTTACTGCAATTAAAATATGGCAGGAAACACTGCAAAATAATCAGGTTAGAGAGCAGAGAGACAACTCAGCTGCAGACTTGAGTCAGTTCTTGATGTTGAATGTCCACCATGCCTGTGACAAATGTGAATATGAGGCCTTCTTCTGCCCACTCTGAATAGGTGCTCAGATTGTCACTCACTCAGTACCAACCACTGAGACCAGTTTTTCAAAAAACAGCTGAGCTACTGTTCCAGCACTTCAGTAACATTCATATTTTCAAAGGAGAGCTGCTAGGGTAAAATTTCAGGACATGTTCCTTAAAGTGCAATGTGTATGCAAGCCAGGAAGAGAGATCCAGCTGTGCTGGCGGAAGAGATTAATGCCCTCGCTTGCTCATCAGTGCCAGAGATCTCATCCATCTGCCACTGGAACAGTTCGTGTAAGCACTCCCTTAATCTTTAGCTTTAAACCATTTAAATTGTTGGTCTGAACTGACCTAGTTTGTTTTGCCTTTAACATATTAGGAAGTGCTCACGCAAACCACTGCACCAGCAGATCGAGTCTGGCCCCAGCTCCTACGTGCTGTTGGAAAAGGTCCCGGTGAGGGCTAGTCTTGCCTTTCAGGTCTCGGGTCTGCACCCCGTGGCAAGGTCCCAGGTGGGACACGTCTTGCCYGACGTTCAGACCCCTCCCTAGGATGGCCCTTTTGTATCTGGGAAATACCACTGTTCTGAAGGGTGAGTGTAAAAAGAGTAATTCTGGGAAAATATCTTCTGCTTATTGAATCTCTCTCTCTGTGAACACAACTATTTTTCCAGCATGGAGGGCTTGTAGTCTTTTCCCATGGAATCGTTTTAATTCTCTAATCCTAAGATGGAAACCAGCCGTTATTTTATATGAGTATGACTTTTGCTTCCTTCTTATGGCTGCCTTTCTTTGTAGGAGCTGCAATTATTTTTTTTTTTCGTTTACACTTGTCCTTTAGAGCTGGCTTGTGCTTTGTTTTGTGTTACGTAAGAAAAGTGAAATATTGTAATTTATATAGAATGACTTTTGATCAGCATGATTCAGTGTTGCGATACCCCAGAACTTGTAAAGATAACATTATTTTACCTGTGTGCGGTAGTCATGGTCCTTAAAGGGACAGATGTGTTAATGATCCTTCTGCTTACGTGAGCTCTGCAGTACATCATCTTCATTTCCGGCACCTCTGACTAACAGATCTGAGCACTTCTGCACCGCAGTGAGAGTTGATCCCGATCTTTTATGGCCAGGTCTGAAAGATTGTTCCTGATGGCCTCCTGGTCCTCAACAGCCCGTGAAGAGGGGCGACGCTCTGATTCCCGAAGCAAATCCCACAACGTCCCCAAAGGCCGGTGTGACTTGATGTCTCTGAAGAACTCAAGAGATTTTCAGTAACGGTCAAGAGCAAGTCTATAGATAGTCCTGTTAGTCCTGGGGTAGAATAGAATGAAAATGTCATTTCTCTGTATTTTTACTTTTTTTTGATACAATAAGTAGGTAGACCTGTTTTCTAAGGGGGTTAAAACTCTCTGAGTGCAAGGTGCAGGAAAGCATTTCACTTACAGGTAGAGTCGGGGTGCAGGGCGGATTGCACTCCACTTGTTTGTGGTGGTACCATTTGACAGACCAAGACAGTTGTAACCTCTCAATTCTCACCTCCTGAGTAGGTGAGATCTCCCCTGAGCAGGCAGAGTGCTGCTCGAGTCGGTACTACTTTACACCAGCTGAAGATGAGAGTCCTTTACTTCCATTGAACTACATCCCGAATTACTATTTTACAGAATTAAGCCACGATCCTAGAAATATTTGGGCCAGAGCCGCACAGAGCACACTTTACCCATGTGGGAACACAGGGAGGCTGTAAAGGCTCCTGAGCTTGATGGGTAGAGCAAAATCATGGCCAGCAACAAACCCACCTTGTGCACAGACGACCACAGCGCTAAAAGCCCAGCTATGCACAGAGTTGGTGCTGCAGCACTGGGCATTTGGAATTATTATAGGAATTACTATTTCTATAAGAAAAGGAATGACCTTTTATTATATATCAGTGTGTACAATCCAGGAATGGTGGGCTCCAGTGCCTGAACAGGCAGACTCTCTGGGTGGTACTGTGGCACAAACAGTAAGCTATAATGAGTATAACCGTAAACTTCTATAACAAAAAGCCAGGAACTGACTACGGATAAAAGCTAATTTCTGAGCCCTACAGGTTCTTCCTTCCAGCTAGGGTCCAGGTCTTTTTGGCAGGGCAACGCAGGGAACCGTGCATGCCGACTGCTGGCTCGGCAGCACAAGAAAAGACTCTGGTCTTCAGGGCTTCGTGCCCAGCTGCCTGCCTGCACGCTGAATTCACACGCGCTGTCTGAGGGTGAACTACTCATGCAAAGCAGGGAAAGGCCCACATTTCAGAAAGCGTTGATTTCGGGTGTTTTTAAAAGGGTGGCAGTCTCTGGGGTCGAGGTCTGGGTGCAGTGGAATGCCTATTGTCAAACCTAAAGACCAAAGCGAACGCTACATATTGTGGACCCAAATGCAGCTGGCACGAACCAAAAATGTGCATGTGAGTGCCTTTCTAAGTACCCAGTAATCCTCCAGGGCAAAACGAGGATTAGGTCTCTCTCACAGACAAAGAGGGAGTTCATTTTCTCAAAGATCCCTTGGCCAATACCAAATGAAGTGAGGAACCCAAATGAATGCGAATACTTCTTTCGGATTTCTGCTTGCAAACAGGTACAGCGCTGAAGCAGCTTGTTTGTGCATTTGTGTGGGTCTGTGCAAACATAGCACAGCCAGATTGTGGGATTGAGGTCAGGTCAAATAAAACCCATCCAATCTCAGAGGAAAGGGGAAGCCAGAAAAACACTGGACAAGTGGGACTAGATGATATTGCACAGTCAAAATGCGGTTTCCTTTCTCCAGATTTTTTCTCGGTGGACCTGAAGGTCAGTGCTCATTGAAGTTATTTAACTTGGAGTTGCATAAGTGAAGAGCCCTCCTAGAAGGAAAGCTGTGAGTTTGAATTAGTTCCAAGTGACTTCTCGGCCTCTGTATTTCTTCGCCCTGAAATACCACATGCTCGGCACGACCACATAGGAGCCATTAGATTGAAAGTGATGGGTGCTTGAATGTGAGATGTATCCATCTAAAATTTGCCATCCCAAGACAGCTCCGTGTTTTCTTAGCCCTTTAATTTGCCTTCAAGCAATGGCCTGTGCTTTTAGAAAAGCACGAGCTGCCTCTGCACTGTTGCTGGAAAATTTCTTCTTTTCCCTTTTGGTGACTGGCTTATGGCATGAAGATCAGCTCTAGTAATCCTGTCTTAACAGATATCAACATGCATGTGCCTCTGATGCATACAGAAAAATTTATATTAAATAGTCCTGTTTCTTAGAAGCAGCAGCCAGCAGCACTCTGAATGGTTTTGAGTTGTGTGGGTTTTTTCCCTGAGCTTTACTGATCCATCTGTTTCTACTTGAGACTTGGATCTTGCTGCAGAGCTCTGGGAGGAATACCTAATTCGGTCCCAAGATTCGTGTGCTCAATGACCCTTATTGAGATTTCAAAACCTGTCTTGCTCTGCGTTAGGATGAAAAAGTCCTTCCAGGGGTTTTCACAGGTAGAGCCTGTTGCGTTTTGAGGCGTCCATGAAACGGCTCTGAATTCATTATCTGCCTCATTAGACTGTGGACTTTAACCTGGCTCTTCCCCATCTCGGGTGAGTGTCCTAAGTGGCAGGCTGGAGATTTTACCCAGGAGCTGGGAGACTTTTTGCAGCAAAAGCTTGAGTCCAAACTGAATATCCTCCAAGGAGAAGTTTCAGTTCAATTTTTGAGAATTTTTCTGATGAAAAAATTGTTTTGTCCTGGCTCTTTGTCTGGCGTGGGGGACCCGTGAGCACAGACTAACAAACCTGTGCAGACATTGCCGCTACCAGCTAAGACCCACATGTGCTCTGTCCAGGAGAGGACCTGGGCCTTTGTGCTCTGACACACAGGGCACTTCCACTTCAGCTAAAGGAGATTCTGTGAGCGTGACAGATAGGTGGATTACAGGCTATTTCTGGACCAGCCACAGGAGGTAACAAAATAAGAAATACGTAAGCAATCCAGTCTTTTCACTTCAGGCAGAGCAGGAGGATCTGCAAAGGAGCATGCCCACTGGCGAGTGCAAGGTCGGTGCCTGGGATGAGCGTGGTCTCTCTCCCCTTCTGCAGCCCTGCCCGGGGGATCACTCTCCTTAACAGCATGGAGGAGGCAAGAAGGCTTGCTGTTTGCCAAGAGATGGGGAACTGTCGTGGAGGCGGCATTTTCATTCACAAGGAGACATAATTCCAGCTCATCAGCTGCTGAGAGCTTGCCTGTAGCCTGCAGGATGAGGATAGCCAGAGGTGACGCTGCYGAACTGTCCTTATGTCACTTGGCTGAGCTGGGGATCTCAGGACGCCCTGTGACATTGTGTAACGTGGGGTGCTATAAGGATAAAACAGCAGCCTTAACTCCTTCGTCTCCATCCTTGCAGGGTTGTCAGAGCCGAGTTCTGCTTTGTTGCTGTTTCTCCTTATTTTTGTGTCTGTGCTGTGCTGTTGGCTGTTTCTGTAGTGGAGGAGGGTTGCCTCTTACGTTCTGATTTAAGACAAAGGGAAAAAATATCAGGAAATGCCTACAAATCAATGTAGAACTTGGAAGAGGAGTTCCTTGCTCTAACCTCAATTTCAGAAGTGTCAGCGTGTGAGCAGTTATTTTTCTAGGAAAGCTTTTAATTCTGATAGTGGTTATAAACACTCCTGTCGATCCCAAATGATTTAAAAATCAGAATTTAAGCTCCATCCTCTCTTCTAGGAATTACACTGGGCTCAGAAGTAATGAGACATTAAAAATTACTAAACCTATTAACACTGGGGGTTTGATCCTCTGGGACTTAGGTCTTCTATTACCATGGCAGCAAACCTGGTGTTAGTTTAAAATAAGTAATCATGACTCCAAAAGGTGGAACCATTAGAAAAATACCCATTTTGAAAAATTTTTAAAAACCTTTAATCATTTTTAAACATAGTTCCAGGTGCTGTTTATGGATGATCTGAGCTTTATCCTAGACTCATACCTGGAACTACAGACAACTAAGCAGAAAAGCAGAGTACAGGATGGTAGTGCAGACAGAAGTAGTGTAAGGCTGATGTGCCGGAAAACAAATGCTGTGAGCAGACAAAACTTCAGAAGTTTGGTTTTGTACGGCTTCCCTGCGTAAAATCTCTCTCCTTTTTGGGAATTGTAGCCAGGCAGCTGAGCTCACACCGCAGCATTTCCTTGATGAGAGCAGTGATTTATGCTACTTCCATTACTCAGGGAACGATTTTTATGAAACATGGAGTTTAATTCATTGAGAATAATATCTCTGCAGACCCTGACTGAAATTGGTCAGCTGGTTCAGACATAGTTGTTGGGGGATCAGCTGGGCAGAGGCACGCACCCGCACTTATTGTCTAGGCTTGATTTAGGAAACCAGTCTCTACTGGAATGTGGAGATTATAAATAAGGATAAGGAAGACCAAAGAAAGTGAGAAAGAAGAGCCAAGAGCCCAAAAGGTTAAGATAAATGGTATGAAATGTTTCAAGTATGCAGGTAACGAGAGGTCAGCGCAGGAGGCAGATAAGGCGGCCAGAGGAGGTCAGAGTCGTCTATGGTGAGAAGCAAAGGATCTCCGTAAAACAGCGAATGAGTTCTGCAGGGATTGTGGCGGCTTGGGAAGGACATGAGACACCGGATGGCAGCAACAGGCAAACCAGTCTTGTAGGGAGTTGATTAACATAAAATAAGGCTACCCATGCTTTCTTGTAGAGCTCTGAAAAGGGTGGTAAAAACTAGGGGAACGTTTCGCAGATGTCTGTTTCAGAAAAGGCAGTGCTGTATGTGCAGAGGAGATACTGCCGCATAGGTCAAGAGGGGTTGCCTCTCTCTTCTGGCGGCGGCTGCTCTCTGCACAAGGCAGAGGCAACCAAGCTGTGGGGCAATGAAACTTCTGAGGAGCAGGCTTTTCTTTAAAAAAGGCTTAAATCTGTAGTACTGTATTCTTTCACTGTTTGTTGAGCAAGCATCAAGAAGAAAATCCTAACAGGCTATATTTTTAGATGAGGGAAAAGCTGAGCAGAGTGTCTTTGTACAGCTACTCATTAACATGTGTGGTATTAAATACCAAAGGCACCATGGAAGCAACAAGTGTAAATAACAATTCATAATTAAACATGAACTTTGCAGAAAAGGAAAGATTTCAGAGGCAGCTGCCAGCCTCAGGTGGGAGGTAAAGGAGTTTTAAATAGACTGCGCTAGGTTTCCTGTCTCCCGCTTGCGAGCTTTAGAAACAACATGATAACAAAAAGAACAACTGCAGGCCACTCCTTGCCAGGGATACTTTTTAGCTATGCAATTGTGAGGAGGCATTTTGCAACATCCCGAAATAAAATGCAGTCCCGACCTTAAAGAACATCCCAGCGGGCTGGGTGCTGTTGCGGAGAGCCGGCACGCTGCGCCGTCCTGGGGGCAGCTCGGGCTTTAGGAGATYGGTTACTCTAAGGAGAAGGCGTGAGTGGCGACAGTTAAGGCGCAAGGTAGGCCCTCAACGTCTTTGCACTAGGGTGGCTGTTTCCATGTTATGGTTGAAGAAGTATCTTTATAGAGATTAGCACACTCCTGATSGCTAGACTGAGCTGCCTTAGGAAATGATTTAGAAATGTCTTAGAAAATCTTCCGGGGTAAGCAGTGAGGTCGCTTGACTGAGTGTGAGGCAGAAAGCTGCAAGGGGAGGAAAGGTGCTGGGTTTGTGGGTCCTGTTCGGGGGAGGTCTCCACCTCTGCAGCTGCAGCCCTGATGCTGGCCTCAGGTATTTCCCCTGCGCAGCCAGCTGTGCTCTCGCTGGYGGCACCACTGCATGGGTATCGTCCTCTCTGGCAAAGCACCTGGCAGTAGCCGCTGCTGAAGGGCTGCTGTGCTCCATCCCTGATAAGTGTGTGCTTCACTGGTGGAAGGATCCTCATCTCTTGTGTTCCCCACTGGGCTTGATTAATGGTGTTATTTATAGACTGGCTGATTAGTTTTCAATGTCTTATTGAGCCCGCCGTTCCACACAGAGCTCAGTAATTATAGTTTTTTAAGAGGCTCGGGAAAAACTCCATTGCATTTCCTTCTTACCCCTGAACAACAACCCCAGAGCCCATGCAGACACTAATTAACGTTTCTTTGTCTCTGTGAGGTAAACCCCAAAGTTATGCATGCTGGCAAGCACGGGTTTCTCACTGTGCGAGGGGGAACACCCAAGCTGCTTACCCTCCCGCTGCTTGTAGCCACTGATTGTGAGGGTTGGATCTGTGTGGATCCATACGGGAACGCTTGGAAGTGTCTTACTTAGAAAGCTCTGCTCGCAGCAGAGTTTAGAGTCTGTGTTGTCTCTTGCTTTCTTCACATGTTTCGAAAGCTGTTTTTTAAAAAAAAAGACAACCCTAAGTGCTGAAAGATCACTGGSCTCTGCTGACAGGGAAGCCGTAGGCACTTACTCCTTTATATCAGTTTCTCAGGCTGCTTACTCTTTTTTATGTATTTGGCGCAGGGGCAATTTCCCAGTCCTAAATATTGTTATTGGCTACTTCAGAGATAGCTGACTGGAGAGAAGACATGAGCAGCTTTACTCACTACAGGAGTACAGCTATTGTGTAGCCTGGGAGAGCCAAAGTCTGCTATTTAGGAAACGAATAGGGAGGTTACGACTGAGCACTGCCGGAGGTGTGTTAGGAAAGTTCATTGCTGATCCGAGGCGTCTCCTATGAACGTGGCAAAGATCTTCTTCTACTGCGTCAGTATCTGCTTTCAAACAGGTTGAAACAGCACTCTGAGAATTGTCTCAAAGAAATCGCCTTGACTTTGTACGTGTTTCAGTGTTCTGATGAGGGTTATAGCGCTGTGGCAGTTGGCGGACTTTGGGACATCCAGATGCCTTTTCCAAAAGGGCTCAGCACCTGCATTGCCCCTCAAAATCAGCAGGAGCCACAGGCATCGGCACTTCTGCAAATACAGCTGCTGGGCCAGCCCCCAATATTGACCCACCAGTTCTGACTCATGCAAGGGTTACCCCGAATCAATGAGGCAGGTATGGTCACAGCCAAGTGCCTGTTCTCCCCTTTAAACTAAGGTCGTGTTACCCCAACATGGTACTGTCTGTGAAGGATCTTCAGGTAAACTGTATCTTCTCTTCATGGCCTCGTTAGCAAACCAGGGAGGTGTAAGGGATGGTAGTTCCCTGTGTGGGAAATGGGGCCTGAGTAGGGAGGTCAGGATTTACCCCGGAGTTAAGACAAGGGCCTCTGCTGAGATCCTTTCCCCTCTAATGGGATCCTGCCACGACGCTGTCAGCGAGACACCTCATTAGGCTTCAGCACGATATGCAGCAGCCTCGCCACGAATTTGAGCTGTGCTTAAATGCTCCCAGGGGCTTTGTGGGGCCCCTCGTCACAGAAATCTCTCAGGGGCAGTGTTGTAGGGGCAGAAGTGCAGTTCTTTGTGGCTGGGACCATCTCTCTAGCGTTTCCACACAAAGCCTTAAATGGGGGACTTTGTCCTCTAAACACTACAGCCGTAAATATATTTTGCTTACAAAATTGTATACATATTTGTATATATAAATTGTTTATGTACAATCTTGTAAATCCTCATCTGTAGCAGGCCTTCTGTCCTTTCTGTATCTTGCAGTGAAATGTCCTCTAAAAATTAGTAATTTTTCATGGTAAATTTGGTAAGCAAAGAGAATTGGAGCAGTTAACAGTACTGGCACTCCACAGGACTGCAGTAAAGGAGTATATAGCAAGGCTGGTACAGAAGCAGGGAGGGAGATCTTTCTAGTTTGATGAGAGGCTTGACATCATCTCAGAGGAGAGGGGTGGCAGAGACAAAGCAGAACGGGATTCGGCACATGGAAAGAAAAGGCAGCTAAGGCAGGATTTGAGGTAAAATTTGGATGGAGATAAGCAGGGTGAGCAAAAAGGCCATTCCGGACCGGTCGCTTTCCCTAATCTAGGTGAAAGTGCTGCTGCGCTTCCCTGGTATATCTCATCCGCAATGTGAGGCTTAACATTCCTGCCTGGCACGTGGGGGCTTGGGGAGGGAGCGTGGGGGAGGACCCAGCCGGACACAAAGACGGCTGGCCTCTCACCGGAATGGCATCCAAGCCATCTCAGCTATCCAAAGCCCCAGATGCCGGCATGTGCGCTCAGCCTGCAGCCTGCTAAGCATACAACAAGAGGCAATTACAGCGCACCTCGGGCCACGGCCTGCTGCGGGCCGAGGGAGGCGCGGAGGGGGTCCTTTTAGACGCGCTTTTATTCAGCGTGGGGGTTCCTTGAGCAAGCAGAAATTTCAAATCTCTCCCGCGTTTCGGTGCTAAAAATGGGAGCAAGTGGGAATACTGCATCATTTCAGGCTCTCCTGTGTCTGGGGGAAGGAAGGAGCTGAAGTGATGGTTACACGATGTTTGTGTGACTTCTGCATGCGTGTGATGAAGCAGGGTAAATATTTGTTCGCTAACTTCGTGGAAATATCACTAGAGGGAGGGATAGGCTTCTCTTTCTTGCTCTCACTGCGTGGACCTTTCTCTTAGCTTTTCTCTTGTGTGTTCAGAGCGTTCCCTGGGCTTTTGTAAGGTGGTTAGGTGTGGAGAGGGCATATCCCACAGTGGAACCCCTGAACTCCACACATTTAGAGTCCCAAAATGCAGATGTAGGATAAGGAGTTTTGTGCTGTGGATGCTGCAGCTGATCTCTCTCCTGAGTGCTGAGATACAGTGCTGCGGTATTGTGCAGTTCCTCCAAAACAGTTGTGAGGGGCACTTGCAGGGGCTGAGCACTGCCTAGGTATGAAGGAGAGCACAATCTCACTCTTATAGACTGCCTGGACAACGACATAGAGAAGAAAAGGGATACACCTGGCTTTCTGTGACATTTTCTTTGCACTTTTTAAAAACTAGACTGATGCCCCTGCCTTGCCCCCTGGGTCTGTGTACTGCCTTCTTTCCCAAAATCCTTATTAAATGTAGGATAAAAGAGCTGAGGTTTTTGTGTGTCGACATTTACATGGCCTTGGTTTCTTTTGACAGGGACACACATGCAGCAAAGGGATGCACCGACCTGTCTCCCAACCCACTCAGTCCAGACTGCGTGACCGCTGACTTTCAGCCCAGCAAAACCACGTGGTCAGGAGGACTTAAGTTACGGCTGAAGACCAGGTGAGAATGCGTGTATCTGTGTCCCTGTCTGCTGTGTGCGTTTTGTGGCCGCTGTTCTTGGAGAGCAGCTGGCAAACTCCACTTCCCTCTTGCGGGAGTGAGGGCAGCAGTAATGCTGGAATGGAGCAGCGTGAATCCCCAGCGTCTGCAGCGTTAGGCAGTGGAAGAGGTCCAGGACAGTTTCTTAACCTCACGCCCACGTTTTCCCAAGGCTTCCTTGCCCTCAGCATGGTGCTAGGGAAATGAATTCACCTTTTGGGCCTTGAGTCAAGCATCAGCATTGCTGGATGTCAGTAACATCTACATAGGGCTGGGTGTAAAATAATTACTGCTTTGGCTGCCAATATGCCTGAGGGTGACTCACTAGGAATAGTCCTGGAAGAGGTGTCCTTTCTCCTCAAAAACTTTTGTCAGTGGTGGTAAAGGTCATCAGAGATGCTGGACCAAAATATCTCCACAGAAGTGGTGTAAGCCTGCTATGGCTCCCCAGCTTTAGGTGCCTGGCTTTCCAAAATCACCTGGCTTCTTCCGAGTCTGTGAGTTTCAGTGGGAGTTTGGCATTCACGACAACCCTGCTGAGWGCCTATCTGCATTTTTAAATGATTAAATGTCTTCAGACGTCAGTTTCCTGAATTGCTCTGGATCGGCCAGTGTTGTGGCAGAGCCTGATTTCCTTCCTTTCTCCATGCGGTTTAGGACCAAATCCTACAGCATTTACTCAGGCAAAGCTTTTGCTGGCATCAAAAGAGCCTCCTACATCAGTCAGATGGTAATCTGGATGACCTCATAGATTTTTGTGTCTCAGTCTTCTGAGATTTGCATCGTGAAGTCAAAGCAGTGACTTTTATTGGCAACATTGCATTCAGGCCAGACCTTGACTTGTTTGAAGTCAAGAAGCTATACTGATTTCCTATAGCTGGAGGAAATGTGGCCCAGCGCCTGTTAGTGAGCAGCTGAGAAGGGAATGCGACATGTGAAGTCACATTCTGATCTTATCAGCAAGGATGCACTTCTGGAGCAATCTCACTGACCTTGGTGGAGTTGCTCCAGCTTTTAGCCRCTGCAAACAGTTACGGATGCTGACCCTGCACAGCCTGGCTGGCTGCAAAAGGAGGAGAAAGGGCTCAGCTCTTCCGCCAGTGTTCATGTGTGTAACCTCACTAAATTTGTATTGCTTTCCTCCAGATGAGGATTTGCACTATAAATTATATCTCTCTCAGATGGAGCAGATTTCAGAGGCTGAAATGGGACTCACTTTGAGAAACCTGGTCTACTGGGGGCTGACAGGGTCCATCTGTTAGAGAAGGGGAAGAGCATCTTCGGTCATAGGCTTGCCAAGCTGGTGAAGAGGGCTTTAAACTAGAGATGCCGGGGGAGGGGAACCTCAATCCATCCCACTTCTACCAGTTTGATGCTAGGGCCAGCAATAGATGCCCAGAGCCTGGACGAGGATCACAGGTCAGCTTCAGGAGAGCGCCTGAAGAGCAGTGCAAAGGAACTACAGCCAGTAAGTCAGCTTCGTCGGGGCCCAACTTAAATGCCTCTATGCAAACGCACATAGCATGGGGAATAAACAAGAGGAGTTAGAGACATGCACACGCCTGCGGGGCTACGACCTTATTGGCATCACGGAGACGCGGTGGGATGGCTCCTATGACCGGATTGTTGGGATGGAGGGATACAGGCTCTTTAGGAAGGACAGGCAGGGGAGACGAGGAGGGGGTGTCGCCCTCTATGTCAATGGCCAGCTGGAGTGCATGGAGCTCCGCCTGGGGATGGATGAGGAGCCGACCGAGAGCTTATGGGTCAGGATTAAAGGGAGGGCAGGGACAGGTGACATGACAGTGGGGGTCTGCCACAGGGCACCCGACCAGGACGACCGAGCGGATGAGGCCCTCTATAGACAGATAGGAGCAGCCTCACGTTCACAAGCCCTGGTCCTCGTGGGGGACTTCAACCACCCCGATATCTGTTGGAGGGACGACACGGCAGGGCGTAAGCAATCCGGGAGGTTCCTGGAATGCGTCGATGATAACTTCCTTCTCCAAGCGACAGAGCAGCCAACGAGGAGAGGTGCTATGCTGGACCTTGTTCTCACCAACAAGGAGGGGCTGGTGGAGAATGTGAAGCTCAAGGGCAGCCTGGGCTGCAGTGACCATGAAACGGTGGAGTTCAAGATCCTTAGGGCACCGAGGAGGTCACGCAGCGAGCTCGCTACCCTGGACTTCAGGAGAGCAGACTTTGGCCTCTTCAGGGATCTGCTTGGTAGAGTACCATGGGACAAAGCCCTGGAGGGAAGAGGGGCCCAAGAAAGCTGGTTAATATTCAAGGATCGCCTCCTCCAAGCAGGAGCGATGCATCCCAATGAAGAGGAAATCGGGCAATACCGCCAGGAGGCCTGCATGGATGAACAAGGAGCTCCTGGACACACTCAAACACAAAAAGGAAGCCTACAGAGGGTGGAAGCGAGGACAGGTAGCCTGGGAGGAATATAGAGAAATTGTCCGAGCGGCCAGGGATCAGGTTAGGAAAGCTAAAGCCCTGATAGAATTAAATCTGGCCAGGGACATCAAGGGCAACAAGAAAAGATTCTAGAGGTACGCTGGGGATAAAAGGAAGACGAGGGAAAATGTGGGCCCTCTCCAGAAGGAAACGGGAGACCTGGTTACCCGGGATATGGAGAAGGCGGAGGTACTCAATGATTTTTTTGCCTCGGTCTTCACCGGCAAGTGCTCGAGCCTCACCGCCCAAGCCGCAGAAGGCARAGGCAGGGACTGGGAGAATGAAGAGCCGCCCACTGTAGGAGAAGATCAGGTTCGAGACCATCTAAGGAGCCTGAAGGTGCAYAAGTCCATGGGACCCGATGAGATCCATTCAC
>JAYKAV010001953.1:422988-486199 GCA_035582835.1 Phoebastria nigripes | reverse complement strand
TTAAACTAAAAGAGGGGAGATTTAGACTAGATATAAGGAAGAAGTTTTTTACAATGGGGGTGGTGAAACCCTGGCACAGGTTGCCCAGAGAGGTGGTGGATGCCCCATCCCTGGAAACATTCAAGGTCAGGTTGGACGGGGCTCTGAGCAACCTGATCTAGGTGAAGATGTCCCTGCCCACGGCAGGGAGGTTGGACTAGATGGCCTTTAAAGGTCCCTTCCAACCCAAACTATTCTATGATTCTATGATAAATCTCTCCTCAAGCTAGTTTTGTCAGGGAGAGATTTATCTCTGACTGGGGTGTGGGACTCTGCAGTTCCTGAGGTATGTGACCCACAGTGAATTTGGAAAAGGAGCTTCCATCCATCCACCACCTTCCTATAGCAATGAGTTATTCAGCATATGCCCCCTGTAAATCCCTCTTGCCTGTCGATCTAGTAGCAGATCTTCACAGAAGCTCCAAAGTTTAGCATTTCACTTGGATTAATTTGTCTTTGGATGCAGAGCCAATGTTTTGCTTTACTTTTCTGGCGGTGTCGGAGGCTGTGTTTGCATATCTCAGTTTAACTCAAGCTGAAGCTTTGGTTACAAACAGGAAGTTGCTTTAATGTATAAGAATTTGAGTGTGGGAGGGTATTTCAGACTCAACAGCCTTTGCCTTGGCCATAGCACCGGGTGCAATTCCCCTGCTTGTTTACTTTCCGCAGACTCACCCTAGGCGATGAAGGCAACGGGCTGTCAGCAGTCCCGATCGGTTCCTGAAATTTGGGGTGATGAATGAATGTCCTTAGTCAAAGGGGAAATCCAGAGCTCAGGACCGGTTTCTCAGGTGTTGCAGTTGAGCATCTATAGAAAGGAGCAGCACAGCACCGGTCTGCAGTTCACCCTCCCGAGTGTACATGCAACGATTACTCACTGAAGCTTGCCTCATTTCCTGCGCTGCACAAAATAAACAAGACCAGGGTGGTATTGCCAGCCAGTGCAGCCACATTACTACAGCTTTACCCGTTGGTAAAGGGCAATCTGAGGTGAGAAGGAGGGAAGAATTAGGTCTAGAAATCCAGATGCAGGGGTGTCTTTCACCAAAAAAATGTTTATTACCAAAGTGATTAAAAGTTTCCCTGATGGAGAGGACAGGTTTGTTAGCCATTCTGTGGCTTGAATTGTGTTAGATCACTGCAGATTTGCTATTTCACTCGCCCCCTGGTGTAAGTCCCAGTGATACACTCAAGGACGGCCACCTATCCCACCTGCTCCCTGCAGGAACAGTGGGAAGGTGAATTCCCAGCTAGGAGTAAATCATGAGTTCACCTGACTAGCTAAAAGTTTAAACTCCCCTTGGTACCCTTTGCCTTTTTTTTTTTCCTTGCAGTACCTCAGCAAGCAGTCTGTGAACAGATCCCACCACCCCTCCATGAATGTATGTATGTATATATGTACATACATTCAGCGCATGCACCTAAAGGACGTTATTCTTCTCTTCTGTTTATCATTTCTACATTAGCACTTGGGTGTTGAGTGTATTAGCGTTGCTTGTGATTTGTAGCCCTGTAACTCAGAGAAGAACTCAGCTACTGTCTGAAACACTTGCCCTGAAAATCCCCTTGGTTACCTGCCGTGACTCATTGTCCACGTTACATTTGGATAATCAGGCTCACAGGGCAGCGTCTCTGCTGCCAGCCACCGAGTTCCTCCTAAGCACTGAACAAAACCAGGAAAACACATTCCTTCCATTGTTTCTAAGTCTCTCCTGTTGCAAGTTGCTGTGTGTTTGATATCAGGGTGCAAAAGAATCTAAGCTATGCTTGTTTTTCTGTCTTTTTAACTAATTTACTGACTGGAGAAGAATGAGGAAAAATTATTTGAATTAAGCCCGTTGGGCCGATTCATCAATACGGATAAATCAATGCAGCTCTGTGACTTCTGCAAAGCCACAGGCAGGGGAAGTCACTGCAGGGTCTGGCTGCTGAGATTTTCTGCCTGTGCTCTGAGAGATGATGTGAACGCCTGGAGAAGACAGGAAATAATAGGGTCCTTCTCAAAGACTGTAAGTTAGTCAGCTGTCTCTTTTCCATGTCTGTTCTTTCTTCCTCTCTTTCCAGCAAAGGAAACAGAGTAAAATTGTAGCAAGAAGAGGAAAGTTGCAGAGGGTCTTTAATCCAGTGCTCACCAGCTCCTCATTCTAGCCTACACATGCTCAAAGTACCAGGCAGGAGGCTGTCTTGGCTTTCACGTGTCTAAGCCGCAACCGTGTGCAAACGGCACAGATGGACTATCCTGATGGCAAGTACTTTCTCAAAATAGAGAATTGAAATGCTCTTTATTTTGCAATTTAAATCATACTTATCATGTTGCTTGGTAATGCTTTAAAAAAGAAAGCTGTCGGAAGATCCCAGTAGGACGAAGTCCTTGAATCCAGTAATCAACAAGAATGAAGCTTGTATACATCACCTCTCATACTAATAACCAAAGCCCCGCTGTTCCTATTCAAGCCTGTTGTCTGGTTAGTGTCAGGGAATGTCAGTGGGACCCTTTCTTTGTGTAGGGCAAAGTCCTCAATCTAAATATTGCCTGTCAGACATATGCTTGGGCAAAGGGAAAATGAAGCAGCAGTGCACAGCCCAGTTCCTAGTACTGCACTCTGCGGTAGGCCCGTTGGGTGATTTTGTGTAAGTCACTTCACCTCTTGAGGCCTTTGTTTCCTTTTCTGGAAAATGGATAAATACCCCTTTCTTGGATAAGACAGCCTGGGGGTTACCAAAGAAATGTGATAACACAGAGGTGTGACGTGCAAGACCAATAATCATTAATTACAATGTTTGACTGTTCCTGAGTTCAACTAAGGAGTGACCGCTGCTCACAGCTGCCATCACCTCTGAGCAATCCCAGCACTTCCATCTGCAGCCTGGGGCGGAGACCGTTTCTTTCAAGAAAAGCCGTCTTTGGTCTCCTGCAAACTCTGGCAAATTTTGCTGCAGCACTTCACGCTTTCAAGTATCCTCAGCCATCCACTCCTTGTCCCTTACCAGAGGCAGCATGATGCACATTGCTGTGCCCTTGGTCATTCCCATCCACGAAATAATCTTTCTGCACCATTTTTCTCTGCCTGCTTTTGGTGCCAGGGAGAGAAGAGGAGGAAGAGAGACAGGCTGTTTCCTGCATGTGGAGTTGAGAAGAACGGTAGAAAAAATCTGTATGTACATCCACATACGTGGTTGTTCTCTGCTTTCACACAGGGCTTTTCTTTCCAGTGGTATGGTGGGGAGTTTTTCCTGAAGAGTTGGCGATAGTAATGGTAGGAAATCTGAGCAGAAGCCTCTGATTCTCTGCTTCCTTGCCCCAGAGGGACTTTAGGGAGCTCGGTACCTGTCTCCCAGTTCTGACGTGGCACTCGGGGCCTGGTCTGATGGAACCCAGACATCCGAAGTGATGCTTGTCAAGGGGAGAAAACAAATAGCGTCTAACGTCAACTGGAAACAACATGCAGGCATGACATCTGCCTATGCCACTGGGAAAGGGGCTGGAGAGAGAAATGAGGCTGGACTGGTCTGGGGTAGAGCCCTGAACTCGGCTGCCATATTTTTCTCAAGGTTTTTTCTTTTTTTTGTTTAAGACTGAGACTGCTAAAAACTGAGATACTCTGAAGGGATTCACTGGGTGGGGAGTTGTCCTCTAGAAGCTGCAGAGATTAACGTATTGTGGAAAAGAAGGTTGTGTACTGGTATGAGAATATTCACACGTTTCACCTAAGTGTTCTGAAGTGAGGGGTTTTTCAGTGTGTTTTTTACTTAGGGAAAGTTTTAATCTGAGCATAAAGAGGGGTGGGGGGTGCGACTCTCCCTTTCCTTTGKAGGTGAGGAGACACTCTTGCCCAAGATCCATGACAGGAAATATCATTTCATATACTTCAGGTCTTTCTAACGAGCTCTCCTTCTTTTTAGTCAAAATTGTGAAGGGACAGACCTCACTCCAGATCTCTCCTGCCCCATAATTTACCAGAAGGGCTCTGTGAGCCTAAAAAGACAGATTCAGTGAAAGACACATCAAGCTGACGCCATTATGGTCCAACTTCTTTCTAATTGGCCTCGTCTGTTATGCTTATTTTTAGAACCATGACTGAACCTTAATTAAGGGCGAYGTTGCTTTGAGTAGATTGTGGCCTTGCTCTGTCGAAATCCTAATAGGCTTCTGAGTGCTTTAGTTTTTCCTTCATCTCCTGCTTAATAGCTAGGCATAGGGACTGCAGCAGCACGTTAGGATGTCTGTAGAACGTATCCTTGTTATGCTAGCGCTCCTTTTAGATGTGGCCATCTTGGAGACAGGTCTGCACCGGTGAAAATTCAGATCCTTGTTTATGCTTTCTGTTGATGCAGGTACACAGTCGCCCTGGGAGGGTACACATGAATTGCTATGATTAGGATCTCTCCATATAGAAAGAGCCTACTGCACCATGCAGTGGGGTACGGCTCAGGACATACTACCTCTGCCACATACTTTTTGTTAGTTTACAAATATCACTAGCTTGAAATCTTAACCACTGCGAGGATGACATGGTAAGGATGGGCAGCTGCCTTCTTGGCTTTCTCTCTTGTCACTCAGTGCCTGGGATTGRATCCAAGAGGCCCAAGCTTTGCACTTGTGTCCAAATCTTTCTTCTCTTCTACAGGAGGAGGGTCTCCGCTGCAGGGCCCCCATCTCTTCCCACCTCCCCAGATGAATGGGCCAAGCCATGGCTATCCCTTCCAGCTCCAGCAACCTCCCACACAGCCACCTGGGCCACACGGCTGCTGGGGGAAAGCGCATCCACAGGGATTGCGGTTGTCTGCGATGGCACAGAGTGACCCTCTTGGCCTTAGGTCTCTTCTCTATGTCTTCCCATCTTTCCTGGGCATGTTAACACCAGCAGCTAGTCAAAACCATCCCTGCAGGTCATGGAGAATGCGTCCCGGTGACCGCTGCTCCTGCCTGGATCCGCAGGTGGATTCTGCTCCTTGGGGAGACATGCTTTTCTTGAAAGGTTTTGCTGCCTTTATCTTCAGTGTTCCCCATCTCTGCTGAGGAGGATTTTGAAGCTTGCTGGGACAGAGAAAAAATGAGCACAAGGTCAGTGGTAGAAGAAGAATTGCTCACAAATGGTCTCTACTCAGCCATCCTGGATGATGTGTTTGCCAGACATGAGACTGATGAAAACTTAACTCACCGCGAACTCTGTGGGTGAGTTGCAGTAGAAATAGATCAGTTTATTGGGGCATTGATGACTCTGAGTTGCTAACTGGTCAGCCCAACGTCCCCTCCCTGGCTTTTACTCATTAGCTTTCTAAAACGCTGAGTTACATCCTGTTATTGTCTGCAAGGATAAAATTCAGTCTGTGTTTCCTAAGAGAAGGTGCTTTCCTTGTGAAATCCTTCTCTTCTAGCTTCAGCAGCTTGCTTTGATATTCTCACGCTATCTCTGTCTAATCTGCACAGCAAGTACCTCCCATGATGTGCCCCAGGATCCTGCTCTGTGAAAGACCAGGATATGGCATGTGAGGGGAGGGAACTGCTTCCTTCCTGCTTCTCATCCAAACGTAGAAACCGGTCCCATAAATTGGGCGTAATGACAGTCATCCACCTGCAGTTCTTCTTGTTGYGGCAGCAGCAGTCGGTGTTGCTGTATTGCTGTGCTCCTTGGCCTCAGCTGTGTGCTGCTGGCTGCTGGCAACCTGGAGGTTGCTGGGGTTATTTGAACATCTTTTTCTCTTTTTCTTTTCTTTTTTTTTTTCCTTCCCCAAAACTGCTCCACTTGGAAGGTTTAGGAAAAGGGAAGCTTTTCTAGGCAAATGTAGAAAAAATGAAAACGGCAAGTTGAAGAAGCTAGGTTGTTTGCTTTGGTTAAAGATGGGCCTGTTTACACAGAAGTATCTGTGCGCTCTTGGAGGACACTGGGCTGGAGTACATTTGAATTGCAAAGCGCTTAGGTTATGCATGTACGCTGGCATCGGTGAGGAACAGTATGTAAAGAATGGAAATTAGACTGAATACATTGCTCTGGATGGTTTTAGTTTGTAACTTTGGGGAAGAAGATAAATCAGCCTTTCGGTTATACTGCGAAGAAAGCTTCAGATGGCTGTTCTTTAGATGCCGATTCATTTGTAGAGTTAGTGCCAAGGTATCTTTATAAAGTTCCATTACTGTTTTGCATACAAAGCATAAAAATAATCTACAGAGATTACAGAGAAGAACACGCTCAGCTCTTCCTAATAAGAGAGAGCTACAGAGCTATTAATGGTAAAGGGCCTCAGAAATGTCAGTACGGTCCTCGCAGCCCAGACTGCATCAAGCCTTTGCCAGACTGCGCTAGAGGAGACTGCTAACGTGCCGGTCACGTTTCTGTCTGAAAATGCTGTGACTAGTATAGCAACAAGGAGCACCCGGATAACAGCAGCTGGACAAGATTGAAGACTATTCTTTTCCCTTTGGTTTTCCAGTTTACGGTGTGAATTTGGCAGTATCTGGTATGTAATCAGTGTTACAGCTGCCGTGGAGCCTATTTAGATGCCAGCATTGCATCAAGGTCCAGTGACTTCTCTGGGTATCTTCACTCCGAGGCATTTGTCGTGATGCCAACCTGACCTGGATGCCCAGGTTATCTGATCACTGGAGGTGTCCATGAGGAACGGGGATTCTCTTTTCCAGCCTTGGCATTTACAACAGAGGGATCACTTTCTCCATTATCTGAAGTGGAGAATTTTTTCGTAATAAGATTGCCAGGCGCTTTTGCAAGTATGGTACAGGTGGAGCCCTTGAGGAACTAGTATAAAGGATAAGGAGATGAGGTCGTTTTGTTATTGTTCTTGTTGTTATTATTATTATTATTACAGTTCTGCATTTTGAAATCCTACAACTTCCTGGAACAAAGTGTCAGCTGTTGCTCCTGGTTTTGTTGAAGGCAACTGACCTACACCAAATTTATACCAGTTAAAGATGTAATGATTTATTTGTCTTTACTCAAGTCAGGAATTAGCTGCTGCATTTGCAAGTTTTATCACTCAGCCAGTTTGTCTGGGATGAATCAGGATCTGACGTTGTGGGCTTTACAAAAACAGTTCTGCCCCACTTGCCAAAGAGTGTTTAATCTTGCACTGATTTTTATTGCTTCCTGAAAGTTGTGCTCTGCAGTAAAGCAAGTGTAACCAAAAGCTGTTGCAAAATTGGCAGATTAAACAAGTCCAGCTCCCCCTCCATCTGTAACGGGAGATAGCTGTTCTCCTTTATACACTGTGGTGCTCACTGTCACATTGCACTCCAGTTCCAGTCCTTTTCCCTAATTAGGCAATAATAATTATAAACTAAGCTTAAGGAAGTAGGGTGAAGCAAGGTGCTATTTTCAGGTGTTACAGAAGGCTGAAGCTAGGAACTTCTTGGCGTTCCCTGAACGCCCACACAAAAGCACTGGCAGCATTGTCTGTGCCTTTCTTCTACAACCTCCAAGCTCCATCTCAAGGAGAGTCTTTCAGTTGATTCAGTGGAGACTGGATCAGGCCCCCTGTTCTCTGCCTTTTGGTGCACGTGTGTGCGCGGAGACTCTCCATACTTCCATCAGCAGATGGCAGGCCTCCTTGGGGATCACCTGCATGAGTCTGCAACATGAGCTGGAGATCATGTGTAGCGCTGCGCTTCCTCTCTTGGCTTAAGCCTTGGCTAAGATTCGGTTACCCTTAATCCACGTTTCCAGGATCAGGTAGGTGTGGAAACAATGCAAGGTTATCCCGGACTGAGCTGGTACGGCATGTCTTCTGACTTAAATTCACAGCTTCGCTCTCCACGTGTTGTATTATTACAAGGATATCGACCAAAAGGGTTTAAAATACATGTGGCTCAGAAGATTGGCTACACAGCTCCCTGGCAGCTTTTTACTGATCAAATCAAGGGATAACGTGCTTTGCTTGTGATCATTCAGTGTGCTTTCCCAAGCAAAAAAATAATGCTGGGGGCTCGTACTACTTGAAAGTACAAAGAGAGTCTTTAAATCTTTGTAACGGAAAAGGGAAGAATGAGGGTTATTCTTAATAAACAGTTTTGTCAACTTCCCATCCGGCAGTGTTCAGCTTCCTTGTTTCTCTGGGCAAGGAGATTAAAAAAAGAGCTCTGTTTTAAACACACCTACACATGTAATGGTAAAACGGTGCTCAGTTCAGCTCGCCCTCTGTAAACCTCCAATTCAACTTTCCTTAAGACAATCCTGTCACAACAAATGTTAAAAGGAAAAGAATGTCCCTTTTTCTTTCTTCTTTTAGCTGATGATGAGAGAATGGCCTGTGCTTTTGAAATCTGTATGGAAAACCTACTGGTGAAATGGTTCTACCTCTCACTTTCTGCCAATGCTTTTCCACGTCGTAGAACATCAGCCGGTGCCAATGTTAACTTGTGCTAGTAAAGGATCTGACCCTAACAATCATTTTTTACTTTGTACATTTTCCTGTATTGTTTCTTTTCACAATCTTAGGCAGTACTGGGAGAGTCCTCTTTCGGTGTCTGGTTTACATCTGGAGAGGGCATTTTAATCTATTTACTGACTTATTCAGGACATGCTGTGCTGTGAAATTTTCAGTGAGACAAAGACTTTAAAGATGCATCATATCCTCCTTTTGCATTTATGCTTTATAGGTAGTCAAGGTTGTCCTGCAGGCTGTCACACTTAGGACTTCAGCGGTACACAAGTCCAGTGCTGCTCCTCGTTCTCACAGGAAGAGTTAGAAACTGCGGAGACGAGTGCTAGAGCAGGGGGAGAGATCCCCYATGAAAAGCAGAGGGAGGATTAAGGACAAGCCCAAAGGCTGAGGCAAAGGAGAGTCTGTGCGGCACGTTCAGGGTACTTGATCGCTAATCCCCTGCTTTGACTTTCCATTGCACCATTACGTGCTTTAAATAAGGTTGTCGGTGTTGTTTTTCTCCTAAGAGCTGATGGAGGCCTTCCTTAGCGTTGGTGACTGAAGCAACCGAAGGCCAGCCATGCCGTGCCTGGGGACGCACCCAGGCTCACATGCTGCAGGGGGACAGCTGGCCGGCTGCAAGGCCCTGGGGGATGCGAAGGACGCACATTGCTGGCACTTGGTTGTCACGTCTCTTCCTGCATTTTTATCAGCACTGAGGAGAGATCAAAACAGCATTGTGCGGGCTTCCACCCCCTCATGGTATTTGATTCTTTAGATGACTTTGCCAGCCGTCACTTTAAAATGAAGGGAACCTTTTGAGAAAAGCGCTCCTTCAGCATCCGTAAGAATCACATGCAGCCGCCCTGCTTGGTGCATCGTGTGGGAGTCCACACGTAGCCCAGCCTGTAAACTGATCCCTGTGAACGGGCCCCCAGGCTCGTCCCTGAGGGTAAGGCCTCTGGCTGGGAGGTAGAGGGGAAGACCCCCTGCATTCAGTGATAACCCGCTTGTCTGCCCATACCTGTTGCCTTGCAAATATGAGGGGGAGTGTGTTGTGTGAATGTCATGAACGGTGCATGATTACTGCTTGATTCGCTTGGAAGAGACAAGAACGTAGCAGTGAAACAGAAGTGAGCACGAGCAATTTTAAATGTGGCTGTTGGTGTTACTTCACATTCATCTTCCTTGGAAGAGCTGGCCTGTTGCTGATGTGCGAAATCCTTCTGCTTTTACCTAGGCGGAGTGAAACTCCAGGCCGACCTCACTCCTGGCATTCAACCAAACTTGTGGAGAGCCAACCCGATCCCAGCATGATGCAAATATCTCAGGGTACGCTTGGCACCCCTTGGCATCAGTCCTACCACTCCAGGTAAGCACTACAAAGCTGTGGTCCTGTGCTGCATAGGCAGAGATGTAAAGCAATGTGCGTTTTTGATTTAGTATCATTTGCCCTGTTTTGACATATCTTCCACGGGTGTAGAAATCAGGCTCCCAAGCTAGCATGCCTCTAAACTAGTCCCCCAGTCCTATGTCCTTCCTTGTTTCCAGTGTCATGTTGGCTTCAGGGAGGCTCTTCCTTATGCCCAAGGATGTGTCTTGATGGTACTGACTACAAGATCAGGGCCTGAATTTAGAGCACAGGAGTGAAGGAAAGGGACAAAAGATGTGGTGGAAAAATGTTACCAGTCGCCTCCATACAGCTGGACAGGTTTACAAACAGCCAGGGTTAGGATTAGAGTTAGGAAGGCTTCGGTTCCTGTTTGGTTACCCCGATAAAGTGGCCGTGTTTTCCTTCTTTAAGTGCTCTGTGAGGTGATTAACAGCTAGGAAATTAATTGCTTTAAAAATCCCCCTTCCTACCAAGATGGGAGCCCACTGTCAGGACTTTAATGCAGCTTTCTGTGGATCTGGATGCAGGAGCCGGAGTCCTGCTCTGCATCCTGCGGACTGCCCCCATGTCGAAACGCAGCACGGTTGTTTCCCCAGCAAAGGAAAAGAAATCCAAAGTCAAAATTAGCGTATTTAAAAAAAGGAAGAAAAGGGTGTAGGTAGCAGGGCAACTGTGCCTATCAGCATAACTGAACCGCTCTCAGGAGTAGCCAACAGTAGTGCATCACCGACGGTACTCCCAGGGTGAGAAGTTCAGCAAGGGATTTCCTGGTTTTGGCAATCGCTTTCTGCAGGGGTCAGCTTTATCGTAGCTGTATGTGCATGGCTGTTTCTCTAAGAAGTTAGTGCAGTGGTTCATCCCCAGAAGACTGAACTAGTAACCTTAGTGCTGTTAAAAGAAGGTGGTATGAGGTGCCTCTGGTTTTGGCTGTGGACCGTGGCAGATTGGAAGCAGTGATGCGGTCCCAGCGAGTTGGGGCTCTTTCTGTGAGGCCACGCAGTGTGGTGAGTATGGGGAGGAGAGCTGCCTAGGGCAGACATACCCTTCAGCTACCCTGAGCAAGTCCCTTGGTGGTAAGCCCTGGGGCAGCTTCAAGGGGGACAAGTTTAAATTCTGCCATTGGAGGGTTTTCCCTGGAAAGGCAGAAGGGTTTCAGGGGCAGGAAACTCTCCTTATAGCCACTGGGGTTTAAACATCATTTCTTCTGCAGGCGAGACTGAGCCTGGGCAGAGGGGAGGAAAAAGAAAACAGAGCATTAAAAAAAGTGAGGAGATGGTTGCAGAAAAAATGTACGTTCGTCTCTGGCCTTCAGCACAGATAATGCTGTAGCATATTCATTTCCCACCGAGGGGCTTTGCTTCCCAGCCACAGCTGCTGGCAGAGCCTTTGGCAGCACGGCTCTGTCTCCTGAGTGCTTGAAGAGGAGCACGGGGAACATCTAGTGGCCAGCTGGCCAGGGCTGTGCTGGGCATTGCCAGGGAGATATTTATTTTAAACTAAAATAGAGTGGTGCATTTAAATGAGTAAACCAGCTTTATCCTGGGATTTGCCATATCTCTTTCTGCCTGTCTCTGTGTTCCTCTGCATCTCTCTGCAGAGCTGCTGCTTTTTCCCCTTGCAGGCAGGCYTCCTGCTGCCTTTCCTCATCCTTAGCAGCCTTCTCTCCCCTGTCTGTCCTTTGGGCTTGTGGGTGTTAATCCAGCAGGGTGGAAGTGACTGCGGCCGGGATATGATCTGGAGCAAGCTTTAGGCTCTTCAGCAGACGCTTGTTAGGGAGCGGGCTGTTACCAAACGCACCTGCTGCCTCCTTGATTCCCGGGGTTGCTGTGCATCCCCAGCTMCCCCGCTGCATGGAGCCGGTTTGGTTTTATCCCAGTGGAGCAAAGCACGCAGATATGGAGCTTGCCTTTCCCTGTGCCAGTTGAGGCTGCAGCTTGCACCCTGGCAAACCCAGGCTCCTCTCCATTCCTGCTTCCAGCTCTGAGCCTTGCCTTGCCGCCCTTCGTGTGGGACAGCAGTCTTTCCTTTCCTGGTTCTTTGTTGTGGCTCTGCCAGGACAGCGCATGTAGCTGCACAGGGAACTAGGGAAAGCAATATCTAAGGGAGGGGAGCTAGGAACAGAGGGAAGGAAAGTGAAATCCTCAGGCTACGCTCCCCAGTCCTCAGTGTATTTGCTTGAGTCTGGGAGGAGAGATTAGCCAGGGGAAACTCCACATAAATTTGTGATATCGCCATGTGAGGTGTAAAGAGAACCGTGGCCAGCACAAGGAGCTCCCTTCCCACTGACAGAAAGATCTCTGAATATCCTTCTTTTTGAACACATCTCTGGCAGCCACGAGTCCTCTTTTGACACACGTGTATCTCAGAGCAGGTGCTGAGGTGTACCTGCAACTGCTGAGCTACATGAGGAGGCGGCTGTGAAGACTTCCTGGGGCATCCTCAAACTGTTTCTGTTGTTGCACCCCCACTTGCCTCTACGCACAAACACATGCATCTCTTCTCTGTCTTGTCGGTTTAGTTTTCTCGCAGCAAACAAACTATCCTTGGGACAGCTGAATTTCCAGGAAGTCTGCCAGGGCATAGCCTTCATCTCCATAAAAAGAAATGAAATGGGAAAAAAAGAAAGAGATTAGATTCCCCCTAGAACGCCTCTCGTGCTCCTCTCCTCCTCCTCGGTGGCGTCGGTGCTCATTCAGCTTTCCAAGTGCTTTGGATAGGTTTGATGGGTGGGGTTGATCCTCCCTGGCTCCAGAGATGCACTGTCTTTCTGTCTGCATTTCCCTCCCACCCTTCTGTGGTAAATAAGAGCCATGTGTTGCAATGTCAAGCAGTTCCTCTTTGTGAACTGGGATGACTGCAAACAGGGGATGGAGTAAGGCCCAAATATGGGTTTTCATCTGCGCTTCTGAAAACTAAACATCTTGCTTCTGAGCTCACTTATAAGTTGTGCCTCTCCTCTGCTGACAGTGGKTTTTTACTCTTCTCTCACTCTTCCCCAGCTCCTCAACCAGCGATCTCTCTGGCTATGAGCATGGCTATCTGAGGAGAAGTCCTGACCACTACAGTTCCCGGGGCAGCATGGAGAGCTTGGACCACTCCTCCCCTGGCTACCACCCTTGTCACCTGTCCCCAGCCAAATCCACCAACAGCATCGACCAGCTCTCCCACCTCCACAGCAAGAGAGACTCTGCCTACAGCTCCTTCTCCACCAACTCTAGCATCCCCGAGTATCCCACTCCTCCATTCAGCAAGGAGCACTCCTGCTCCACGGACAGCATGCAGTCCCGAGGTGGCCTGCAGGAGGGGATGAGGCAAGCTGACATCAGGTACGTCAAGACAGTCTATGACGCCCAGCGAGGGATCTCCAAGGAGTATGAGGTGAAGTCCTCCACCTTGCTTCCGAGCTGCGAGGCCCGGGCCTCGTTGGACRGTCGCGGCCACGGCAGGCTCCACAGCTTCAGCCGGCACAACGCAGCTCCCTCCTGGGCGCAGCCAGGCCAGGGCTCCTCGGACAGCGAGAGCCAGGCCCCCAAGGGACCTCCCTTGCCTCCCACTCGCAGCGACAGCTACGCAGCCATCAGGCAGCAYGAGAGGCCCAGCTCATGCGCTGGCCTTGATCTGAACAAGCCTGGTCGAACCCAGCCGAAAGGGGCCTGGCCTCCGCTTGTCAGCACCCTATCCCAGGGACCGCTGCTGAAAACCCCCTTTGGAGAAGGGCATCTGCACACCGTGGTGGAGAAGAGCCCAGAGAGCAGCCCCACCGTGAAGCCCAAGCAGAGCTATTCCCAGCCAGCCCAGCCGGGGCAGCCCCTGCTGCCTACTGGTGTCTACCCAGTACCTTCCCCAGAGCCACACTACGCCCAGGTGCCCCAGCCTTCTGCAAGCAATAATGGGATGCTTTATCCAGCTCTGGCCAAAGAAAGTGGGTACTCTCCACCTCTTCCAGTCTCTTACGACAAGGCCGTAGCCAGCAGCACCCTGAGCTTTGATGAGAATGGAAACCAAAGCACTACAAACAGATCAACCATCTTCTACCAGCCCCCAGCAGCTGACAGAAAGCACGATGCTGCAGCAAAACTTCTCCAGCAAAAATCTCCTAGCACGGCAGKCCCAGAAGTCTGCCTGACCACGTCGAGAAAGGAGGAATTGTTACCCCCTTACAAGGTAGCACCCAGCAACCGAGAGACCGCRAGTACTGCACAGGCCTCCAAACACAGTTTTCAAGCCCTGCAGCCCCAGCCGAGGGATGCCAGTGAGAGAAAAACCCATTACCAGCCCAAAGAGGACTGGACGGCTGATTCCCAGGAGGACAAAAATGGCAACGCACAGATAAACGAGAGAAACGCTGCTGCTCACCACCAGTGGGGTCACAGCAAGGCCAAGCAGTATGGCTTCTCCTCCTTGCAGAACATCCCAGAGAGCTCCAGGAGGCAAAGCAGCTCCGAGCTAAAAGAGATGCAACCAGGCGAGGGTTATTCCAACACCAAACTGTCCTTCTTGAACAGCAGCAGTAAAGAGGAGAAAGATCACAGGGGACAGGGGCACAAACAGTGGAGTGATGTGGACTCACAGGCCTTTGCGAGGCAGGAGGAGGAGGGCACGAGCATGACTCCGCTCCATGCTGCCGAGCCAAAGTGCGAAGAGCCCCCTTCTTCGCAGCACCCAAAGACCTCTGATTTCGGGAGGAGCCGGCTCAGCTCTAGCAGCACCCAAAGCTTTCCCTATGGCAAACCAGACGCCAGCAAGCCTCGCTGCTCGGTGCTGGAGAAGGTCAGCAAGTTTGAGCAGCGAGAGCAAAGCACTCACCGGCCCCAGAGTGCTGGCGTTCCCAGCTTCGGCCAGCACTATGGGCCAAGCAGGACGAGCCAGCCCTCCAGTGCGAGGTGCTGTCTGCACAGCCTGGAGGACATGCGGAACAAGCTCCGCGAGCCAGGCCAGCTGCCCAGTGAGCCGGGCAGGGTCTCCAGCCCCTCTGTCAGGAATGGGAAGCTGGAAGAGGCTGACTGGCGCCCCGTAGAGCTGCAGATGGCGGCTTTGGCAAAGCAGGCAAGACCCAGCGAATACTACAGCCTGTGTCCTGAAACTGAGGTGCAAATAAGGGCGGCTCAGCTACCAAGGAGTAAAAGCACGTTCCAGCTGGGAGGTGAGCCTGAGAGGGAGATCCTCTGGAAGGATAATGTCCAGGATGCCCACGGGTCGCAGCTGGACACACCATTTAACAGGGCCTACAGGAACAGCATTAAAGATGCTCAGTCCAGGGTGCTGAGGGCCACTTCCTTCCGTCGCATCAGCCCCCCGTTTGGGAGCACACCCAAGAGGACGACCCAGAGGCCTGCCTCAGCCCACGTGGGCGTGAGGAGCACAGCAGCATCTCCCCACACCCCAAAGGAGAGGCACAGCGTCACGCCGACAGAAGGCAGCCTCTCCGCCCTGGACTACGCCAAGACACAGCACATCTTGCGCATCGGGGGCCGAAAGCGGCTGACAGCAGAGCAGAAGAAGCGGTCTTACTCAGAGCCGGAGAAGATGAACGAGGTGGGCATCTCTGATGGGGAGCCGTCGCCGTTCTCCTTCCAGAAGAAATGCATTCATTTTGTCTTCCCGGAGAATACGGTGGCTGACCGGCGTAAGATCTTCGAAAGGGAYGGCAAAGCTTCTTCCACAGCTAGCCTCTCCAAGCCGGAGCTCAAGCAACTCCAGCAGAATGCCCTCGCCGACTACATCGAGCGCAAAACAGGGAGACGGCCATCCTCGCAAGATGTCGGACTGCTGAGGGAGCGCTCCCACAGCTCCTACCTACAGGCAGGTGGCCCAGACAGCCAGAGCCTTTCCTCTGCCTCCAGCATGAATTCCCTCCAGGACCAGAACCTTTACCGCCGGAGAGAGTCCGTAGAGCGGATATCCAGGACGGGGCGGATATCTTCTACCCTTCCTCCTGGGCTGATGGGCTGCTTCGACATGAGTGGAGATGAGAAGAAAGGGCACCAGGACAGCTCGGTCACGAGCCGACTGAAAACAGAGAGGTGCCGGGATTACAGAGCCAAAACGGAGCTCACCAAAGGCACGCAGACAGACCTTCTGGGCATGCCGGGCCAGCCTCACTACGGGAAGCAGGAGCAGGTCTTTGAAACACCCTCCACCGCCAGGAAATCTGGGAAATCGGTGTCTGTGGAAGACTTGCTCGATAGGTACGACAATCAGACAGTCCCTGTGCATATACGTTCCAGATCGTCTCCCACGGCGGATAAGAAACACCAGGTATGTGGAAACCGGATCGTGCGTGCAGGCAAGCAGGGCTCTATGAACCAGGGAAAGAGGGGGGATGTTGGAGGACAGGCTGATATTCAGTCATGGCAATTACTCCATTGGTTAGAGAGAGGTTAAATGCATGTTGAGATAGAGACAGTTTATTGCGTTAAAATTACCAAGATGCTGTTTTAAATGCTTGCTGGTGGGGTACTGCTTCTGTTCAGCTTTCTTACTGCTGGGGCTATTTCAGGGATTTCAGAGATGCTGGGATTTCAGTGCATATGCTGATAGTGTACGTGTGTTCTTGGTGCTCCTGCCRTCCCATCTGAGGTGTCCTGTTCTTACCTGCCAGCATCACCGGAGAAGCACGATTGCCTTTCTGGTGGAGTCTACCGTTAAGGTGGTGATACGCTGTTGCTGCTGTTCTGCCTTAGCCCACTTTCCTGATGCAAAGTAGAGACGACTAAAGGCTGCTTGAAATTGCCCTGGCTCCCACTGTGCCTGACAGTGCTGGAAAATGCTCGGTGAAGGCACTGCCAAGTAACCATTATGTTTTACCTCCAGCCCTGGAGGGAAACATTGCAGAGAAAACTTAGCGGAGACCCTGGCCGCTCTTTCCATGTCCCCTGCTTGGCRGTTGGGAACATTGCACTGATGTCACAAATGGGGAATTCGACTGACTCTGATGATGGTAAATAGTAGAAACAGGCTAACTTGTTAAAGAGCAACTGCCCAGGCCAGCTCTTCAGCTGGCCGAAATCTGTTCAGACCTATTTAGGTAACTACAACTGGTCGAGCCGCACGGATTTACAGCAGCGGTGGGTCTGCTGCCCCATCCCTGTTTCCATGCCAGGCTCCATTCATCACGGGGAGAAGGAGGAAACAACCAAAATGTATGGACAGGCTCCTAGCTCCAAATAGTCTGAGTGTTTGGACAGTCTCGCATACTTACGGGGCAGCTGAGATCCAGGACATCTCCTTCTACTCTTGCACTTGCTACTGGCCCAGAACAGATTATCTAGGTGCAATGAAGCGGTACTGAGTCAAGTAACGGTAAAGGAGGCTCTGGGCAGCGTCTTGGAAATAGGCCAACCCAGGGTGCGGGGGAAGGAGCCGTCTTCCCAAACTCGTTGTGTGCTTCATTCTAAATGTCCTCCCTCGACAGACCTCAGATCCCACGCTATGTTTTTAAATAGAATTAAAAAAGCAGCTTGTGAATATCAAGTGACTGGAATGCATTTCCATAACCACTGCTGTCTCATCCCATCATCAGTATTTTTCCACACCAGCCAGGCATCAGGCTCACCTGTGCAGTTTTGTCACACTTGCCGATCATGAAGTCTCATGTTCAGTAAGAGGACGGTCCTTAAGAAAGTTAGGGTGAAGGTCAAGCTGCGACTCTCTCTGCCGCCCGGAACCATCAGAGCAGCAACAAAAACAGGCATCCAGAAAGAGAAAAATCACTAAAATGTACTTTTACATGACAGGTTAGACGACGAGCAGCCCTAGTTCATTTTTACCCAACCCTCTCTCTTGGGCAGGGGACATACAGGGTAGTTCTTAAGATCTTTATTTCCCCCTTGTTGGCTCATTTTTAATCTTGCATACGTTCAGCAGCCAAACCAGAGTTTCTGCCTGTTGGAAGCTGACTCGAGGAAGATGATGAACAGCAGTGTAGACCTGCTCACAGGGTCTCAGTTCAAGTGCAGAAGAGGGGAGAGCCTTTACTGCTGTCTCCCAGAGTGATTTAGCTGTATCCACTTCTGGAATGAGGATTTAGTCCCACAGGCAGCAAGGCACTTGTGAAAATCCTGTTCTTAAATCCTAATTCAAGAAAGCATGTTTGACTTCAAATATATACACCAATCCATAAGTGTCTGTTTGAAAGGGAAGTATATGTTTAAGTGCTCTCTTAATTAGGTTTGTTTCTGATCTGCCTCCAATACAAAACCACAGCTATAAAAGTGGGGGACAAAGCCAAAGCAACAGGGTGATTTTTTTTTTTAAGTTTTTTGGCCTTTTCAGCTTTTTTGTGGGAAATGTTTATTTCCAGTTTCGCAGCAGACTTCTCTGCCTCACTGTATGTTTTTCAGGACCTTGTATACAGTGTCTAACGTTCCTTTCAGGCTGCATATAAATCACRTTGCAATGTCACTGTAGGGATTTGTTTAAAGATATAAAGAAATTGATAGCCATGTGGAATTACTAGCTCTCAGTCTTCAGAATGCATTCTCAGCCTTCCGTCCTCTCTGCTTTTTTAGTCTGTCTCAGCCCGCATATCTCCCAGCTCCCGGACTCCTAAATCAAGATCTGCACTTAGCCTCCCTCTGCAGCAACGCTAACCAAAAAAGCAAATTACTAAGGGTGTGGGGAAGGGGGACACTGAAATGCTCCCTGCTGGAAAGATCGTACAGGAGAAAATACCGTCGTCTTCAAAAGCAGGCTTAGCGTTTGCTTTCCTGTCTCTTAATAGTCTGGTGTCCTATGGTGGGAGCTCTAGGGCAGCAAGAGTCACAGTCACAAATGTATTTCAGCTGCAAAATTTCTCTCATTTTAGGTGACATAAATACCTAAAGAGGAGGTAGTTCCCGCGTTTTGGTTTTCAAAAGAACTAAGTGCCAGATTTTGTGATGTTACCTCTGCCTGTGGCTGGAGTTTCCAACCTTTGTGGCATTCAGCATCTCTGCAGCCTTTCAGTCCTGTTTTGGCACTGGGCTTGGGCACAGGTTGTTCACTGTTTAGCTTCCCCGGTTAAAGCTGCTTCAGTGATGTCTCAGCTTCTTGCTTGCATGTAAAACACAGGTGAACACCCAGGTCCCACTGATACCATTGAGCATGTTTTTAGAAGAGGCAAGGACTTGCTGAGAGGTTTTAAAAAAACATTTCTCTGAATAAGTCTGCCTGTTGGTCCACAATCCGTCCTGAAAAAGGCAGACAGGTCCTCTAAGCAGGAGTAGGGTGCTGGAGGGTGGTACGGCACGCTAGAGTTTTCCTCCCTCTGTATACGGCACGTGCTGTTTTGTTTGTTACTTTGTTTTGCTTTCTGCTCACTGCTAATACTGTCTTTGCACTCCAGGACCTGCTGAGAAGGGAAAGCAGTGAATTTGGCCCCATGGTGAGAGATCCTTTCTATGTGGTCAGCGCAGGAGCCAGGTAGGTATATGTTAATGTCCCCTTTGTCACTGCAGGATCAGCTCTTGCCATCCTGCTGCCAGCAGCAGTTGTCACGCATTGTCTATGTAAACGGATGGATCGTGACAAACTAGAGAAAACATCTGCACAGACACAGTTCTGGGTGTGCTGTGCCCGGGAGAGTTAGGAGGAGTAAGTTGCTGCGAGCTTTTTTTTTTCACTACAGACATTAATTCACTATTGTGTCCTCCTTGTGTCATCTTGGAGCACGTTTCTGCAGCAAATTTCCAATTACGTACCTTCCAAAATGTGTTTGATCTGCTGTTAGAACTCACATCCAGATGCTATCATAACTGAAGGATTCTAAAGGAAAAAATACCTTGATGTCCCACTCTGTCTGGTTTTCTCCAGTCCAGGGTGCTGCCTCCCCAAAAGCAAGCGAACATTTGCGTGGACTAAAACCGGGAGATTTCATTTATCTTGCTGAATTGGGAACTTGCATTTAGGCTGCTTTCCTTTGTGCAGGCAGGATATTTTGCTCAGCAACAGGGGAGAGAGAAATGTTTTTAAAAATAGAAAAGTGTAATCATAAAACTCATAATATTAGGACTTATGTAACTATCCACTTAGCAGTGGATTGTTTTGAAGTTAACTAGAACTGAAGTTGATCTTGCTGTATTTACATTTAAATAATAAATAGATGCTTGCCCTAAGCTCTGAGTGCCCAAACAGCTAACTCATGTTACAGTAAAAACCATCAAGAGGGACTAAAAGAATTACTCACAAAGGAGCTCTGTTTCTCACAAACTTGCAGTAAATGTCATCCCACTCTGTTGTCGCAGTGGGAGTTAACGCTGCTGTCTCCAAAGGTTTCACCATGCAGCTCTGGGTCAGGGAGCGACAGCTAGAAGTAGAGAAAGGCTCCTAGTCTAGCTGGATCTTACTTCTGACTGGCTGGCCATTTTTGTCCGTAAGAAGACATAAATGTTGTTTTAGAGGGACTCAATCTGCCTTCAGGCACATCCTTTTATGATTATTTAAAACACACCCGTTTACTTTTATTTGGAATAACTTTTTCCTTTTTTTTTTCCTAAGAGAACAATACAGCTGTTTTAGTTCATCCTGCCTCCCCATTTCTTCTAGAGATGGCATTTCATCATTCTTCTCAATAACTACTTGCTGCTTCCTTTTTTTTTTTCCCCCTCAACCTATTTTCCAAGTAACGGGATTGAACACCCAGACTGAAAACAAGTTTATTGGGGCACGAAATGTAGGTTTCTCATTTTCRTGCTTCACTGCACAAAAATTATTGGTATTAACGTAACGGTTTTACGATGTTTCTGCTGCGTAGGCATCCTGCATACTCTGCAAGCACATTTCTTCTGGGAGATGTGAGGTTGCCTTCCCTTATTGATCAGAATTGGATTTCCCAAAAGATGGAACGAAAGGATGGGAGAAGACAGGAAAAAGCCGTTGGCTCTGAGGACACAGGGTCCCACTACACAGGCTGCAAATCACTCCCTACGAGCCTCAGCTGCCGAGTGATTTTTCTTACGTTACTGCACCTGAAATGACCTGAAAGAGAACGGGCATGAGTTTTGAAAGCCAGAGGGCTCTGATCGTGCATTGCTGAAGCCGGTAGAAGTTTTACATTTAACTCTCAGTGAGAACGAGATCTGAATCGTCCACAGACTGAAAGGGACAGGTAGACCAGGACCTTACCCATGTGCCAATGATTCACAGAAGGAGTTCCACTATTAGGATACTTTTGAATGTTCCCTTGCCCCGGTGTGAGTGAGTATTTCACGGTCTGGGTCACATGGGATTAATGTAGCATCTTTAGTCCATTCCTTAAGAGATGCAGTCTTTGTCTGTCCTGTGATTGTCAGCCCAAAACAGCTGGTTTTCTAGCCAGTTCTCTCACATCTAACCATCACCATCCTATCGCTGTCTGCAGCGTACTCCGTGCACGGGCCCTTCAGGGAAGGATGCACAGGCCCTTCAGGGAAGGCAATAGCAGGCAGTAGGAATTATGCTTCTAGGTTTCCTTGGGACACAGCTGCTTAATGTGCTGGAGAGGAGATGGCACCATCCTGACCACCTCTCTTGCTCAAGGAGGAAAACTGTCAAATGGTGAAGTTATGGAAACCCTGGTCAGCAATCACTTGGTCCGGTCACACGTGCTCTGTGACTTACACTCCGTGCTCTTACGCTACTCCCCAGGTGTCATACAATAGCTGTCTTGTAAGCACTGTTGGGAACGGTTGTTGCTCCACCAGTTTTAGAATCCACAATTGCTTCCACAGTAGGAGAGATCTTTCAATTAGAGAATTACCATCTGGCGTTTCTGACAAACACTGAGCATCTGAAAAGAATACACATTGCTACTGTCCAGGAACCACAGACAATACCAAGAGCAGTCTGTCTGGGAAGTTTCCCCACCCTCAGGCAAAGGCTGCCAAATTCTATTCTCAGTTACACCAGAATAAAGCCGGAACGACCCATGTCTTTGACAGTTATTCTTAATTCGTACCAGTACATCTGAGAGCAAATTTGGGGCCCAAGTCTCAAACATCACAGATTGGCCGTGTTGGATTATTTGAACAATGCATCTCAAGAACAGAAAATATATTGGCAGTAGAGCTTTATTGTATTTCATTGTTTTATGGCATGGCCTCACGTTTTTAGGCCATCTTCTCTTGCATCTCCTAGCGCTATTATTACTGCTCATTTTGTTTTCTAGCTAAATAGCCATACGGGAAAGTAGGTTTGGCTATGTATTCTGAGCAGGATCCTCACTTCAAAGGCCCGACACTGTTTCTCAGACTCACGTGAGAACATCTTAAAAGACCTGGAAGGAGTAATTTAATCTGCTGGCCTTGCAGCCTTAACATCCGTTTGCAGTTGAAGTGTATTGGCTTTGGTTTTTGTAACACTCACCTATCTGGGTGGAGCTCTTTTTTCTAACAGGATTCCAAGGTTCTAAGAGCTTTTTTTTGTTTTTCTCCACAGTCAAAATAGTGCATTTTTTGGCACCACTTTGTTCTCGGAGACAGTTGAATCATTTCAATGGCACCTTTCCCAAAGGAGCAGATAACGTTATGGGAATTTTTGGCCCATAAAGCTGAAATTCTTAAAATTATCAGGAATTGAGAATGGAGTTTGATGGTAGATAACGTCAAGTAGTCTTTCTTACAGCAGTCGCTAGTAGCCCCATCTGTAACAAACAAAATTCAAAGCAAAGCTGGAAAGGAAGGCAGGCACTTAGGTTTTCCTAAAATTTTTTCTATTAAGTGATTGCTGTGATGCTTGCTACATGTGTGCACATGTGTGTGTAATCTAGCACACAYTGAAAACGATGGGAGATGGTGAGTGGGAATGGATCTGGCTCTGTGTCCCTAGCATTAGTAGACTGGATTTTACTACCAGTTTCAAAGCACAACTGCATCTCACCTAGATCAGCAGGCACTGACCCAGGCCTCTGATACGGTCGCATAATTTGCTCATAAGGAGGTACACAATGGCTTTTCTTGCTCATTGATTAATTATTAATCTTATTATGGTCTGTCTCTTGGTTTTTAGGTCTTTCGGCAAGAAAGAAAGAAGCCACTCAGAAAAAATGGCATTCACAAGTTATTATCCCCATCCTCACCACAGCAGCGAGGTTGTCACTGGGTCTGCCACACTGACCGAGAACCACAAGCTCTCAGAACTTTCCAGGCCAGATAACAGGACTTCTGCATTTGTCCCATCCCCAACAGAGGCAAGGAGTCACTATGCTGAGCAAAAGCAAGGCTTTAAACCCTTGTTCCTTAACCTTACTCCTTCCGGATCTGGCCAGTCCTCCCCTAATACACCCACCCAGACTCCCTCAGACTTCCAGAGTGCAGGTGACGGTCAGGCTCTGAGACAGCACCATGCCAAACGAGATGCTGTTCCCCCTGAGGGCAACGGTAATATTCAAGCACAGTCTTTGGATGCTGTCCAGGATAGATCCCCCGAGACTCCCACGGAAGAAATGATGTGGAGAAGGAAGGCCGGGCTGCTTCACAGATCCCTCCCACCCAAAGTGGTGTGGGCTCATTCGGTCAAAGACAACAGCTACCCAAGGGCTATGGTGTCTCCTCCAGCAGCTGGGCCAAAGTTCTCCCAGAGGTGGCAGTCCCTGCCAACACAGAGCAGCACTTCTTCTGACCCAGAGACTCCTTCTCCCCAGGGGACAACCCATCTCCGGATCTCGGAGTCGGGCCTGCAGCTGACACCCCCACCGTTGCTGCAGGACGATGAAGACGACGAGGTGTTTGTCATGCCTTCCCAGCCCAGTGTCGTTGCTCCACCCTTCTCACCCACACTGCCATCCCGTCCTCTTCCTGAGCTGAGCTCTTGCACTTCTGCAAACGGCATGGAGGAATTCCCACCTCCTCCTCCACCAGCGGTGCTTGAGGGGAATGGGGCAGCTGGAGACAAATCCACCAGGCTCACAGAGGAGGCCAAAGTGAGGTAAGGGAGGGCTGTAACGCAGTGTCTCGGGCATTGTAGGGCCATATACAGTAAGATATGCGGGGCTCCAGACTAATGTGACTGACCTCTGCAGCTCCGCATGCCGCAACGACCTACCCACAGCTGCTAGCTGAGCGGGAAGCTTGCAGAGGAGCGCACACATTATAAGGGGAGAGGGACAGACAAGCAGACAGACTCGCTGCCGCTAGGCTTTGCTGGCTGCCAAGAGCGTTGTCAAATGATGTGGCCAGGGCAGGGCACAAAGCAAGAAGGCAAAAAGCTTTGTGGCCCATCAGCAGAGGCACTGACAGGTGCTTAGTAAGCAAGGCAAAGGGGGTTATGGGTGAGAAACTATCCTGGTCTCGTTCTCCCTGCAGTTATCGTATGGATTTCAGTGGAGTTGCTTCTTACTCACTCCAGCATGAGGAGTTAAAATGGCTGCTGACTCCTTCCAGTTACTGGTTTTTGAGAGAGAACTATGAAAATCCATGACGGTTTTTCCAAACAGTTAGAGTTTCCCAGAATACATTTTAGACCTGGCACAAAGTAATGCTGTTATGAAACAGTGACCATCTGCCAAGAAGTGACAACACAAATATGTCACAGTAACACTGTATAGTGAATTTTCCCTGAAGGATAGGACTTTGGGCTAGGCACCCAGCTGGTTTAACTCGGCACAGCTTCCCTCGCTCAGCTGCTCTGATTTCCATCCGGGAAGAATCTGTCCGGGGCTGCGGTAGTGATTGGCTTTTCCAACGTGAAAAGAACAAATGAGTATAGGCTGCTCAGGATGTTACTCACAGGTGGTGAGACTCAATGTCCCCAGCCTGTGAGCAGAAAACAAACTTGTCACTCGCTAGTTCCTTCTGTGTTGGAATGACAAAACAGCAGCGTCCAGGTTGAGGGGACAATACGCTTCTGGTGCTAGTAGCTTCATACTGTGGGCCTTTCCGTGTTGAAGTGAGAAGTAAGAGACAAAAATAAGTGAGAGAGAAGGAAAACTTACTTGTGTTAGCCCTTTGCCATGTGTTCACAATGGTCCTGTGTGGTAAATTTATCTTCATCTCACAGAATTTTTCTGTTCATAGCAGCTTCAAAAGCTTTCCCCAAGCCCTGGCCGAGAGGGAGATAACAGGGTTGGGCCCCAGTATCGGTGAAAATAATTGGCCCCTCTCGCCACCTGCGTCAAAGAGGACTAGCTCTCCATCTGCTGTGGATAAGCAGCACCAGTTACCTGCTTCTTCTGAAGGGCCTCGAAGCGCTGATAGACAGCCCGTAACTCAACCTGAAGGCAACCACAGAGAGCCAGCAGTCATCACCAGAGAGTCAGAAAATGGCGACCTGGATGCCGGGACACTCGGCGCAGCACCTCCAGAAAAGACAAAGAAAAAGACCCCGGAGGATATTAAGTCAGAGGCTCTAGCAAAAGAAATTGTCCATAGAGACAAGTCGCTGGCTGATATCCTGGATCCAGATTCCAAAATGAAAACAACCATGGACTTAATGGAAGGGCTTTTCCCCAGTGGAACCAGCTTGCTGAAGGAGAACAACATGAAAAGGAAGATGAGGCAGAAGAAAGCTAGCAGGACAGTAGTCAAAGATGACACGTAAGCGCTTCTTGTTTGGGTTGTGGGCTAATATTGCAGCAGAACTCGCTGCTTGCTTGCTTTTAAGGACAAGCCTATGCTGAATTTTTCTGCGTCTGTATAGGTGGACGCTGGTGGAGAGTGTGTTTCTCAGTTCCCAGGCGTGAGGACTGGCAGGGCATTTCTGAATGCCCTTTCTCATGAGCTCGCCTGTATGTGTGGCCTTTGAGCTCACCTCTCCAGGCTGTGTAGAAAACGATGCTGAGCTTGAGCAGGAAATGAACCATCTCTCGAGACGTTATTTGATTTTGCTATCTTAACCTTTGCAATCTGAAGCAATTCAGTCCAAAGCACAGTAACAGAGATACGGGAGTAAAATCAGGACCAAAACAGTGACCGGCAGAAAGATAATGAGAGGCCAAATTTTGGAAGGAGGGGTGTGGGTGCCTACTTCTTATAGGGGGATGCAAAGATCAGCCCAAGTCCTCCGGTGTGTTTTTTTTAAGATAGAGACTCCCAAGTGACAGCTGGAGAACCATATAGAAATAAGTTGTAATGCATCATGCCAGATAAGATGGTCAGTCTAGGTATCACCAGCTGAGCTGTGCTGATTCACCTTCAGCAGGGATCTGATCCCATATAGAGTTGTCAACCAGTCAACATTTAAACAGAGCAGCTGCACTGTTCTGTGCAGGGGAGAGATACGAAAGCAGCTGACATGCACCCTCTGATGGCAGGAATCGGCCGTTTCCTTTGTGGTTAGTAACACTGGGAAGGTACCAAAGAGGGAGTGCTGGAAAACCATGGATGTAGGCATGGGAAAAAGTCAGGCTCAGACTGAACTCCTCCTTTTTCTTCACTTCTTCCTTTTCTTCTTGTGGTGTAGGAGAGAAGAAAAGGAAGCTCCTGTAACTCTGGTCACCTGTCCTGCTTATTACAGTGTTTCAGCACCCAAAGCAGAACTGCTGAATAAAATCAAGGACTTGCCAGAAGGAGTAGGTGAGGAAGAGGAACTGCTGGACATCAATGAGAAGAAGGTAAATTCGGCACACACCACCATTTGCTGGTTACATTCCTGAAATAATAATAAGCCCTAAAGTAAAGTGCATTTCTTTTTGATGTCAGCTTTTGGCAGTCCCAAGTTGCGTGGGGGATGGGTGCATTTAGGCCACCTGTGAAGCTTCATTAGGGTGACCCAGATTGAACGAAGAGAGCTAATCTGAGTACTTACTGCAAATTTGAGTACAAATCTTGCACAACCCTGAGGCGGGCCTGTAGTACGCCAAATGCTGAGCGTACAGGTCGTAAGAGGCAGTCCCTGTCCTGTAGCAAGGAAGGAAAAGGGAGAGGTGAAGTGACTCTAGCAAGGACAGCTCGGGTTAGAAACAGCAACAGAGTCCAGCTAGTGACTGCACTGTCTGAGTGGATGAGGTTTCGCCCTGGGATTTTCCTCTTCAGTGAAGCCAATTTACCCATTTTACCTGCTGTCTGCACTCCCTGCCTCCACAGAAACATCAGTTACTCTTTCCCCCACACGTCACTGTTTCACTGACCTGCTGAAAGCCACGTGCACCTCAGCAGCTCAGTCAGCGCAACTTCCGTGTGATGACTTGGGTGGGAGGAGAGCAGGGCAGGAGAGGAGGAAACACTTTCCTCTCTGATTGGGACTACATTTCACTGAGGAACGGCCGCTGCAGTTCTTGCAGTAGGCTTGGGTGCTCTGTCTTCCAGGGCTTTTGCAGGGCCTTCTAATTTGTCCCTGTGGTTGTCTCACATTCGTTACCTGCTAATTACAGACATGTTGCGAAGCTCACAAATCCCAAGGAGCCACAAGCAGGTACTTGCCTGTCTGTGCCTCCCTTCACACACCTACTACCTTCCTGTCAAAGGCAGCTGTGCCTGCCTGCCTGTAAATTTAAAACATCCCGCATTGCACTGGACAGAGTAGCACAGCCCATATCTCATGCTGTTTGTACAAAAGCAGAGTTTAAACGTACTGAAGGATACAAATATTTGTGCAAGTCCCATATGCTGTAAGTATAGTACCTAATTCTTCCTGCACTGAAATCAAGCATGGATTTAAAGAAAGGCTCCCAAGCTCAGCCTCTCTGTCAAAGTGCAGAGAATTCATGTGTCTCTAGCACAATGCCACATTTTCTCCCTGGGTCCTCATCCCCAGGCCGAGTGTAAAAAAGCAGAGAGAAGATGTGAGGCTGAGTGGTGTTTGCGAGTATGCAATTTGTCCTGCAGCCCTGACTTGGAGAGGTCACCTCTCTTTTTCATATTGCCTTACTGTTTCTGTTCTCAGCTTTTCTCTGCTAAGCAAGATCTGCTCCCTACCAGGCTTTAATACAATGACAGCTAGAATGGGACCTCCATCAAAGTGCTCTGTAACACCGATTATGAGTACTAAGTAGATTAGCCCTATTTTGTGGAGCATTTGAGGTGCAGGTAGGACCCTGTCAAGTCTTTAGGAGCTGTCATACCATGCCACTGGAATGGGTTAGAGACACTCGCCATGCCTGCCATCTCTTATTTCTGTGGTCCTACACAGATTCTGCGTAGCAAGTCTACGCGGATAGATCACGCATGTGTTGCTAATCAAAAGCATTTGCCTAAGGCCTCTGTCTGCTGCTTTAATTATCTGGCCCAGGCCATTGGTTGTAGAGCACCCAGCTTCAAAGGTAATCGCAGCCCCTGCCATGTCTGTAGCACTCGATCGATTCTTGCCCTGCCATGTCTGTAGCACTCGATCGATTCTTGGGGTGCTGTTCACTTCAAAACCGGCTGCCTGCTTATACCAACATGAAAGGTAGGAAGTGATTAAACAAGACGAGAGCACTGCTCCAAGGAGTCGGTGGATGTGCCGCAAGCATCTGACAGGCTTGCGAGTAGATGTCCTGCCACGGAGGACAAGTCCCAGGCCTCAAAGGTTACATTTGCATGGAAAACAGAAATAGATGGGAGTGATTAGTCCCAGACAGCAAGATCTGCCTGGCATGTTTGTTCATGGTCTGTGTGAAATAACATTTGCATAGGCATTATCTGAGAAGGCAGCTACTCTGAGAGGTCACTTGGATAAACCAAGCTCATTTCCATTGTAAGTATGCAAAGGAGTTACATTGGTTGGCATTTGGGATCGCAGGAGAGTCACTGATTAATGAACACAAAGCAAGTATTTCGCAGTCCCCGTCCAGCTCCCATGCCTTCAGAACAAAGGTACGTCACTCCCAGCAGTCCCGTAGCCTCCTGCTACGGTTGGAGGGCAGGTCTGCACCTTGAGCAAAGCTCTCAGAGCAGGGAAGAACAACTGCCAGTTCTGAGCAGCTCGGTCCTCCTGAATACCTGTCAAGGTTAATGCTGGACTTTGTGTCCAGCTTGTAGAGTCCTGCTATAGAGTTTTTCCCCTGGCATCATAATCATTGAAAATGGATCCTTTCTTTTGCTTCTCAGGATTTGGTCCAACAATCAACTGATAAGGACCTCAGATCTTTCTTTTGAAGGTGGCATTAGCATCATAGGCACAGGGAAGGGCAAGTGTTGGTTCTTGTCTCTGGATGCTACCTGTCCTACTGAGGGGAGAATCCAAGTGAAGGAGTTTTGGTTGTCCCTTATCCTAGCAGGTGGGATTTAGTACCACCTTTGCTCTCCTGTCCCCCTGAACTATGCTGCTAACAAACAGTGTGACTTAGCAGTCATTCCAGCATAAGCCTGGTAGCTGACGTTTGTTTTAAGAGAATTTTACTCACATTTTATTCAGCCTTTGCATATACGTGGAAGCTGACAGTGGACCGTAGTGCAGCCACAAAACTACGCGTGCCAGCGGATGCACGCGAAGTGTACCATCTAGTGGTGTCTGCCTAAACAGTGCTGTTAACTTCCCTGCTGTGAAACCAGCCTTTTAAACCCCCCTACTCTGACAGGCTCCCACTGGGCGTAAAGGCCAATTCAGAGCAACCCCCAGCCTGACCTGGCTTTGAAGATCGTTTCTCCTTTGAAGTAGACCACCTTCCTACTTGAAATTACTGTCAGTTTGGATGGAAAGAAGACTGTGTTAGTAAACTTTGAGAGAATATTTTCAGGCAACCTTGTGATTTACTTCTATTTCATCTTGCGGTGTTTGTATGCAGAGTAGATTAACATACGTATAACGGTGCCTCAGCAGTGCATAAACTGAAGAGACTGAAAATACCCAACCCTTGTATGAGGAGCTTTTACTGCTCTCTGTGCTCTCAGTTCTGACTAAACAGAAGCAAGAATTGCAAGCCCCAGGACATAGACTTCTGCTTTTGCATATGTCTTTCCCCTAAATCCTAACAGAAATTAGGATCTCCAGCACATGTGCAGCACTGCTGTTGCTGGAGTAACTGAACCCTGGGGGCCTCCTTTTCTTCAGCAGTGAAACAGTTGCCAGCATTTTCTCAAAATGGGTGTGTGCTCTCCATGTCTTTGCTCAGTCACTAAGTAAATTTAGAGCATCTTTGGTGTAAATGCTTGCTCGATGTCTCTCTGTGTGAGGCAGTGCCTGCACAGGCAGGGAGTTTTGGTCACGGGTGAATTTGAGGCTTGCACCTCAGCACTGAGGCAGCCCAGTAAGGAGCAGTCAGTAGTTTCAGGGTACTATAGGAGGGGGAAATACGTAGCAATTACTTCTTTCTTGCTAAGCCATATGTAACTAGTAAGTGTCAGCTCAGCCTCCTGTCATGCCATTAATACAGCTTAAATTCATTTTTCTGCCAGTTGTTTTGTACAGTTCTGGGTCATAAAAAATACAACATCCAAACAAGAAATTTCAGGCTGGGGCAGGGAGTGGGGAATATGCAGGAGATGTGGCTATAGCTCTTTTCACTCGGAGACTTTGAAGAACCTACAGATGTAGGTAGCTGCGTATCGGAAGATGGTACACCAAATCAGATGTCTCTTTTATAAATGTTTGTTGATGGTAGAACAAATATATCTTCATGCAACCTGATCAGGTATTCAGATTATCACCTAGATGTGGAATTTCAGCGTTTTCTCTGTTTCCTCCTCAATGTTTTCTTTGTCAGCTGTTGCTGACTTGACCCTGCTCCTCAGGAACTGTATAGCCATATCCTCTTGTTGTCGTCATCCATATGACTAGGGTGATCATGGTAATGACCAATGTGGCAATGTGTTTCCCTTCTGACAGGCTGAGCTCATCGGGAGCTTGACCCACAAACTGGAAATCCTGAAGGATGCCAAGGAAGGCCTGCTTGCAGACATTAAGATGAATAATGCTCTTGGAGAGGAGGTGGAGCTGTTGATCAGCAAGCTATGCAAACCTAACGAGTTTGACAAGTACAAGATGTTCATTGGCGATTTGGATAAGGTGGTGAACCTCTTGCTCTCCCTCTCGGGACGCCTGGCCCGCGTAGAGAACGTTCTGAGTAGTCTAGGGGAAAATGCCAACAATGAAGAGCGGGTACGTATCTGCACAACCATAGCATCTTGGCCTTTTTCGGGATGCGGGACAGCAGCAGTCACAAGAACGTGCTTGTATAAGCTAGGACCTCCAAAGGTTCACAGGAAGGCAGGTGTCTTAGTGCTTATGTATAAGCAGTAGCAAACACGGTTCTGTGCCTGGGAATCTTGGTCCTGGTTTGTATAAACGTGTCAGATCCTGCAGCTTTTRTCTCAAAACAGAATGGCCGTGTTCGGGACAGCATGTCTGTGACCCGCGGCTGGAGGAAAGGCTGTATGGTGTTGTGCGTCATGAACAGCCCGCTGCCTTTTGCCTCAGTCGAAGCTGCTTTTTGACATTCTTTGGGTGGTTGTGAGAGACAAAGCCAGATATTCCTGGTAGTTGTTCCTTTCAAGCCAGTTTTACTGACTTTCTTGGAGCACTTTCTGCCCCACATTGACTACAGCATTTGGAGTCTGATTCAGTGGGATTCACATTCAATCTGCAATGAGGAGTTCATCCTCCTCCCCCAGCCTTTTGACTCTGTGTCTGGGAGCTTAGCAGCCATCCCGCCTCCCCCAAAGGTGGCAAACATGGTGTCGGGGGGAAGGAGAGGGGGGATCAGTGAGTTTGGTGCTGCCGATACTGAAGCACTCTCTCTGGTGTGTGCAGAGTTCGCTGAACGAGAAGAGGAAACTGCTGGCTGGCCAGCACGAAGATGCCCGGGAACTGAAGGAAAACCTTGACCGTCGAGAGCGGGTGGTCTTGGAGATCCTGGGCAACTACCTCTCTGAGGAACAGCTCCAGGACTACCAGCACTTTGTAAAGATGAAGTCCGCGCTCCTCATAGAGCAGCGAGAGCTAGACGATAAAATCAAACTGGGTCAGGAACAGCTCAAGTGCCTGATGGAAAGCCTCCCCACAGACTTCACGCCCAGGGATGCAACAGCAGCAGCTGCCCTAGCTGCAGCACTTGCTACCTCTGCCGGGGTCAGTGGTAAAACACCTCCAGCGGTCTCTTCCTCACTCTAACCTTTCCCAGGTGGACCTGGGATACAGTCCTCCCGCTCGGGTCTATTTAATCCAAGTACTTGGCAGATGGTTCTCTACAAAGACAATGGACAGAGACAGGTTTACAACAAGATTTTAATGAAGGAAAAAATAGCAATAACAAAGGTTTTATTTTCCTTTCCTTCCACCTCTGCTTCCTGGAAACTTAAATCAATGTGGAGGGAAATCTCYTCCTGCCAGAGATGAGGAAGAGTCTCACGAGAATTAAACACATTACCTTTAATAAAAAACATGACCTCTTCTCTTCCCTCCCTTTCCTGCCTACCTGGCACCTCATTAAATAATGAAGGATCTAAAAGAATGAAGCCTTAAAAATAAAACCAACCCATTCAACTGAACATTATTGATATTTATATTTTTTAAAGAACAAGACAGAATGTGTAAGTTTTTGTACATACTCTAATCAGTTACTTGATTCTACTTTGTTCTGTATGTAGAAAAGACATTTAATTTTGTATTTTGTGAAAACCTTAACAAAAAGAGGGAACCCCAAAGATAGATAGTCATGCATTAGCTTGGAACATCTCTTCGTGGTTTTGTTGCTGTTGTTGTTGTTGTTTTTTAATATAATAAAGGGCTACCAGAAGAAGCTTCAACCTGTTTCAACACATGCTGAATATACCATTAAGTGGCCTTGTGAAGGAGATTTTGACCAGGAGAACACAGTCTTTCCTCTTCTGGATTGTGTGATCCACTGATTCTGGAGTTTAAGCACACTTTTATGAGAACCTGCATCTCAGGAGTCCAAGTTAGCATGAAGTAACGAACTCAGGTCTGGACTCACTGCGGGAGCGTGGGGGAAGTCTTTTGAATAATCTAATTCATGATCTGTGTTACTGTTGCAGCCTGAATGCATTTCTGTGAGATGTGAGAGGGCTCTCTAATGACATTATTTATAGGCCCGTTTTTGTGAAGGGATGAGGTACACTAGGACTTTTTTCACACAGCAATACCTCATTTGTCTGAACCCACTTCATCAGAAATTATTTTACAAGCTAGAAGAGGCATTAACTTGAAATCTGATATTCCTTTCCTACCCACAGAAATCATGCACATGTAATGATAATGTTGTGCACCCTGGTTAGATAGACAAGAGCCTACCATAAAGACTATTGGATTATTTCCTAGTCAGGGCAACCTGGAGTAACTACATTTGCCTGACTGAACTTTTACCGTATCAACTTACCAAGTGCTGGAGGATTGCTGCCAGCTTGCAGTCAGCAAAGCAGATTGGGGCAGACTCCCTTTTTCTGTATGGAACGTGCTTTCCTCTCTAATGAGCTGCATCGCCGTTTAAACAAAATGGCTAGAAGCTGCATGAACAGATTACCACCACAGCTGATGAGCCAGATTCGGGTCATCTCTCTTCTAACCTTGCAGACATTTCCTGCTGCAGCAGCGATTCAAGCTTCTCCTTTCTCCAGGGTGTTGCATTGTTCATCCCATCCTATCTTGCCACCAGGACCAGAGCAGAGATTTTAGTCATGTAGTTTTTAAGTCCATTTGTTTTGAATTTCAACTCTAGCATGTGACTGAAAACTACAACATTCATTGCTTTCAGTGCTGGTTTCAAAGCCCCTTTTTTTTTAATAGCTCACATCATAGCTCTTCCACGGGCAGCTTGGCAGACTAAAGAAAATGCCAGTGCCCTTCTGTCATATCAAGCATCAGTTCTCCAATACGCAAAAGAACATCTACCTGCTTTTGTAATGCTTTTTGAAGCAGCAAGCCAATTACTTGTGATGACAGCAAACATATCCTTTTCATTACTTCTGACCTTGAATGCTGTTCAGGCTCATACAGCATTTCATGAGAACCCTAAGCAGGGGAACTGATTTTTATGCCTCAATAGCTGAATCAAAAACAAAATTGGAGGGAAAAGTATTTTTGGGGTCGCTCAAGAATAATTATTTGTTTGAGTGGAGTTTCAGGAAAACAGTGGGGCGAGCTGTTTCAAGCCAATCAAAACATTTAATTTGTCCTAAAAAAAAATCCTACACAGTATTTCATCTTAGTTTATCATATTTAAAAGTTGTTTTCATTTAGGTTTTTTTTTTACAGCCACCCTTCCATCCTACGCTTACCAAAACAAATCAGAAAGACTTGGCAAATCTGGCGGGCTTTTGTGAACAGCTTGAGACCGGCCAACAGTGCATTTTCCATTTCGTAAGTTCTTTCCTGAGAAAGAAATTCCTGCAGTCTACCCTCAGGCCAGGAAGAGCCTCCCATCCAAGCGTGGTCTGCCTGTTTGCTCCGGGAACCAGCACTGACTTCAGGGGGAGCGCCTTGGGCTGCACACGCTGCGAGGTCCAGCCACCTTCGCCCACACGGGATGCACGATTGACGGCAATCGTCACTCTGCGTGCCAGCGTTACGCTGCAAGTCAAGTGTTTCCAAGTGGCGGGCAGTCAGCCAGCCTTGTGGTGGTGGTATATAAGGCTTTACTAAATAGCGTGTAAAACAGTTTCTTTTGTCAGGTTTCCAGCTAAAAATTTTGAGGTTAAGGGTTCATGGTGGTTTACAGGAAATTCAGATGTTTGGCACGGCTCTGTGGTCCCGCCAGTTTGGGGGTTGATGATGAAAGTCCTACGTGTGCTCCCACTGTACACACAAGCATCAGCTAATGAGGCAAGTGATAGTTACTTACATTTTTGTAACAGCTTAGATCTTCAGGTGGAAAATGAGTTAAAGCCCATTTTTCTGTTGTAAGCGCTTGTAAGTTTATCATTAGGGAAACAGTCTTTGCACAACAATTGCTCCCCTAACTGCAAGTTTCGGTAAGTTTGGTAGAAGCACATCTTGACATGTACTCAAAGGCAATTAAACATTGGCCAAGCCAGTAGATTTACTTCGCAGTGCCTTTGCCAAAAGTGCCATTGCTCCTTATCCTGCCTTGCTTTTCTCTTGTGTTTTTAAAACTAGAGTATAATGGAAACTCACTTCCCAGAGTGATGACATGATTTCATGGGACAGGAATACCATGGACAGAATTTTACACTTACTGTCTAGTCCTTGTAAACTTACTGAAACAACAAATCTGAATTTTGGGTCTGGCTACATGAGATTTTTAGATCTGAACCTATTAGGTATKTGGCTGCAGTGGAGAAAACGAGTAAGCTAGATACAGCGAGCGTGATTTGCATTGCTACCCCTTCCCCAAAATGCAGTGTCTTGTGCATCCCACAGCTGGGGTATTTCCCCTTGCAACTGCAGCAGGGGCTAAACATTACAGCATGTTAAAAACAAATGATTCAAAACACATCTTGCAAAAAACAGTGGTTCTCAACTGGTGAGCATTTTTGCTAAAAATGAGCATTATTTTTATAATTGAAACATCTATTTGGGATACTGGAATGGAATAACCTACCTCCCACCCTGCCGTGGGGACAGAGGCACTGGCTGAGTTCACCGGCCAGCCTGTGTGGCCTCCCTCTGTAGGTGACAGTGGATGAGACTCCTCCCCAAGTCAGTTCAGAGTACCTGAGTCAAGCGCCTTCTCCAAAGCGGTCTCCGGAGAAGTCCGTCGACTGTCGAAGGATCCTGCGACAGTTACCTGGCCCGTTCAGCTGGCTACGGTTGATGCCTAGCACAGGGTGAAGTGTGCATGAGTATACATGTAAGGACACTAGTAAGGACAAAGCAGTTACACTTTTGACATACATTGTCAAAGTAAAAGCTAGTTGTACAAAAGCAACGGGGTGCCTCATTGCCTGTTATGTTATGTTGCGTTTGCACATTACAGTTAGGAACATAGCATTTTCCCWGTACTGTCTCACTCACTTGGGAATCTGGATCTCTATTCTGCTTATTTATTTTCTGTGCCTTTCTGGCTTAGGATGTACACCTCTGCAACTAAAGGATATTACTGTGTTATCTGCCTTCTCCACATTGTCCATTCTCACTCTTAGTTAACATCTCACTTGCAGAGAAAACTTCCAGTTTACCCAGTGCTACTGGCTTTTGTCTTTGAGGCCAGTCAGAAAAGGCATAGGGAAGAGAGTGAGACTGTATTTTTTCCTGAGTCAGCATTCCTTAAATTGTTATCTACAATTTTCAGCCAGTTTCTGAGGGACCTCTCAGGAAAAAGGCAGATAGATATAAATCATTGTTCCACAGCCTCCTTGCTCAGGCTGTAGCCTTGGCACTAGAGAGCTGGGGTGCACTTTTCCTGGGCTTTGAAAGTAATCAAACTACACTGCTGTCAGAGCACCCAGACCCAGCACGGGGGAACAGAGGAAGATGGAGACATGCACTTGCAGCGTGATGCTGTCTATTGTGCAGGATATTGAAGCAGGTCTTTTAAACCTAGCTCTCAGTAAGTACTCACGTGCTTTTAGCAACATGCTGCGCCTACAGTCTGCTCTGCCATGCCGTGCCATGTGATATAAGCACTGTGAAAGCCTAGTCATCCGACTTCTTACTATTTGCCTTTTTTTATCAGAGCCCTTGGGCAATTGATGGTCACAAGGAATTCACGTCAGATGCTTTCCTCAAGACTAAATCTATAGTAAAGAGTGTTTACATGCTAGGGTCTGTTGGTTGTAAGTTTATACTCAAGATCTTTTGTGAAGGTTACCTCTAAAATCGGTCAAACACAGAGCACCAAGCAGTTTATGCATCAGGCCTGATCCATCATCTCTACAACTCAGCTGCTGTCATGATTGTTTAGACTGGTAATTAAGAGAAACAAGCAAACCAAACTGGATAGCATTTCATACTCACTCCCCACAAATCCTGAATATCAGCATTAGCAGTGACTTGTCATTTGCAAAATGGGAAACAGCAAGCTTTTCATAGGAGAGCCCATGCTTTAAATCGGTATGAGCGAACTAGCGGCACATCTAGAGACCCGATCCCCAGGTTTCTCCATGCCTTATTCARCCATCCACCAAGCCAGCGTTTACATCTGGGCTTGATTCACCTAAGAGCTGTTTCTTCCTTTATATCTCCTCCAGAGGGGACGCATGCTGACCGTGGCATGGCATTACGGTTTGGCGGCGTTCCTACAGGACTGCCGCTCATGCCTTTGGACGTAAACTAAGTGCCATACACCTCTTGCGTATTACAGGGTTTTTCTAGCAATGCKTTACTGAACAAACATCGTTTGCGTTGTGCAACTGAATGTATTTATGTGGCCAGAGTGGTCTCAGTCTAGGAGACTGTCCTCTCCTGCCTGGTTTGGCCAGACTCTGCTGTCCCTCTTSAATACAAACTCCAGAAATAGGCTGAATTCAGGGTATCAAGTAGTCCAGAAGGTGCTTGCCAGACGCTTATACGCATGCAGCTTATGCTTCTCCAGCTGTAGCTCTGGCTTTTGTGCAGCTTGTTGCGCGTTAGTGGTAAAAATCCTTGCAGAGAATCTGCTTTCTCGTTGCCCATTGCAAGATGGCGGGGAGCTGGCGCCAGCCGGGGTGGGGTGTCAGCACAGCTCCGTCTGGATTAGGATTTGGGATTAGGAAAAAGGGTTCATTTTCCACTACACCATAAAGAAAACATGGTGCATGTGAGCTAGGCAGCTGAGCAGATAGCCTTCAAATGAAACAAGAGAAGCCAGCAGTATTTCTTTTGTTCATGTTCGTTTTAGCACTAAATGAATTTTTAGGACTGAAATGCAAAAAAAGAAAAAAAAAACCAAAACACATAATTCAGCTGGGGAGAATAAAAGCTGGTGAAAGCGTGACTGAATACTGAGGAAACTGCTTACGAGGGACCCACTTTTGCACAGCTTGTCGTGCGCCAGGTGTTTTGCTGAGCTAAAATAAGATTGTGATTAAAAAAAGGATCCGGGCAAGCTTAGAAAGGATGGCATTTGAAAATAAGAAGCCATCGCTGGAGGTTTTGGAGGAGAAAGTGGCTTTCTGCAGCAGTTTCTCTTGGCTCTCCAAAGTGGTTTTGCGGCAGGCGCCATTTTACCTCACGAAGGGGCCGGGCGGGGCCGCCCCAACCGCCTCCAACCGCCTCGCCATCTGTCGCTGCCGCACGCTGCTGCACGCCCGCTGCCCCCTCCCCCCCAGCACCCATCCCTCACCAAAATCTCCAAAAATGATAGCAGGGCTTGCTGCCCACCCCTCCAGGTGTGTTTTTACAGTTAGCACCTGTGGGGTAGTCAGGGCTAACGAGCGACAGCGGGGCTCGTGAGCAGCCGGCCAGGAGCTCACACACAAGGCACCGCAGAAGGATGCACACCTCAGCCTGAAGCCTGCTGAGAAAAGGTGAGTACATATATATTTTTATACATTTTTTCCCTCATGTGGGAAGGCTTTGCAGCCTGTGCCTGCCTGCTTGCACCCACTGTGGAGCAGCTGGGTTGGGGTTGAGGGGGAAAAGTGTCCCAGTTTGTTGGAAAACAGGGGCTTTGGGGGTTTAGTTTCCACAGGGGTTTCCTCAGAGGGAGGGCCCCGGCATGCGGGGACATGACGGTGCACATATCCAGGGGGTTTCAGCATGGCGTGCAGGCCCAGTGGTGTCCCCCAGTTGCATGGCAGGACTTGCCCTCATCCCTTGGCTCCTGTCCACAGGTAGCTCACCATGGTCTGTACCTGTCTGACACCAAGGGCCTGGTATCCCATGCCAGCAGCACCCAGCCTTAGGCTCAGACCTCCATCACGCTACAGGAAAGGGGAATTGTGTGGTTAAGGTTTCCCATGCTCTGCACCAGAATGGGGGGCTAGTTATCAGGTAATGCAGCTTAGGGTTTGAGTCTAACTTTCTGAAAGTAAGTGACAGAAGTTCCCTTTGGTTTATACATGTTGAAACCGGCGCCAAGGGATCAGGAGGTGAAAGAACATGTCTGTCAGCACATGGCAAAGCTGGCTGGTGGTCACCTTTTCATTTTATACAACAGATGTCGGTTAATTTCTTACATCTATTGTTTGGAAGAAATTGTCTTGCACCTTTTTTGCTTGTAAATTCCAGTGGCAAGTGACCCAGCTGGCTTCCCATGCCCCCCCACAACCTGGATCACCCATCGACTTACCCCAGCACTCTCCTTCCCCACACTGCACGTACTTAGATCACGCACACTTTCTRGGTGCACAGTGTCCTGCAACTGTCTTTTGAGGCAGTGCTGAACAGTGTCACATGCATGTTTGTGTAGCTACAGAGTCACTTGGGTGGCCTATTTCTGTCAAGTGAAGTTAACATGAACTGCTCAGGGAGAAGTTTTTTTTTGAGAAGACAAAGCTGCTGGTCTGTCTTAGCCATCACTCCTCTTTTAGGTCCCGCGTGAGATTTTAATTCCCATCACATCTACTGTTTCCAAACAAATCTCTTCTGCAATTGGGTATTTGTTCTCCTCATCCTAGACATGAGGTGATAACATACATCRCTTAATTTGTGTACATAGAATCATTTAGGTTGGAAAAGACCCTTAAGATCAAGTCCAACCATTAACCTAGCACTGCCAAGTCCACCACTAAACTAGGTCCCTAAGCACCACGTTTACACATCTTTTAAATACCTCCAGGCATGGCGAATAAACTGCTTTCCTGGGCAGCGTGTTCCAGTGCTTGACAACCCTGAAGAAATTTTTCCTAATATCCAATCTAAATCTCCGTGTTATAACRCAAAGCCTGACAGCTGTTTTGCAGGGTTTTCACAGTCCCCTTTTCCCTCGCCATCATAGTGTAAGGAAATAAAGTGGTGCAGCTTTGATTCCTGGTGAATAGCCAGGGATGGACGCAGAGTACAGATTAGCAAACTTGCAGGATACAGCAAATGCATCCCTCTCAACAGGGATCAGTGTTGTTACCCCCCCCACCTCAGTGTTCAGGCAACCAAGGGGCAGATTCTTCCTGTAGGCTCTTGTGGGGATGTGTTGCAGGACCGAAAGACTGACTACACAGAATGCAGGATTTAAATATTTAAAAAAAAAAAAAAAAATAAGGAAAAGAAAACCCACATTTAGGCCATGCTGTGGTGCTTTCTGCTCCTCCCCAAAGCAAGCAGGGCTCAGGGTCCTCCCAGAGGTACTGACAAGCTGAGTTCACCACGCACTTCTAGGAGAGCATACTTGGCAGGGACAAGCCCTGCTTTTGCATTCACTGTGACCCCTCTGCCTGCAGCAGGGTGCAGCRTTCTTGCTTTCCTGATCACTCTAGCAGAAGAGAAGTCTTGTATCACTCTAGGAGCCAGCCCGGGCACTCTGCATTTACTGTGCCTGTTTACCCGTGTCACTTATAGGAACAGGAGTATTTATAGCTCTGGGACATGGGAGAACAAAACTCAAGAGGCAGGAAGTGCTGGCAAAGGCATGCTTCCTTCCTACCCTTTCTCCTGTTTTGTGGTCTCTGTAGTGGTAGCTGCCAGTGTTAGAAAGCAGGATAAGCCTAATTAACTGATGTGGAAAGTACAAGAGGGGGGKGGCCCCCGTGAAGGCACTGTTTGTACCCTGAGCATAGCCATCAGGAACACTTCTGGCTAACCTACCTAGAAATCAGGGTTTTGCCAGCTTAACAGGCAAAAATGTCATCAGCTCTACTCTTGTCGGTGCCAACAGACACATACCTCATCTAATCAGGGCAGCCAGGAACAGAGACAGCAGAGGGACCAGCTGTAAGCTCCCCTGTGCCTCTGCAACATAAGGGCCTCGTACTTTTTAAGTGCTTGTACACTTCATCATTTAGGTTACCTTCAGTCAGATCATGTAACACAGGGATAGAGGGGGAAACAAGACAAGAGCCATCCTCTTCTTGCCAACGCCCCACCCCAAGTACAAATAGCCTTCTAAAAAAAAAATCTCAAGACTCATTTGACAAGGCAAAGCATCTGCAAGACTCATCTCATCCTTTGCCTAGTAAACACATCCTATCCTCTAAAAACTAACATCCTATCTCTGTAAATAACACAGTATATGCAGGACAGGAATTATAAGCACCATTATCCGTGCCCCTGTCAGTGTCCAATGACATAGTCCTGCAGCACGGCCAGGCTCCTGCCACACAGGGTGTATGCTMTCTCTGACCTACTCCCACACAGGAGATGGGTTACAGCAACCCCTTCCCCGCTCTCCCAGCAGGTGCATAGTGGAAACTTGTGCTGAACTTTGACACTGCAGCAGAGCCCTTTGGTGTTCCCCAGAGACACATACTTCCCCACAGGGACAGGTGCCCAGAAAGCCTCCTTATTTGCGCACCAAGTCCCTCACTATCATTAGCTGCATCAGCTCTGGAGAACAAAGAGGAAGGGGAAGCGCCCTGTCTATCCACAGTCACCATGTCTGTGCCCACAGGGTGACAGGCAAGACACAGCTACAACTCATGCCCTTCTGGCAGAGCTGCAAAAAGGCCTCCATAACAAGGGTTATCAGACAGCAGAGGGTCTACCCTCCAAAGCAAATCCCCCCATCACTCATGGGGATGCCTAGCTCTGGGGCAGCTGCTGCAGTACAGATAGCGTTACTGACACACAGCAACTGTGCTGACATGAAGGCAACAGGCTTGCAGCCTGCCAGCCACGCCATAAAAAGCCTTCAAATGGCTGAAATACTCTGCAGAGTGGTATTGCCCCTACCCAAGCAGCTGGCCCAACTGCTCAGCTATTCAGAGGAGCAGCAAACACAGCCCTGGTCTAGAACAGCCCTGCTGAGAGAGATTAGCCAACAGGAGTCAAATTCCACCACTTCAGCAGCATTTGGCTAAGGAAGACCTCACCAGCACAGTCAGTTACCAGCTGAGCTGCACTGGGGCAGCACTGTTGGCTTCAGTAGTCACAGAGCCAGCCCCCAAACCTGGGCAGCCCGCCCAGGCTCCCAACTCTCCACAGCAGGCAGGAATTCTTTACCTTTCATCAGGTCCTCAAATGCTGCAGCAGTCCCAACTTGAACCCTGTCTTGGGTAGGCATGGATAGCAGGAGCTAGGGAATAGCAGTAGCAGACACACTCCAAGGCATTGCACTAGCAGAGCAAAGAGGTTGTAAGCAGAAGGGACCGTTTACTAAGCTTTTTCTTTTCTTCTTGGTCTGCCTATCTGCAGCTAATTGTGCTTGGTGCACTCGGGATTTAATACCTCTAGTAGCCCTGTTTGATACAGACCTCAGGCTGCATCTGGAGCTTAGCAGCCAAATGACACTGACCCACAGGCTGCTACAGGGCTTGTCACCCATACCTGCGATGTTGCTAAGCCACTGACTTGGTAGTACAACATGATACTGGGTCTCTGACAGTGTCAAGACCACAGTTCATGAAGCAGCACAGACAGCCTGGATCCTCTCAAGACCTCACTCCTAAGCTTTCTGTCAGGCTTCACCTTACACTCCATGTCTTTTCCCCTAGAAAGCTCAGTTAGCCTGACCTGCCTGCTCTTCCCTACTCCTTAAGTACACTACTGCCAGCCTGCAGTGCACCCAACTGCTGAGCATGTTCTTGGAAAGCAAAGCTATTTGCAAGAGCACAAGCCATGCCCTGTTCCCTGTCAGTCCCCCATCCCGAGCAAGAAGATGTGAGCAGGACTTCTTGGTCAGAGATGGCACAACACACGCCCAGCATACACTTGCGTGAGCTTCCGTGGCTGGGACTAGTCCCAGAGTTTAGAAACCAAACAGCCAGGGACCACTCACTGCAGCAAACAGGGTCAAGGGAGCAACTACTACTAAGGCAGCTTTTTTCACAGTAAATCATGCTTTGCCTGGCGTGTAGTCTAACTCAGTACCAGCTGCAAGGCCACAGTTTAAGTAGGCACACAGATGGATACATACCCCCTTCCCACTGCCCACCCCTGTAGCACACACAGGAGCAAGCAGATTAGAGCAGAAAACAGCAGAGGAAGCAGCCATTGCAAGTTTGGGTTTATTTCACTACGCAGGGGGGAGAAAAAAAAAAAAAAAACAAACCAAGCTATAGCTGTTCACAGAACTTAATGGCTTTGACTTTAAAGTCACCCTCCACAGCCAGGTATTCAATTTTCTCCATGCCCAGCCGATTAGGGAACTGGAACTCCGCCTCGGGCAGCTTCACCGTTGCCTCCGTTTCGTTGAAGGAAATGCCAATCTGTGGAGAGCCACAAGAAGGAAGGCTAACACATCACAGCTCACAAGCATCACTCCCCACTACCTCCAGTCTGCAGGCAGAACAGATGAGGTGGCTGCCGGTGTCAAGGCCACGCTCACTAGCTCAGCCTCCTCCCTGCCCAGCAGAGGCATGGAGAGGAAGAAGCTTGTTTGCTCTGCCCCAAGGTCAGCTCCAAGCCTTTGCAACAAAGGGATAAGACAGACCCAGTCTGAATCTCAGGTCAATGTTTTAATTGCTCTTACTTGTGTGGCTTGCTAAGGAAGGCCAGAGTGGAGCACTTAACACATCTGAGCTGTTGGGCATTGACTTGAGCAGAGCAGGTCTAGACAGCGGGTTGACTTTAGCTGCCAAACTCTTCCCCTGTTGCTTAGTCCCCTTTCCGTGCCTGCTCCTTTTCCACCACAGAGGTACAAGGCAGCATTAAAAAGCTGTGCCCTTGGCCCATTAGTGCTCTGTGCCAGGGCCTTGCACACACCCCTGGGGCCTCACCTCGATCTTGTCGCCGTGTTGGAAGGGAAAGTCAGCCTTCCTGTCCTCCTCACCCCACGTGCCATCCTCCTTCGAATTGCACACAATGGTGTTGACATCCCCGTGGCAGTCGAAGCGGGGGTTGAAATGCAGCATGAGGGTGCTGCTGTCCTTCCCTACGTTCACAGCAAACCTGGGGAAACAGAGAGGCAGTGCAAAGGAGGTGCCTGCACAGCAGCTCCAGCTACCCAGTGCTGACAAGCTGAACACAGCAGGAGCTCAGGCTTCCCCCAGTGCCACATCAATCCATTCACCATCTCCTCACTCACCCTTTGGCATCCGACAGGATCTTCCCTTTGACCTTGATGCACTCACCAGGCTGGATGTCCAGCTGAGTAACGACCAGTCCCTGCAGAGCCAAACCACAGGAGTTAGTCTGTCCCAAGGGAAGCCYACCAGCAGTGCTTGGGCCAAGGCACAAACCAGCTCTGGCAGACCCAACGTATTTGCAGTTTCATGCTAGAGGAAGGGTTGAGTCAGGCCAGCTGTCTGTCTCAGCCCTCTGCCAGGGAATCTTAGTTCACAGCCCCCACCCTGTTGGGGTCTCCCACCCCACTAAGCAACATAAGCTGACAAGGAGGTGATTCAAGCCAGCGTAACAAACATAGGGTACAGGCACCGATTTACCAGCTGCTACGAAAGACATCCTTGCCGGCAAGCTTGCACCTTCAAGTCAGCAGTGGCCAGAGCCATTAGCATGGATTAACATTAGTTACAAAGCTTTTCTAACACTAGGTCTGTCCCCCTTCCCTAGGTGGGTCTCCAAGCGACAGGAACCACCAAAATGTTTCTTGTCTTGACTTAAAGCAGCCTACACACAAAGAGAGGGCTCAGTGGAGCCCACTTCTGGCTGCAGCCCAGTAAAGCAGAACAAACACCCCCCTGGGAAGCTCCTGCTGCAGAGAAGAGGGCTTGATCCTTTCCTCGGAGCCAGGTTATTCACTCCCCCAGCCGCATACCCCCAAAATAGCACTTAACATCACCAGCCTCCCTCAGCTAAGAGGAAGATGCTGTTTGGTGAGGTCAGGCATAACTCAAATCATGCTTTGCTGCCTGTGCTCCAGGCCCAGGTGCAACAATGCTGAGCTCCACTTAACCACATACCAGACAGGGCAGGGAGACTAACTTCGTATTAGGTGTATTGTTTACTTGGGCTAGTTCTCCTTGCCTAGCTCGGGCAGGCCCATGCCCAGCAGCTGCCAGCTGCTCTGGGGCTCACTCCTCCTCTAGGACTGCCACCCAGCCCCAACGGTGCTTGTCCTTGTGCCTACTCCTTGCTCTGTCCACAGCACAGACTGCTAAGGTCAGATTTCCCCCAGTCACTAAACCGCTTATCGTCATGGCACTAACGCTGCTTTCTGGCTCTATGACTAGTACAGTGCTGGAGCGCAGCCTGAAACACAGCCTCAGTGCCCAGGGGGTCTTTCGAGGAAAGAAAAGTTAGGGGGGTAGGGGTAGGTCAGAATACACTGCCGTCCCGCTTTCCTCTGCTGTTGCATTAAGAGTTAGCCCAGTCCTGTACCCAAAAGGCATTTTTCCAGAAGGAAAATACAAAGTTTAAGGAAAAAAAGTATAAAGGATATTCCAACTGTAGAGTTGCAAATGGTCCCCAACCTTTAGAGTACTCAAAGATATAAACATGCATTTGAACAGCTTCCCCACTTAGATAACATGCTAGAGAAGAGGAGGAGAAGAATAATGGCTGGTCAGCCCTAACCATTCCTCCCACAGCCATATATCAGCCCAGCATTTCCTCTCGGCTAATTCTTTTCTCCTCCTACCTCTGGCACCAAGCCCAAAACCCACACGCAACCAAACCCTAGTCCTGCTTGGCACACCGCTCCAGCTTGAAGAAGGCACTCACTTGCTCCATGCTGCAGACACCAGCCCCACCAGACAGGACACCCCCGAGCCCCTGCTCCACAGCCCAGCGTGACTCAGCACTGAGCTCCCGCAGCTTAAATCACTTGGGCAGGACCATCACATGATGGAGGGGGAGTGAAGAAGGGGATCAATTGCAGCTGTTTGGAGCTGGAGCTTTCCCAGCCATTTAAAGTGGGCAGCGGGAGATCTCTATTGATACTGTTCTTTGCAGGCAGGATGTGTATGATTTTAAAAGCTAGTGATTGTTTGCTTCTGCGTGATCCTAGAAATCCTTACTGTAAGCTCTTCTAGTTGCTATGCAGTGTATGTTGGCTCTTATCCCGGGAGCCCGAGCATGGCTCTGTGCCTGCAGCGAGGTGGCTGCTTTTTGTTAAGTGATCCCTGTCTAAAAACAGGGTTGGAGTCCTCGTGTTACTGCTGCAAAGTGACTGCCTCTGAGAATATGTGTGTACGCATCCTCCCAGCCCAGCCTCATGCCTGCAAGGAGCCTGGGMTGACGGGAGCCCCTGGGTACAAATCACCACTACTTGCAGTTAAATAAAACCCAAGGGTTTGTTATGTTCTATGCCAGCATTTTAAAAGTGCCTGAAAGTTAACGTTGTTTGTGTGGGGCACTACGAGATGTGAGAATTCAGGCTGCAGCTTTTGAAAAGTAGCACGTTCCATTCCAGTTGCAAAAGACTCCAGAGGGAAGAGAGAAATGCTTTGTTAGCGGAGGAAGAGGCCAGGCAGGGCTGAGTGCAGCCGGCAAGAAAGGAGGCTGCTTTCCCAGCTAGTCCCCAACGCCTGCTTTTCCCCTTTACTATGTCCCTTAAAAGTGCACAGCATCGCTGCCCCGAGGGTCTTTGCAGGGAGAGCAGCTGCGGTGCTTTGTGGGTCTGTGTGACTGGATCAGCTGGGTGCCGCTTGTAGCTTTGGATTGGCTTTAGCAGGGTCCTCAGGCCTCTGTGCCTCAGTTTCCCTCACACATGAAGTGACATTCATGACATGCAGCTTCACAATCCCACTTGTAAAACTTCAGTCAGAGCTGCTATATAAATGCAGCGTGCTACTTGTTGGTTAAGCCACGACTAGCCTGTGAGATGATACCTATCTGCAGATAACTTTAGGAAGGGCTGTACAGGGCAGCTTACGAAACAGCGCAGGAATTTATGGCTAGGTAGCAGGAAGAAACATGCTGCCCCGCAGGAGGCTGCTGGAACTTCATTAGAGCGTGCTTGCTGTTACACGAACAGCATCCTGACTCCTGACACCATCCTTTGCCCCAGATCTCCCCCATACTCATTTCTGAACATTCACGTGGCATTTCAGCATCCCATATGACTCCGGGTGAATCAAAGCTGAGCTGCATTTGAACTAGAAAGTCACAAGCCTGAATTGGAGCCCTGTGACTGGGGTGTATAAAAGGGCAAAATGCTGACTGAAAGTACTACAGGGAAAATCCCGCACATGCTCTGGCCTCCAACTAACTCTCTGGCCATGCTACGCACGCGCAAGAGCCACGCTGAAGTCGGGAGTTAACTGCAGGAGCAGAGTTGGTGCAGGTAGCAAACGCCATCGAGAGCAGGCCCCTCCACGGAGAGTTCGGAGAAAGCCCGAGTAATTCCACCTTAAGTTTGCCCCAGTCTCTAGCGTGATGTTAGCTGGGATCACGTGTTATAGATAGGCTTTAGGCCCCTGCTTTCTGCGCGCCTGAGTTACTGTGCAGTTGTTCCCCTGTTCGCTGCCACGTGTGAGGGGTTGAGCAAATTCTGTTCGGTCGGTTGGGTTTTTGTCTTTGTTTTCCATTCAGCTCTGTGAAATCCCTGGAGACTTCTCTCCTCCTTTCAGTGCTGCAGTGTTTCTGGAGACAGAGCTGCTGGCGAGGGGAGTTGGGGTGCTGGGGCCGTGCAGTGCCGTAGCACCGGCCACTCTGACTCCCCTTCTGAAATGCACATTTCTTGTGAGCTGCTTTTTTGCCCTGAAGTCTCCCCCTTGGACCCTTTCGTTCAGACAGGGAAATTACCTTTCTAATAATACATGGAGACTGCACTGTTTGTTTTCCTTGAGTGCTCTGCACTGGCAGCCTAGTTGGTTTAGCAACAAACCCTTTGGTCTTGCCCTTGATTTAAAGCACTCCTGGTCTTACGCCCTGTGAAATCAGTGAAGTGTTTATTTTCAGACTACAATGCTGAGATGCCCAACTGCTCTCCATTTTTGCTGGGGATTAAAGCCAGTAGTGGGGAGGCAGAAGAAAGAACATCTTCCCTTTTGCAGCCTCCAGTGGGAAGAAGTGGGAGAAAATTCCCCAGTGGGTCTCCTTCCCTTTCAGAGAGTTTGTAGAGAGAGACAGACTGCAAAGAGAGGCCACGCTTCCCAGCCCCACCCCATCAGGCGTGACCCCAGCCCCTCTGCACATGATGAGGGGGAGGACACCTTGTACTGCCTGCAGAGAAGGGACTCAGCCCCAACGCGCTCTGCTTCCTGATGGGATGGGAGTTTTGTGCCTAAGGAAAAACGTAAAGCAGGCAGGCAGAGGATTAGCGTGTGCTTCAAAGGCCTGGCGGGGAAAGAGGGAGATGCCGCCCTATGCAAGCCACTCTTGCCCCCTGGGACCAGCAGGTGATGTTCTGAGAAGAAACCCTGGGCAGGAGACAGAATGCAGAGAGAAGCCCAAGTTAGCTTTATCTGGCTTGTAGCAAGGGATTGCAATATGTACTGGCCCTGAGAGAGAATAGTTGGGATGCATACAGTGTACGTGTTCCTATTTCCAGGAGTTACTGCTCTCTCACATGCTCTTGGGGAAGAGTGTTGCACCCACCAGGCAGTTCCGGCAGAAGCAGGGAGGTAAGAGTCATCTCCTGCTCATCCAGAGGGTGATGCCCAGAGGAATTTTCCCCTCTGGGGAGAATTAAGGGTGCCGTCCCAGCACCTGGCCTTGCAGGCTTGCTTGAGGACATGGGGCCCTGCCCAGCATCAGGTCCCCAGCCCAAACTCTTAATTCATCTCTTGATTTTCCCCGGCTGAAGCCAGACAACTGGCTGGTCTGATTTTCTCGTAACTCCTAGAAATGCCCCAGATTTGCTTTAGAAAAATGTAAATACCAACAGGATGCGGCATGCTGATTGTTACTCTTTTTAATCTTCCACGAGAGAAAATACACCCTAGCCCTCGGCAAGTCATATCCCTGGCCAATCGCTCCTGTCATTAGAAGTGGCTTACCCCTGTTTTTGGAAGGCCTAAGAACATACCTCTGCTGCTGGCTAACTCAAGGACTATATGGTATATTCTCTAGCCTGCGTGACACGGGGTGCAGAGGCCAGCGCAGCTGGCTCTTCAGTATCTGTGCCTGGTTTGTGTTGCACTGAACCCACACACACTGAAGAGTTGTTGCTGCTACATATCCCAAGTTATTTGTTGCTGTAGCTGAGAAAGAGGCCCCACTTCTTGCTGAAAGAGCAAATAGTAGCTTTCTCCTCCTTCGGAGATGGCATCTGGCCTCATCTCCAGCACAGCAATACTGTACACGTGCTTCCCTGGGAGGGCACCGCTGCTTCAACCATCGCCCCGGTGGGAACACACACCTGAATCGCTTAGGCTGGCAAGGGAGGCAGAAAAACTGCTCCAATTCATTTTCATTAGTGCAAGGATTTTACTGGTAAAATAATGACAAGAAACACTCCTCGCCCTTTTCTACTGTGAGCTAAAGCTTACGGTTTGCTGCAAGTTAGGGATTTTCTTTGCACTTTCTTTAGGGAAGATTTGTTCTTGTCTCTGTAAGTTCATTCTCAGTTCCTCAAGCAAAGAGTGCATCTTTCTCTTGCACTGTCTTYAGGGAATATTTGTGTCAACGCTGTCTGGATGGGATCCTGGTCTCAGCAATAGCCCCTGGTTACTCTTGCAGCCTRAATATTATGCTGTTACAGCATAATAGATATACACATTATATGTATATACCCCCACACAAGGCTGTTTTCTACCTCTTAGAATATCTGGGGACTTTAACTTAAGCAATCCTCTGTTACTGCTGTTGATGCGTCCCATTCTTCTTGTTTCTCCTGTAGCATATTAATTTGTCTCATCCGAGAAGTTTCTGCCTTTTTGCTTGAGTAGTCATAACCCCCTGAAGAGCTTGATGGAACCCAAAGGTCCCTTGYGTGGCTGGCTAAAACAATGCTCTCGCCACCATGGTATCTTCCAGCCCTATGCTATCCATGGGGGAAACTTCAGGGTTGGTCTGGAGACCACAAGGGAGTAGAACCCGACTCCCACGAAAAATCCTTAGCCTGCTCCTGAAAGACAAAGCATGAGTCAGGAGCCACAGTCCAACTTGGCAGGAGGTTGAGAGGCCCTCCCAAAGCCTGCAGGCACTGAGCCTCCCAAAGCACTGCTTCAGAGGGAAGTTTGTGCCAGGAAGAAGGGCTGAAGGTCCAGTCCACCCTGGATGCCAGCTGGGGTTGCATGGCCACATGTCACGACAGCATTTTTATCCCAGAGGGTTTCCTGATTGCAGCTTTCCCTACTTTAAAAGGGAAGCACCTCTATTCCAGGTTAATTATAAATTAAGTTAATTATAAAGAACTTCTTGCACTATCTCAAAGTGATGAAAGGCATTTGCTGATCCCTTCAGTGGGATTTAAAGTATGTCTCATCATTTTATTTCCCTCATTAACACTGACCCAAGCTGACAATCCCTGTGTTTCTCTCATCTCTCAGTGGATTAGGTTTAACTAGAGCAAATTCTTAACTACCCAGGAGAACTGGGGCTTCGTTATTTTGGACTCATTTCACTTAGGCACCTCTCCCCATACCTTTTAAGTTTGCAGGTGGCAAACACCTCTCCTCAGAGTTTATTGCCTTATCTCAAAGGAGCTGTTTGCATTTGTTCCCCACTTGAATTCCCCGCTACTCTAAACTTAACGAATCCAGATACATCTTTTCCTCCTCTTTGCAGCTCACCAGGTAGCAAGAAGATTAATCTCTCCTCCCAAGTCATCATGCTTGCAAGAAAGCAGTAAAAAGCAGTGTGCTACCCTGCTGCTGCATGCTGCCAGGCCACTCCTTTTCCCATTTCTTACCATACTAGAGCGCGAGGCCCATGCCACCCATGACAGACCTGCCCTCGTTCCCCTGTCACACCACGCCCCAAACAGCGAGATCTTGCCCTGGAGCTGGAGGCTATAGCAGCTACTGCAGTACACATTCATAGCAGAGACCACAGGTTACTGACCCGTCAAGTGCGTGTTTTCTAGAGGTCTGTCAACTCTGTCAGTGTTAAATATTTATTTTTCTTAACAACATTGTTGTTTATTTTATATCTGTGACCRCATTGCAAACTTCTGCAACAGGGAACAGACCCTGGAACACTTTTCACTGGGATATCACACTAGGATAGCAACACTTCCCAAGCCTTACATATTCCTTGTGGTCTAGCTCCAGACAAAGCTGGGTTTGATTTTTAACTCGTGATCAGTTGCAAGGGGACTGGGGGGGTGGGGGGTGAGGGGGGGTGTGAGAACATGGGGAACTATGCATTTCCATATCCTTAACCAGCTGAATAAAATCTGTACAGGCCTTGAAGTTGTTTACATGGTGTTGAAGAGGTGAGGAAAGCTAGCAGGGAGTACTTTGCCCTCCCCAAGGTACTCGGGCAGCAGAGCTGGTTAGCTGGGTCTGGACCCTATGCGAGTGGAGCAAGAGGAGAAAGATTGCAAGTAACGTAGCATGTTCTGGTTAAAAATAAAAGGAGGGGTGTCTATGGCGAAGGGTCATCACTGGAGCATGCCTTCTAGGTAGCTTTYGTCTTGAACTATGGTGAAGGTACACAGGTTGGGGGTCTAGCCTTTGTTTGATTTCCTTTTCACAAATCAGCTTTCACCACTTAGTGCCATCCATAAAGTTAAAGCTCCTAGGTTTTGCCAAGAAACCTGGGGTGCTCTTCTGAAAGTTAACTGTACATTTGGCCCATTCCAGGCCAAAGGACTGGATCTGCGTTGTCACAGTAGACACATCAGGAAGCATTACGTCCTCCATTATTGTCTGACACAGGAGTGGCTTCAGCAGGGCTGGAAGGCGGAGGCAGCACTGCACTGCTCAGGTTGAAATGCTTTACTTAGTCCTGCTAAAGTCAGGAGAAGGCAATGCAGGAGCTGGAGGTCCCTGGAGCGGATCTGGCACCTTCCAAGGCATCTGCAAATACAAAAGCCATCTTTGGAAGGAGTGCATTCCCCAAGCTGCTTCCCTGGTGCATGGTCATCTGCAGGAGAGGCCAGCATCACTTACCTGCTCTGCAACAGCAAGATGTGCTATGCTCAAAGCTGAAGAGCCGTCTGCTCTGCCAGCGTGGCTAACCACAGGMCCATTTGTCCTACGGTGACACTGCCGAGACTGCACATCGTCAAGTTGTCATGAGCTGCAGGGAAACTTGGGCAAGCATAACCTGGATTGCTGATAAGAACAGCAGCACTCAAGTCACCCTTTCCACCTTCTCCATATATCAGAGATGCAGAGGGCACTGGCTATGGGTTCCCCCCACCCCCAGCAGCTGACAAATAATATCTGTTGGTCCTTTTATATTTTCTCCTCATGACTTTTTTAAAGCTTTATTTTCCTTATAGTCACTCTAATTATGCAAAACATGCAAGGCAGGGGTCTCCCTTGTACTGAAGGACTGTAAAGTAGTTTGTTTTGGAGCTTTGCTCAAATCAGTGGGGGAAAATACCTCACAATGACTTTGAATAGGGTGGGACCTTAGAAAATCTCTCCTCCAGCCTGACATATAGCACATACAATGTGCCAGGATGGTTTAGAAACTCAAGCCATCTGGAGTTCTTTCCCACAAAAACATGTGTGTGCCGGAATTTGTCTCCTTTGAGCCACCCACAGTGCGAAGGGATTGTATTAAAGCTGGCTCAAATTTCTCAAATGCAATTTTAGGCAAAAGAAAATTGTCAATAAGTATTTGGAAAATGCCTTGGAAATAAGCTGATTAAAAATGTAACCAACTTTGAAGAAACATTAACACTGCCCATTCTGAGCCCCAAGATACCGAAGGGCCTTCAAAATGGTGCTACTTGGGGTGAAGTTCCTTCCCCTTCCTGCCACCTTCTCCCTCAGTGTTTTATCAGCCAGATTTGGGCTTTACCTGAAATGAGTCCTGGGTCACGAGGGCTCTCTTCCTTCAGAAACAAGCTCTGATCTTCTCTGGCTGTTGAAGTGCAATAAACAAAGATACACTCAGGTTTAAGACTAACATTACTGGATCCCTTTAATACAGCAGCTCTAAATCAGTATCAAATGCAGGCAGATCGTTTGATTGTCTCCCATTATTGACGACAGGCCATTTCTCAGGTGGCTGGAAGGTAACAWCTCAGCTGATAGCTAAAGAATAAAAAGCCAGTTAGAAATACGCACAGACACACACATTGAGAAATACACTTAAAAGTGGCAGTTCAGTAAGTTCTGCTTGGAAGCAAGAGCATCATTACCGAGCACTGTGGGCAGATCAGAAAGCCTGCTCCTAAATCCCCTGCAGGCTGCGGTGCTCACGCTTGCAGCTCTTGGGTGGGTCCATAAAAAGATTCTGGCCACAGCATGATGAAATGAGGCAGTGGTGGGGAGCCCTGGGCACTGCAGGATGCAAGGAAAAAGGAGGGCAGACAGGATTTCTCACACTGACAAGAAGCAGGAAATTGGGGGAGCGTGACTCATGGCAAAGGCCTCAGCCGTAACTCATGACATGGGCTGTAGCATGCCCTCAAGTCCCATGGGAGGGCACAAACACAACTGGCTACCTTAACGCAGCCGCCACCACATTAGTCAGCAAAAGGTGGCAGACTCCACTGGGGCATACTCTAAGGCACTGCCCTCCCACGGTAAATCAGAGTCTGCAGCAAGGTGTGCTCTGTACCGGAGAGGAAACAGTCAGCTGTCTGACAGAGCTTGACTGCACATAATCCCACAGCACCTTTGGAAATCTCAGTCCAAGGACAGACAAGCAGCACACCTGCCAAAGTCTGCAAGATATCAAAATCCAAGGGAAGCACCACTACATCTGCCCTTCCCTTTGACCACAGGCAGGAAGAATAGGACTTTGCAGATGCTCTGTCTGTATGCATGGACATACAGATCCATGACTGACTGCTGCTCATCTCCAGCACAGACCATCCGGCAGCTAAAAAGCCATCCAACATAAAAACAATAGGCAAGCACTATGAGGAACAGCAACCTTGGGCTTGTTGTGAGGCAGCAATGAGAAACCAAGGAGAAGGGAGAGTTGCAAGATGTTTGCTTAAATCTTCTATTCAGTATTTATAAAGCAAAGAGATAAAAAATCCAAATCAGATGCAAATAACTCCTGAACTGAAAGATCTGCATTTCCCTTGAGCATGCCATTCAGCAGATGACTAAACCAGTTCTATTGTTTATGCAAAGAAGAATGTGCAACTTCCCTTGACTATGCCCATCTGTGCGTCTTAACCTGGAGGCAAGACTGCCAGGCTTACTGACCTCCTGTAGATGGTATTTATCAAAGCCACTTGCCTGGAAGCTGCCCTGCCTTGGCAAGAGCATTTCATTGCTTTTCCACTCCCCCCCCTCAAACACTTAAGCCTCAACTAGTCAATCAGATGTACAACTTTGTACAGTGCCATGCAGTGGCTCATCTTTTTCTTTAAACAGATGTGTTTTGACATATACATGCCACGTGTTATGAAGCAACATTGCTCATCCCCCCTCTCCAAAAAAGAGGCTTTATATATAGGGACTTCTGATGGGTTTTGTCAGCTGCTTGTGCTTGCTGTGAATTAGTGTCTCCTAGCGCTGTGGTACATGCCTTGCCTTTGCCTATGGACTGTAGCGACCAGGACTCAGATGGGGAGAACAAATACGAGTTAACAGGCTTGTGGCTTATAAACCTCCAACAAAAATATTCTAAAACAAGATTCAGGCTTTACCTTCTTTGTCACTGATGTTATGACTCACAAACAGAGCTGGAAACTCAGCTGATAAAGTATTTTAATACAAGAATCTACCTAGGAAGGAAAAGAGCAAGATTATTTCCTAACCAGTTGGACTCTTTTATACATGTTTTCTTGTAGAAGAGTCAATCCCCTTCCAGTGTTTGCATGTTTTTGCATTTTTACACTCTTCAATAATATTCAGCACATGCCTAGCAAAGGTCTTCCTGCCTTTGGGGTGACTTGATGCCACTTGGCACGAGCACTGGGTACGGGACAGGGCCTTACTCAGACACAGGACGTAGTGCAATTTTGCAAGTCAGGGTCACAGCACAGGGTCCCACCTTGGTTGCCCAGCCTGTGTACATGGATGCACATGTGGGCTGAACCAGAGGCGCTGGCATAGCCAGGCAGGGATATGAAGCAATCCACAGTGACAGGCAGGCTTTCCCTTGGGTAAAGTCACAGGGAGACTGAAGCTGCAAGAGAGGAAACCGGTGACAGTACAAGGGAGGGCCCGTCGCTGCCCCCAAGCTCTGCATAGCCTCTACCAAAGCCCTGCAGGCTCCAAGTGAGCAGGAGCATTTGCTCTTCCCTTGGGCTTTTGCACTGGAGCCCCACTGTCTTCTCTAGCCACTAGCAGGCTTGCAAACCACCTGGCTCTAAGGACAAACCCTGCCCTCATCCTTATCAGCTCCCCGTTTTGTTCTAGGGCCAGGAGAAGAAACAAACCACAGGACTAAGTGCTGGCTCCTGGTGGCCAAGGACAGGGTGCCAGAACAGCAAGGCTGCTGTCAGCTCTTTAGACAAAGCCTGCAGCCCCACGCGCTCATTTACATCTGATAAGAGAGCAGCCCAGATCCTTGCACTTCAGATAGCATCACCAGGCAGTGCGAGAAACACTAGGGAGATAAGGAGGACCAAGTGCTTGTTATTGGAGGGAGCACAGCTCTGCGTCCCTGTGGCAGTAACACTTCCCATTGAGGCCTGAGAGCTATTTCTTGTCCGCTCTGTAAGCGAGACTCAAGACCTTCCCATTTCCCCTAAGCAATCTGTTCTATGTACCAGTGGCATGCAACTCCCATGCGGACTTTGGACAACCTGTGGCAACGCCTGCTCTGTGCTATTTGTTCCCTGATGAGTTATTATGGGACTCCGGGCTCGAGACACACACTAATGCAAATTCTTCCAATTCCCACTTTCACAAGAATATTCTGGGTTACATTGAAGACCAGAAAACACCTCTCTGTTATCAGATTCATCAGAACGTTCCTCAAGACTAGAGCTGTGTCTCAGGAAAACTGAAGGAAAAGACTTAAACCAGTAACTACTTTGACAGAGGCCCAGCAGCAAGGGGGAAGCTGCTGTGACACATCTTGAAGGATTTTGGTCGTTGCTTCCCACAGGAGCATTAGAAATGCAAACTGAGGCCAGTCCCCACAGACTGACATGCTTGTGTGGAGGAACTTGTGAAYAGTTTTGATGGGCGTTGCCTTCACAACAGAAACGATGACTTCTTAAAAAAATTCATTTTAAATAGCTTGTGGCCTTTGAACACATAGAACACATCTGCCTAGGAAACACTATCACACAGAGACAAAAGCATCAGATATCTTTATCAGACTAAACTGCCGTGAGCAGTTTTGTACTTTCCTTCAGTGCCATCAGAGCTAAGAAAACTAATAGCAGGGTAAACTTGTATTCCACAAATACCGATTTTTTTTTTTTGCTTATATTTTATGAACAGGCTGTACAGTAGGGAAATCCTGATAGACATTAGGAGCTTAAGTGTCTTGAYGCTGCCAAAATCTAATACAGATTTTAAGTACTATGAGCCTTAGACTTATTTWAACCATCCAGAAATAAGTTTGCTCTACCAGGTCAATTTAACTGCTCTCATGATGAAAGTGTAACCTACACAAGATCACCCATCTGTGTCTTAATAGACAAGCTATTGCACTAGAAGTTGCTGTGCTTGCTTAGGTATTTAACACAATGGTGCCTCACCACCAAGCCTCCTATCCATACCACTTAGTGCACCAAACCACTGACCTACCTAAAGCTGCAGCACTTCTCCCAGTGTCAGCCAAAACCAACCCTTAGGTCATACAAGGAAGTGCACTGCTTTTTCCCCACTCACCACCTCTTAAGTTTAAGAAACACTTAAGGGTTTTTTTCTGATTTTCTGTCCTTTATAATACCTTCCTTAACTTGTTCCTCTTCTAGCTTTTGAAGTCTTCTTCTCCTTTTTGCTGGTGGTTTGTTTTTTTTTTAAAGTCAACAATTAAATTCTTGGCACTATAAGTTTCCTACCCCCACACTTGATGCTTCTTAAGCTTTCCCCAAAAATAAGACAATAATCTGTTGGCTGTTTTTTTTTTTTAACATTAGCACAACTAAAACACAACTATATTCCCTCAGCCACAAAACAATACCTAGAAAATTACCTAGCTTTTCTTCCTTTTTACTTTGCATCATGCTGCTCTCCAGATAAACTTCAACAAGTCTCTAACCTCAGAAGAAAACCACTATGTGTGACAAAAACATAACCTTTCCCAGCCTCCTTTTAAGTAGGTCTCGCCCAGTGCTGAGGCTATATAAGGGGATAGGCACCATTATTTTTTTCAGGTGTGGGGGTTATATCTCTGACTGGGGATGCATAGGCGAGTAAAGAACATTCTTAAGTACTCTTAGAAGTTCTTGAGGTGGGATTATTATTGTCTGTTTCAATGAGTTTTTTCTTGAAGGCAGACAATTTAATTTAATAAATGTTTTTTCACATATGTTGAAAAAGAAGTGTTTTGGTAGCTTGCTTTGATGTGTTATCATTAAGTTTTTTTGCTAGAACAGTTTAAGTTGATATTTTAAAAAACTTTTATTTCTTTTATTAATGGTAAGACAAGTTTTCTTTGCTTAAATAGTCTCACGGTGGGGATGAGGGATACTAATTTAGCTAAATGCAGAATTCAACTTTTAATGTTTTTCAGTGTAACTCAGTTTCCAAAACCAATATTTTTTTCCCCTGAAGGGCTAACAGTTTTCATTTTATTAGGGAAACTTAGGCTGGAGAAAATTGTACAGKTAATTGGGGTTTTTTCCTTCTTGTAAAACCCACCCTGCTAACCTGCCATCTGGTACTACTTGCAGTAAATGTAGTCATGAGACTTAGTAGCAACTGGGATTATCTCCTTACTTGTGAAAAGTGTGCAAGACATTCTTCTCACTGTGGAGCTGTATACAAACTATTTAAGTCAAATGGCATTTGTCACAGTAGGAAAAAAGTGCATTTTGTGTGATGGACTCTTCCATGTGTTTTTTTTTTTTAATTCTAGAAGTTCTTTTTCTCACTGCTTCAGAAAGTGCTGTGATACAAACCATGTCCTGGCCATTAGCTTAAGTTAGCAATGTTCTGCTGTATTGCTCATCTGCTTTGCCCAAGATGACTTTTTTTAATTGCATGAAAGTCTCTCGGGTTGTTTGAGCTGGGATCCCAGCGTTGCTGTAGCGTTCGGTCCTTGCCAGAGGCTTGTGAAAAAACAAAACCGAAGCATGGAAATTTGTTACCAGCTTGCTGCTCTCAGATTGGGAAGCTTAGCGTACTTTTGGTGTGTTTGTAGATGGGAAGCTCTTCTCGGATGGAAAGCTTTGATTTGCTGAGTGGGAGGAGCTTCATATCTTCAAAGAATAGCTCTGCCACAAAATGGGACTCCAATTGACACACTCCCCCTTCTGTGCTGGGTTTACCCCATTCAGCATAAACGATTGCTAGTTTAAGCACTAGTCTTGCAAACTCCTGTGGTTTAAGAAGCCGTTCTATTGGGCTTAAGTGACAAATACCCTATAGGCAAAGGACAGTTGGTGACTAACAAAGAGACTTCATTAATAGCTGAGCAATCGCATCAGACTGCCAGCTCACCTGTGCAACTTCTGTTAGTAAAGGCTGCAGCATGAATCTAACCAGAGGCRCAATCTGGGAACATAATCGAGACCTTAACAGAAGCTGTGTGAATCAAGACCAACATCCAGCTCTGCTGTGCTGTCGGCTTTTAGCAATCTAATGAGCGGGTGTGAAAKCATGTGCCCTAGGAGCAGGGAGGTGGTGAGGTGGAGGGTACTGTGCTTTCAGGGTTACCTTTACCATAACTTTGTAAGGCTTGGGGTTCACAGGCTGGATGGTATGTGATGGGCAAAGGCTACTGCGTGAAAAAACACTCCCCTCCTTTGAAGGACACGGCTTTCAGGGCGCAAAGCAGTTGGTTAGAGATAAGCATTGGAGAGCGGAGGGGTGGACTTTATCATCATCAGCTGTCAAGTGGGAGGTGTGTTTCAAAAGCAATGAGAGGAGAGGGCAGAGTCCTGCTGCGCATTAATCCATGACATGTCCTGTGTTTCAGGGTGGTGCAAAATCAGATGCCTGGATTGGGTGTGAGGCAAGGAGCCACGTCCACCTGCAATGAGGAAACAGCAGTGTGCGCGGGTGTGGAAGGGCCCAGGCAGGCTGACGAGTAAGTAGCAAGGAGGTCAGCAGCACTTTGAAACGGAGATGCTCAGGCTCCATGTGTGTGTACCCAGGGGTGGATTATTCCTGGGGGAGTGGGCCTGCGATGCCTGCATCGCCCTGCCTGCCTGATGCTCCAGGGCGGCAGTGTGTTTCCTCCAGGCACGGCTGATGAAAGATTTGGCCCTGCCTTCCACAATGGGCTGGAGATGRGTTTCACCCTGTCCGTTGCTTATTTCACCAGCAGAAAGCTTGGAGGATGAGGCTTTCTGGGGATTAAAAGAGTGCTTATTCCCACACGCAGTGACTGACTGCTTTCTAAAAGTGTGGTGTAGGAGCTGTGCAGTATTACCAATGTTAGCAGTCCAAGAACTCCTAAGTAATCCTAGGGCGATAAATCAGAGTGAATGAATCCAGTAGGGAAAGGTTTTTTGCAGTTTCAGACTTCCTAAGGGTTGCTTTATAATTTAAAAATTGGAGAAAGCAGCTTGTCTGTGTCATCTCAACAGGCGAGCAAACGGTGGTCACAAAATGATTTCACAGCTCATTGTTAGACTGCTGAACTAAACACTGCTAGGGAGGGAAAACTGCTCTGAAAAAGACGACAGACAAGGTCTGCAACAGCGTGCAGAAAAAAAAAAGCTACTTAAATTTGCGTCACAGAGAAAGGTCATGGAAGGGCTGTAAAATGAGAATCCCGAGGCAGCACTGTCCTTCTCAGTCTTTGTCTTAGCAACGCTGGAGATAGTGAGGGGAAGACCTTATTCTTTGGAAGCTGTAGATGGCTGTGGAGAAAAATTATGTTCCGCACTAGACAGCTTTAGTCGGCTCACAAACTTCTTTCATTTGGCGTTTCTTCCCTGAAGCTCGCTGTACGCGAAGGCTCTGGTGGCATCCGTGATAGTCCCTGTCAACAGGTTGCTTTTAAAAGCTGCTAGCCGAGGCTCACGGAAGGCTTTAGTGAGCCCTTTCCCAAGGGAGCCTGGTGCATGATGCGAGTTGTGGCGATGGCTCTGAATGCGGTGGGAGAGACTCCAGCATTTTACCAGGCAACAGCCGCTTTGCATGTTTGTGCTGATCTAGGCTATAACCCCTAGCCGGATCTAAGAGGAAGGGAGATATATAGGATTCCTCCTGCTGTGGGAGACTCCTAGAGGGCCCTCTAGGTGTCCATGCCAACGGCTCAGAGGCCACATCAGAGTTGAATTTCTTATGAGTTCAAGCTTGTGTTGTCCCCTCAGAGAGGAATGATCATTCACAGGACACTGCCTTGGTTTACTGAGCCCTTTCCCCTATAAAAGGAGAAAACCAGGCTGGGAAAAGGCCACAACCTTTTGTGGCCACAGAGTCAGGCAGAGTAGCTTCCCTTCTGCAGGAAAGAGTTCCTCCCTCAAATAAACCCCAAGCAAAGCGGAGACCTCAATTAGTGCTTGAGCAAGGACTCGAGGCATTCCCCAGCAGGCCTGTTATGCAAGGGTGAGGTTCTGCTGCCCTGATTCCCGTTCCTCCCCGAAACTGCAGGGCAGCACATGCCTCAAATACATGAGTAGTCTCACCTACTGCACTGGTCTACCCCAAAGCGTCCCGCTGAAGCAGAGCCAGCAGCCCTAGTTTCACAAGCACTGACGCCCACTGGTCCTGTATCTGGGGTCACCCAGCAGCGGGAGCATCAACCAGGCAGTGATGTACCTCTATCTCATGTATCTTAGCTCTCTTCCTGCCTTCGTAAAGGATCTATAGGAGAGCCAGATTAGGTGCAAGATTAACCTATTGCATTTTTTTGGCTGTTTAGAAGCTCATTTATGCTAAATCAGAGAGCAGAGTACGTTACAAGACCCATGTAATCCAGTGAGATTCCTAAAGCCAGCTTGTTAGTTGTAAGCTCTCAGGAATGACTGCACTGGACATCTCTTCCTTCCACCTGGATCCCCAGTCCCACCCACTCCCATCACATAAACACTTATGAGGCACTTGAGGGCTGGGGTCTCTGGGGCAATGCAGCTCTGGCTGTGAAACTGCCTTCCCTCTAGAAGCTTGGGACCCGTACTGCAGCACAGCTCCTTTTCTGCCCAACACAGATTCCTACAGCAATGCTTTCCGTCCCCAGGCATGGGAACGGGGCTCTAGCCACAACGTGGGTACCACTTCCTAGTCCTGCGGTGTGAGGAAAGGGACTGGAGGTGCAGGAAGGAGGGGGCGGTATCAGTGCTGCCGGGCAGCCTGGGGCAGTCATGGGGAGGAGCAGGGCTGCGGTGCTGCCCTGCATTCCTTTCTGCATGGGCTGGTGGGCAAGACGGGCTGAGAAATGGAGTGGGTGTGTTACACCCTCCTCTACTCGGGGCTTTCTAGATGCTGCCCTCTGCCACAGCCAGTCACTCTCTGAGAACTCTTGCTGGAAGGCTGGACCTTGATCAGCTGCATTCTTAAAAGCGGGACTCGTCCTTAATCTGCTGGGATTAAAAAGGGACGCGGTCTTAGCTACTCCCCAGAATTTAGGCGGTGTCAACAGGTGTTTTGCAAACCCCAGGACCAACAACAATCTGTCGCTGTAAGCAAGAGCAAGCACTCCGCCCCGGTTGGGGCCAGGCTGCGAGCTTCACACCGGAGTTTGAGACCCCAAACCCATGGTCCCACTAACGCTGGTGATAGYGGCTGCATCCGGCAGCTGGTGCCTGCCCTGTGGGGTACATAGGACTTGCCTACCAAGGGTTCAGATGTGCTTCCAGCAGAGTCGTTGCATCCTCTCAGGGGTACAACAGCAAGAAATGGGAGGGAGGGCAGAGAAGCTCAGACAACGGTTCATTGGATTAATGTAAAAGTACATTCTTCAATAGGTTCAATCTATTTCACAGCTTTTTTCTGCCTGCCTGGCTTCCTCTTGCGGGTGGCCACCAAGGTTCCATCTCCACTGGCAGGGGATGCCAGGGAGCTGTCTCAGTCACTCTCGCTGCCGGTTCCAGTTCGGTGGGATGCTGCCCCGCGGCCGTGCTGCAGCCTGAGGCAGGCAGGCAATGCTGCCCTGCCAGCGGACAGCGAGGCCTTGCTGACAGAGGACACACTGCGGGCCAGGGGCTGCGTGGGGAACATAATCGTGCCTCGGGGTGCCTCCAGGAGCTGCCAGATCTCCCCCGAGGTGGAGCTGCCCAGATACTCCCAGGGCTGGCGCCCGCTGCTGTCCCGCACCTGCACTTGGCACCCCAGCTGCAGCACCAGCACCTTGATGACGAGCTGGTGGCCGTGTATGGCAGCCAGGTGCAGTGGAGTGTACCCACAGCCCGAGCGGGCGTCCACATCCAGGGCCAGCCCAGCCTGCCGYGCCGCTGCTGCCAGCTCCTGCAGGCCTGGCCCATCACCATGCTTGGCCAGCCAGTGAAGGACTGTGAAGCCTGACATGAAGTCCCGCTGCAGGGCCAGCTCCGGCTCTTCCAGGAAGAGCCCCCGCACCCGAGCCCAGCACCCTGCTGACACCGCCACTAGCCAGGCGTGCTCCCGCTGCCCCAGCGGCACCGACAGCCCCCGGCTTGCGACATTCCTAGGGGAGCTTTTGGAGGGCATGGTGTGGGGCTGCTGCCCACAGTCCTCTGGCAGCGATGGGGTGATGCCCTGCACCTCCAACAAAGCAAGCTGGCACCTGATGCTCCTGAAGACAGGCAGTGGTGCTGGGGGGCTGCTGTCTGGGGCCTGGGGYGCTGCGGGGCCCTGTGCTGGCAATAAGGACTGGGATGGGGGTGACTGGGTGGGGGACTGTGGTGGGGATTGGGATGGGGGTGGCCTGGTGGGGGGCAGCACCCCAGGACCTGACGGCAGTGGCAGGGTTTGGTATGGGTGCAGCGGCAGGGCTTGAGATTGGGTTGGTCCATTTAGGGCCGGCACCCTGGATCCCCTCGGCGGGGATGGGGATGGCCTAGTGGGGAGTTGCTGCAGGGACCTGGACTGTGATGGGGGCAGCCTGGTGGAGGGTGGCACATCTGGGCCTGATAAAAGCGGTGGGGATCGGGAGAGGCTGGCGGGGAGTGCCTGCAGGGACCGGGACAGGAGCAGCACCCCTGGAGCGGACAGCAACGGCAGGGACCGGGATGGGGGTGGCTCGGCGAGGGCTGGCTGTGGGGCTCGGGATAGGGGCAGCTCGGGGGGAGACAGCACCCTGGGGCCCGATGAAAGCAGTGGGGACTGGGATGGTCCGGTGGGGGGCCGCCCTCCTGGGCCTGCTGAGGGCGGTGGGGCCTTCGGTAGGGGCATCCCGGTGCGGGGCTGTGGCGGAGACCGGGGCTGAGGCAGCCTGTCAGGGGGCAGCRCCCCGGGGCCCGATAGCAGTAGCAGGGACTGGGTTGGGGGCGGCCCTCTAGGGCGTTGTGGTGGCAGGGACCCGAACGGGGCTGACGCTGTGGGAGGCAGCACCCCGGGCCCCGGCGGCAGCGGTGGGGACCGGGACCGGGACGGTCTGGCAGAGGGCGGCTGCAGGGTCTGGTATGGGGGCGGCCCGGCGGGAGGCAGCGGCGGCGATCGGGACCGTGGCGGCCCAGCGGGGGTCAGCGCCCCAGGACCCGACGGCAGCGGCGGGGGCCGGGAGCGGGGTGGCCCGGCGGGGTGC
>JAYKAV010001953.1:394460-422785 GCA_035582835.1 Phoebastria nigripes | reverse complement strand
CCGCCGCGGCCCCGGGCGGCGCAGCCCTCCGTGATGGCGGCCCCCGGGGGCTGCCCCCCGCCGGGTCGCCCCTTCTCCGCCGCCTCCCCTGGGGGGCCGCGCCGCCGGTCGGGGTCGCGTCGGGGCGGCGGCGGCTCCTTCTCTTCCTTCTCCTCCTCCTCCTCCTCGTCCTCCTGCTGTTCCGGCGGCGGCGGCAGCTCCTCATCGAGGAGGTCGCGGTACCTGCGGCGGAGGACGATGTCCTTGGAGGCGCCGGGGGCGGTGGCGGGGTGGACGGTGGCCAGGGAATTGACGAGGCTCTTGAAGTATTCGCGGCGCTCCCGCCGCTGCTGCTCCGTCAGCGCCGGGTCGCGGAGGAAGCGCTGGAAGTGGCGGAGCAGCGCCGTGTTGGGGGCTCGGCCCCCGGCCCCCCAGAGGAAGTCCAGCACGGCCTCCTGGCTCAGCTCCCGCGCCATGCTCCGGGCCTGCCGGCTCTCCGTACTCCGACTCGGTGCTCGGTGCTGCACGTCGGTGCTCGGCGCTGCACCCAGGTGCGCGGCGCTGCCGCGGCGGGGAAACCCGCCTCCTGCCCCGCCGGGCCTCCCCGCCTCCTCCTGCTCCTTCGCAGCCGGGCCGCCACCCCCCGGTTGCCTTTGCCCGGGGTGGCGGCCCGTGGGGCTGTGCGGCTGGGGTGACGGCGGTGAGAAACGGCAGCGGTGGAGGAGGGAAGCGGGTAGAGGGGCTGGAGGAGCCTTGCTAGTGCTCTGAGAAGCGCGAGGCTAATTTGCTGGTGTGTGGTGAGGAGAAAGAGCACTTTATCAGTCATTATGTCAGTGAAGAGACAGGAGGCAATGGGCACAAGCTGAAATGCAAGAAATTCTGTTTGACTGTGAGGAAGAACTCTTTTACAGTGAGGGTGGTCAAACACTGGCGCAGGTTGCCTGGAGAGGTTGTGGTCTTCATCCTCAGGGACATGCAAAGCTCCACGGGACGCAATCCTGCTCTGTGTGACCCCACCTGAGCAGGGGCTGGACCAGACCATCTCCAGAGGTGTCTTCCAACATGAACCGCCCTGTGATTCTGTGACTTACGAAAACTGGCGATAAAGATACATGAATGTGATGGGGTTCAGAGTAGCTGTTCTTACAAGTGTGTGGGATTGTACCCATGTATGACAGCCACACACAAATACCAGGAGTGCCTGAAGGCAAATTATATCTCATATCATCTCTGGATTCACTGTGTGGCTGAGGTAGGTCGGACACACGTTGTACTAGAGTGGGGATCTAATGTTGTTCTGTATTGCTAATGCTATTATCACGAGTGTGTACATTACAGCCGAGAGGGATGGATAAGATCAGTGCCCCAGTGGGCAATGTGCCCTGTATACACCAAACAAATGACGGCCTCTGCCCCAAGGAGTTTGGGGAATGAATAGTGGGTGGAAAGTGTGGGAGAGAGGGTGTGCTGTTTTTTCTGTTTTATGGTCAGGGAACAGAGGCATGGGGGGACTGAGCTCAATATAGGCTCACTGGCTTTAAAGAGGTGTTGATCAGGCCCTAAGTCATGCTCCAGAAATCATCTCTACTGCAGGCTCCCGGGTATCCATAAATACTTTTAGCTGCCTGTCATCAAGGCAGCTGGAATATCCTCCAGCCCGCTGCAAACTCAAAAGACTATGCAACCTTCACAAACCCCAGGCAGAGATTGCAATAGATGGTGTGTACGGGCTTGTGATTTCGGTTTCGGTAACCGAAACCTTAGGATAACTTTTAAGGTTCAGACCCTGCAAACACATGCCAGAGTGGATGCGTGCAGCAGTGTTGCTCTCGAGTGAGCAAGCTGCACGGGTCTGTGCTTTTGGATCGCTGACTCTGAACCGTTAGTTTCTGCCGCAGTACATTATCATGCCGGTTTGCATGATGAATTGCCCTGTGGAGCTGCAGGACTGCTAAACTGTAACCTCTGGAGTGGTGGGAGCAGCCCTAAGAGAAACTTTCAAGTTTCTAGGTTAGAAGTTACAGTTTAGGCAATGTATCAGAAAAGTCTTCCCGTGTGCCAAGATTTGGGTTGCTTGCGTGGCACAGCAAGAGAAACCGCACTACGTGCTCTGCCGCATCTTGCTTTTGGTTTTCCCTGTGGTGTATATTGTAGGAGGGCGTGGCTACATCCCATCAGCGGTGTTCATCTGAGTAGGGTGCAGGTGCTGGGGAGAAGGTAAGGCTCATGTTAATATTTTATCATTTTGCACATGCTTTTGGTACAGTTCTTCAAGGCATAAATACCTTTCTCCCTCTTCTTCTGATGAGCCCTGAATTGCAGTCACAACCGCGTTTGATAGCAGCACGCTCTCAGCGGAAGCGGTTGAGATGAAATGAATGGAGCATAATGATATAATTGTGATCACAAATAAGACAGGAGAGTAGATTGTGAAGATAAAAAATCCAAGTAAATAACAGTGGCAAACGACAACACTACTATGAAAGTGTTGTTTTGGTTTAATGGACTAAGGCGTAAGCCGGAGGCTTTCCATGATATCATATTTTCATTTAAACACCCTTGGAGGTATTCTCTTTGGTTACTATAAGCTTAGCTTTGACAAAAAAAAATAGAGATTTTTCTCCTGAGAAATGTCAGCTCTCACCCTTATTTCTTGAAGTTAGTGAAACACACTCAGGTAACATTAAGTGACCGCTGAACTACCTGCAGGACTGAGACCGGCACTGAATGCTGATGCCTTTGCATTGCTGAGGTTGGAAAAGCCTCACTGAGCTTGTTCGAGTGAAATGGGTTAAACCAATGCATCTCACTTGACAGTCACTACTGGCTGGGAGCATGTTGCTTACTGGATAGCTCAGACGATGGACAATAATACGTCGGTTGGTTGTAACCCATTTGGTTATGACTGTCTGTTGATACCCTTTGTAGGCACATGCAAAAGTCTGCTGAAAGAGTAGCTCACGTTGATTCGGAGGCAGACCAAATGCTGTCAGGCGTCTCTCCCCTTACAGCCTGAGCTGCAAATCACATTTTGGGATTAAGGGGGTATAATGCTGCATGTAGGCAAGGAGAAGCGCAGCCCTGCTACCTGGAGTTGCTTCATTGCCTGCTTCACGCTAAGAGGTTTAATGAGATTCTCGTTTCCCCTTATGCTCTAATGATTTACCGCGTCTGCAAATTGGTCACTTTTGGTTGTGGGGAGGAGTCTTCCAAATGGCTGAATTTACCCCAGTCTTGCCCTCTTCGGGAGTTCTGGACACAGCAGGTCTCTTGATTCTTTTGGGTGAAATTTGAGTAAGTTGTGAGTAGTGCTAATCACAAAATGGAGGCAGGATCAAGCATTAGTTCAACGTTAAAAAAAAAAAAAAAGCCCACCACTTAGTCTTGTAGCTTCCTATTGTTGTGCAAGAAGATGTTGCCTTTAGGGAGCTATATGCCTGTGTTTGTTTTTAAACAGGAGGTAAGTTAACCCGGGTTCTGTGTCTACTTGCGTGTTTTCTCATCCCATGTAATCTGACAAACTGCGCCGCAGCTGACACAAAAGGTTATTAAAGCACTGACATGCCATATCGGCAAAATGATGGAAAACACCTCTGGAAAAATGGAAATAGTTCCTGGAGGGTCTCTAGAATGAGGGACTGGCAATTCCCTTTGCACGGGTACCGATTTGTTAGCAGCAGTTATTAAACTTTCAGGAGCGAGGGGTCTGCTTCTTCCYGCTGAACACTAGGAATGCAAGGAACTACTCTAGCTGAGATCTAGAAAGATTGCAGAACATTTCTTTGTCTTGATGTTATTTTTTTCCCCCTACTCTTTCAGCATGAGCAGCCATACCCAGGAAGGTCTGTATGCATGAATATCGCGGAGAAAACTCAGCCATGGCTCTACCAGCTTTGGGCCAAGGAAGGACACAGTGAGTCACGTTGGGGTTTTGCAAACGCAGAAGATCTTTGAGTTAGTTAAGTTATGCTGATGCAGGAGTATCACGCATGCCTCTAATTGAGACAAGGGGAAGCTATGTCTGCCTCACCCACAGGTGCAACGAGGGCAACTCTTTAGATATGATCATCAGGTTTCCACTAGAGGCTGCACTGGTCCGAGCACATTTCTCGGTAGAGGCACGCTCAGCACCTCCTCACCTGGAGCCATGCATGCAGGAGGAATTTGCTACAAGAGCAAGAACATGAGTCTAATATAGCAGCCTCCCTAGGATATTAGCAGTAACGCCTAACACATTACTGTAATAAACGCACCGCATCAACTATGCTTGCAAAATTTTACCGATAGGAACCCCATTAGCGTTTTTGGTGTAGCAGCTTTACTAACAATGGCTGCAGCTGTGCCCAGTTAAGGGCTGCTGCCGCAGGTACAGATCCTCAGTCCCAGGTGAGGAGCGGTGCCAGCAAGTGCTCGTGCGCTTCCTTTAGTTTCTGTTCAGGCTGGGGGCTGTGGGAGCAGGCACGGGTGACTGTTTTCATACACCAGCTCCTGAGTCCTTCAAAACATCATAAAAAGAGCCGCAGGAAGGAAATGCCTGGAGCTTCGTAGTCCTCTACAAACAGCCACGTGTTTCTTCATAGCCATACGAAAATGGCTTTTGGAGTGAAAAGGTAAAAGCTTTAGGATGAAGGGTATACAAACGGTAAGTGTACCCCTGGGTCATTTACTTGTAGGAGGTGCTCTCAGTTTTTATCCTTTTGGCTTTTTTTGTTTTGTTTCTCTGGGTGTTCACGTAAGGGGGTAGCTCTTATATGTCTGTAATTCAACATGTCTTTCATGTGCGTGGCCAATCAGGTCTCTGTCTTTGGGGGGTTTATGCCTTGCAAAATGCTGCAGGACTTGACCCGGGAGGGCCCTTCCTTCATTGCTCCCTTGGTTGAGGACTTGTGAGCAGAGTTGAAGTTAGCCCTAAGACTCCCACCTGTGCAGGTAAAGGGGTATCATGCTTAACATCAGCATGTTAAGCATTTTGCCAGTTGGAGCAGCAAAGAGCCAGCTGTGCTTCACTTCATCCCTGGAAATCACTTACTGGAGTGGGAGAGCAACTGGCCACCAGGGCATGACTGCTGTTTGGTATACCCAGTTAGTTTAAAATGCCGTATAGGTGTGTTTGGCAGAGGGGGAGAGCTGAAAGAGAAACAAGAGGAATGAGGTGCCTGGTTTTGCCCTCTGTGTCGTTATACGAGGGCATTAGGGGCTCCTATTGGCAAACCACCCCAGCTGTGGGAGCTCCTGTCTGACCCCTTGTTATAAATATCTCTTTGCCGAATCCCCGTCCTCCTTCTTAAGCAAACTGGTAGGAGAAGGAGGAGGAGGACCTTGCCAGTTGCTTGCTTGGCCACCTCTTTGCCAGGGCCCCTGAAGCAGATGGGTCTCTGCTTTCAGCTGTCCCCCAATCGCTGTGGGGCTGCCAGAGCCGAAGAGAGTGACGCTTTCAGGTGAAGGGGATGGGTACCAGCGGCCGGGCTGGGGGGGAGCGGGTGAAGAGCAGGCCGGGCTCCCCCTAGCCGGGCTGTGGGGCTGAGCAGCGCGGCCCCTCTCCGGGGGGCTCGCTAAGAGCGCGATTAATTGCAACTACTGCTGGGGATTGAGTGCAGCCTGCCGGGCTCCAGCCTACTTTTGGGGTACCCCGAGCGGTCGCGGGGCTACAGCCGGCCAGGGCGGTGCCGCCCGCCCGCCCGCGCTCCCCGGCGGCCCCGGGGGAGGGCCGGGGGGGTCCCGCCTCGCCGCCCGGCCCCTTTGCATTGCGCATGGGCCCTCCCCGCCGGGTGGCCATGTTGCAGCCCTAGCAGCCAGCGCAGAGGCGGCGGCGGGCCGGGGAGCGCAGCGCACTGCACCGCGATGGCCGTGGCCGTGGGGAGACCGGCGGTGGGTGCGGTGGCGGGGAGCGAGGCCGGGGACTGCAGTGCTGGAGGACGGAGGGGTGCAATGCAATGCCAGGGGCGCGGTGCTGGGGGTGAATTGCCCGAGTACGGCGGCATGCAGCGCCGGGGGTTGTAGAGGTGCGGTGCCGGGGATGCTATGCCGGGGATTGTAGGGGTGCAGTGCCCGGCGTGTAATGCGGAGGGTTGCGGGGGTGCGATGCCGCGGGGGACGACGGGCTCGCCCGTGCGGCGTGCCGGGGCCCCGCCGCCTGTGCCCATTCGCGGTGCCGGGGGGGGCCGCGCAAAACTTTTTCGCCCCGGTTTTGGGCCGCGGCTCTTTGTTGCAGCGGGGCCGGGGCCGGGCCCGGCGGCGGGCTGCTCCTCCCGGAACCTTTCGCGTTGAGCTGCACGGGGCAGCGGGGAGACACCGGGGGTGGTCCCCGGGCTGCTCCCGCTGGGGCTGGGGCCGCGTTTGGTGGCCAGCCGCGGGTGCTTCTGCCCCGCCGATTCCCATGGATGGGAAAACTTGGGAGTGGGGAGGACTGTGCCTCGTAGAGGGTGGGCAGCCGGGCGGGGTAGTGCCCGCAGCCCCTCGGGAAAGGCTTTGGGCGCTCGGCTGCGGCGGGCAACGGTCGTGGAAATCCCGGCGTGTAAGTCTCCCGAGGGGCACGCGTGTTTTGCATCTTCCAGCGTGACCGTTTTTCTGGGGATGTGGTGGCCGGGAGTATTTTACATCCATGTTGAGAAAGACAAAGGATTTCCCCTTTGTAGAGCGAAAGGAAAAAAAAACCCAAACCACAAAAACTAACAGATGCTCTTCCCGAAAAAAAAAAAAAAAGCCTCTCTCGCATCCAGCTTACAGAAACGTGAATGAAACTCCACCATGACCAGACTGAATGCACTTTTGTGCATCGGCCGGGGGAGGGAGAGAGACTTGACCGACTTCCCAGTAACTTTTTCAGTGCTTGCGAGTAAAACAGATGTTGCCCATGAGCAGAGGACTTGAACGTGGCTCCTTCTCATAATAAGAAAATGGTCTGTGTTCAAGATGTGACCAGGATGAGACAGTTTCTTTTAGCATTTATTATGCGCTTATGGATCTGCGGGACTGTATGGTTCTTCTGATGTGGCAAAGCAAATATATGAAGATGGGGTTAATGGTGTTACTGGAGGCGGGGAAGTTATGCTACTAAGCAAAACAAGAGCTGATGTTTGTTAACAGAATACCTATAAATTATACCAGCTGTTTGTAAAGCTTCTTCTGAAATGATTCCTTGATCTTAAGTCTAAAGCGTACTTGGAAATTGAAGTTTGTCTTTCAGTGTAAGAAGATGCATTGAAATCAGTACTTCAGCTGGTTTTTAGGGCAGGCTGAAAGGTATTGCCAAGCAGAGCTGTTTTGCTTTGTGTAGAGTAGCAACCTTGCAACATGAGCGGACTCAGGAACGTGGCTTGTTACAAGACGTGATTGCMGTTTGTTCCTGTGTATGTGTTTTGCTTTATTTTTCTGTCGTTATATTAAACTCATGCCACTACTCAGCCTCTCACATTTTTGGTTAATCCAAGTCCACTAGCAATCCCAAAACAGCATCCACAGTGGGTTTTGCACCAGTTAAACTAAATTCATATCTGTGTGCCGCTGAGTCCAGTGCAGCGGGACTGACTGCAGAATAAAGCATCCTTCAGCRTGAGAAGCGTGTGCGTGTGGGAGAGGGAAGGATGAGGGCACTCGGCTTCCTCGTAAGCAGCGTTCATCCTCCAGAACGGTGCTTTTTGGAGAAGAGAGTTGTTTTATCTTGGGGTGATAAGAGAAGAAGGGACAATGGGCTGGTATTGAGTAGGTGTTGGGGATGTTGTGTCTCGTATACCTTCTTATCTAATCTTGTCTGCTACCCCTTTGCATGCTGCTGTTGTGTTGCTGGGGGGGTGGTAGGGAGTTTGAAGAACTATTTAATTGTACGGTAGAGCAGGGCAAGGCTGATGAACGTTTGCCTATCAAGCTTTCAACATAATAATCATATTTTATAAGGGCCCTGAGTGGTATGCATCTTGTTGGAGGGAGCATGGGGGTAGGATTAAAGGAAGGGGGAAAGAAAAGGAAAGGAATGAAATGAAAATGGAGTCAGTTTGACTTAAAACTAAGATAACATTCCTGAGTCACAACCTTCTACGTCCTGGCAGGATATGACATTATGTTAATTGTAAAAGCATGCATGAAAAATAACTTCAGCGAACTGCTCTGAAGTGTCTGTGTTTAATTGTAGCCGAGCAGGGCGTGTTTTGGTAGGATGGGCGGCTTTGATTTGAAGGCCCTGATCCCACAGATGTGAAGGCACATGTGTAATGCACTGCCTGTAATTTCATTTGACTTAATAGAGACTGATCTCGGTATGTAAATGTAAACGCATGCATAAGCAAAGTTTGGGCAGGATTGGTGCCGGGAGCTGCCATGGGACCTCTCAGCTGATGAAAGCCATGCATATGCTTGAACATACATTGGGGTGGAAGGATGCATATGGTCATCTGTGCTGGCTCTATCTGGGCTCAGTGTGAGATAAGCCACTTGCAGTCTGGAAACTGTTGAGATGTGCTAGATAGGGGACCCCCTTCCTTCTCTGGGGTTAATTCCCAGCATCTTGACCAGTGCTGGATGGTTTCTCAGTAGTTCAGAGCATGGAAGGAGGGCTCTGGCCTCCCTACCCTTCTCTTTCTTTCTTTATCCTAAATGTTTATAGAATTGTAGCTTGGTCTAGTTAAAGGAGCAAAACTAACTCATGTGTATACACTAACATATACTCCCCTCCAAGTCAAACAAAAAAATGATGGAAAATGAAGCTGGAATACACACTTTACCTGGGGGCCATGGAAAATGGTATCTGAGAGATTAAAACAGCACAGTGTATTCTTCCATCTGTTTTAAAAATACTTGATAATGAGAGACTGTCAGTTTCCATGGAGGGGAGGGAGTGAAAGGGAGAGAGACAAGAAGGTAGAGAGGGGCTAATGGAGCTGAAGAATCTACGTGCCTTGTCTTTCTCCGAGCAGCAGATCTACCAACACCCACTGGGGTCAGCAAGAGCTGTGGAGCAGCGCCTTTGGGAAGCCACATCCGTGTGTGTCGGTGGGTGGAGCAGGGCCACCATGACCACTGATTTTAGACAATGAGATGAGCGCTAAGAAAGGGGATACACCTTTGTCTCTGTGAGTGTTTCTGTGCTCTTGCTAGCTGAGCGTCTGGTCGTCTTCACTGACGAAGGTGCGACTGGGTGGGAGAAGAGCTATTGCAGGTGGAGAGCTGAGAGTGAGAGAGGTTGGGGGACGAGGCGGGTCGGGGATGGACCCTAGGGCAGGGAGTGGGTTGTCACGCTCCAGGCGCAGGTCGGCAGTGCCCTGGCTACTTTGCAGCTTGTCGCTTTCCAAGTTAACTGCAAGGCTGAGCTGTCCCTGCTGTCGGTTATCCTCCAGGGAGCACGGCGGGGCTGCGGACTCTCCTCCCGGTGAACGTGGTGATGTTGTGGGCTTGGGTGGCACTGCTGGGGCTGCTGAGATGGCCAGGGGCATGGGTTTTGGCTTCCTTGTCTGCTTCCAGCTGCGAAGCGTGGCTTCTTGGGCCTGGCCTGGCTCAGCTGCCTGCGCCAGGGAAGCAGACCTGGGCGGTGCACAGAGAACTGCATTTTAGTTTGTGAACTCTTCATTTCCTTTATTCACCTCGGTGCCTTGTCTGCAGTAGGAAATTCTTTCAGACAATTCTTGTTGCTCCCGTTGATGTTAACAATGGTGGGAACCTGCCTCCTCCTTGCCTTGTTTTCAGCACAGCCTCAGTCGTGGGGCAGGTTATGTGTCCAGCCCACCACAAGCGCGGGGCCTCTAGCTTTTCCAGCATGAAGTGAGCTGACCTGGAGTCAGGATCTGGTGGAGATACTTGGAAAATCCTTATTTTGTGTAGATGAGGTCATGGGGAATCAATTTTAGTGTCTGAGTAGGGCCTCTGAAATAATGATAGGGATTGATTAAGTAAGCAGCATGAATCTGAGAAGTAAAATATTTACTCAGAGCTGAGGCATGTTTTATATGTCCCCTTCTCACCCCTGCAGCCCCTGAGAGAGATGGCTTCACTGGCTGGCTGCCCGCTCTGGAGAGATTTGAGGGTTGTCGCTCCTTTTGTGCTCTTGGTATGCCTCTTTCTCTCGAGGTAATGCCGAGAGCATGGGCACGAGGCTGCTCTGTAGCTTGTGGCTTGCTTTGCAGGAGAGATGCCAAGGGGACAGGGTCTTCTGTTGGCTTGGCAAATGCTTCTGCCTTGTCCGACCTCTTTGTTGGCTTGGTTTGGCTCTAGGCTTCACTCCTATAAGCTACGGTGGCTCTTGCAGGAAAAGACATTGAAGCCGTTTCGGCTCAGAGCAGTGCAACCAGGTGATTTAAAAAGAAACAAAAAAAGCCCTACAATAGTGCTTCAAGCTTTTTTTAGGTACACTATCTAGCTGCCTTTATTTCCAGCTCTGTGAACAGCTCTCCAGCCTACCGTAGTAAGTGATGCGTAATAATGGTTCAGACAAACACCACGGTGCTGTTAGCATTCAGCCTTAACACTGGTGGAGAATGCCCCAGATCAGAGTCAGAAAACCAAGTTCAGGGTCTTGCTGTCTTAGCTGAGAGCAGTGGTAACAAAAAACTACCCCAAATCATCTTCTTTGTCCCTGTATTATAAGTGCTAGTTTGCATGCTGCTATGTGATGCATTCAGTGAGATGGGAATAAAAGATGCTCTTTCTTGGCTGCTTCGTTACATCTGGATGCCTTTCCCCCTCCTCTATGTCATGGTGCCTGGTTTAGACGTATGTGGGCCAGGATTTGCAGGAGTAGCCAGAGGTGTTTTCATCCGCAGCTCGGGCAGGTGTGATTAATGCGGGTGTAGGCATTGCGTGAGGTGGTGGAGAAAGAGCTGTGAGAAGGAGGAAAAACTCCCTGTGGTTTTCCATTAGCAATACCCAGCCCTTCTGCAAGCTTTCTCCCTGTGGCTGTGCTCTCTGCTTGTCCAACATAAGTGATACCCACTGCTGGCATGAAACGTGTAGTCCAAAGGCTATTATTGCCATTTCACTAGTAGTACAATTGTTTTGCTGAGCTCTGCAACTGATAAGTCTTGAGCTATCTTTGGGACTCCTTATTTAAAAATACAGACCGTGCCTGTGTTTAGAAAAGTGGCTAAGTAGCCTTAGGATCTGAATTTGCAATTAGAGCTTTTGAAGTTGCTGGAAATACGGAGAAGCTGAATTTTTTTTTTTTTTTTTTTTTTTTTTTTTTTTTTTTTTTTTTTTTTTTTTTTTTTTTTTTTTTTTTTAGTAGCATCCCACGTAACGTGATGGCAAAGAGCGGACTACTACTGGTCTTTGGTGGTTTTTTTGTTTGTTGTTTTTTTTCCATCTCAGCTTATAGCTTCTTTAGGTCTTTCTGTTATCTAACTGGATCTTCTGTTACCGTTTCTGCATCCCAGATTTATTTTCAGATGGGATTTAGCTGCTGGAAATATGTTACTGAAGTGCTGTAATTGCGGGTTATTTCTTTACCAGATCTGGTCATGAATACTTGGCACAAGCTAATAGAAAAAGACTTGTTTTAGAAACATTTTGGTTTTGCCACAGATGTTGCCTGCTTTGCCAGCGGCTCCTGAGAACTGATTCCTGTGCACAGCGGTAGTTCTAATAGGAATTGTTCCTGGAAATCTGCATGCATGTCATGTATTTCATTCAGAAATTATATTAACCTCTCTCACGTGATGGGAGTGGAAGGGGAGAAATAGTGTTTTGAATCCTGAGGGGGGTCTTTGTAAATGATTTGCAGGACTGTTTGGGGCTGTCTGTGGATCTGAAGGTGTTCTGCGAAGTCTGTGGGTGTTTTGCCGGGGGGGTTAACTGGGTGCAATGTAAAGTACGATGTCCCGTGTAAGTGAGAGACGCGACAGAATCTATTTGCCGGATGTGTGTTGAAAGCAGCAAGTGTGCTAAATGCTTTACTTAAGCACGTTACCTTGGCTTGAATTAAGTTTCTGACAGCGTGGCGGTGGCAGCCTCTGTTTTTGTCTGTAAACGAAATTAAGGTGGGAGAGGAGCGAATTTGGTAGACGGCTTGCTTGGCTTTCTCGGTGACGGCGTGAGCTTGTATTTCGCTTTTCCGCAGGGCAGCACGGTGACTGATTCGCAGTGAAGTACAAGAGCACAAACTGCAGTAGAGATCGAATTGCAAGTCTGCTTTTATTCTTTCAGATAGAGGTTCCCACTTGTAGCCACAGCCAAATCTTTGCGTTTCAAAGCACACAAATCATCTCCTTTCAGGCCTTGTGAAAACCCATCTCCTSCAATCTTGAGTCAGCCCAGGAGCTTTTGGCAGCTTTCAGATGAATGAAGACTACAGGGTGACGGTCCTGGCTTTATTTTTCCGGGACAAAAGTTGGCAGGCAACAGCCGAGCTTGGAAAAAAGAAATTTGCAACCTGGAAAGGTGAAGGTATCTGGTTATCATTGGCACTCGTTCTTGGCATCTCTGCAATAACGTGGATTACCCCACATCCTCCAGATGTGTGTAGGAAATGTACAGGGTTGCCAATAAAGAGGTTGTGCATAAATGTAGTTGGATTTTCCTTTTCTTGCTTGTTCATATAATTAAAGATTTTTTTCTTTTYTCTGCCTCCTTTTGTTTTAATTGGTAGAATTAAATTTCTTGGATATCTGCGGAATGAACGTAGAAACAGCATGGCTAATAATATTTCCAAAGTCTTTGGTTTTGTTTTGTTCCTAGTTTGAGATGTCAAGACCGATACTTTTCAGAAATTGCTGAATTAAATAACTGGAAACAGTTCTCGTTTATTCTCAGCTTTTACGCCTAAAAGATTAGGTCATCAAACTGTAAGCAGGTATATTGCTAGCTGTAAGATTATAAGGCTTAACGCAGCCGTCTGGGAGTGAACATATGCACAGTCCTCAAATCTGCACGTCAAGACCCCAAGAGGAGCAGGGATTTTGCTAGATTGTCTGGTGACTTGCTCTAGTGGTAAATCACACCACTTAACCACCACATCCGTTGGCTGCTTCTTTTTCCTCCCCCAAATCTGTTTGATGTCCAGGTTGAGCTAGGGCACGTCTCATTGTGCCTTTTCTTTCTTGGGCAGTCCTGCGCTCTGAAATTTTTTCGCCTGCATGTAAGCGCAAGGGTGTAGACACTGGGGAAAAAAAAGAAGTCATTTTTCAAATCCATGTCAGCATTTTTATCTGTAAAGCTTTCCCTAGTTGTGGCCGGTAACTCAACTTGCTGCTGCTGTTGTTTTTAACAGAAGAAACAATGACTCAACGATTACACCTTTGTTAGTTTATAGAATAAGAAGATTAAGTTTTTTAATTACATTTGAAAATGGTTTTGTTTGTTTCCTGTACATTGTATGTCATTTCCAAACAAAGAAAAATCCTTAATGCTTTTAAATGAATGCTTTTCTGCCACAAGGTATCTCTTATCGCAGAAAATGCCGACCTAGTCTCATTCTGTTTCATCTATCTCATTAATATTGAATACGTGGCGCTTTAATATGGCAGCCAAAGCAAAGCAGGGAATTTCAGCTAATATCTGACAACGGCAAGCTGAGATGAAATGACATCCGAGTGCAATCTGCTATATATAAAGTAATTGGCATTTTCCAGGAGCATTTGACCTAATTTATGGTTTTTTCCTCCCCCTGCCCCCTCAAATCTGTCTTCAGAGGTTGGTTAGTCATCAGGATTTCTGAGYCTTCAGCCTGCTTTTGAGAAGGTACTTGGTGCCAGCCAGTCCTCTGAGCACCCGTGGGAATGAGAGGTGCTAAGCATCTTTGGGGAGCAGGTTGTTGGGGGCCTGAGGGTGCTCCCCTGGTCGGTGTCAAGGCTGATGTGCGAGGGGTTCCTGTAGGGACTGGGCACGAGAAAGGTCAGAGAATGCTGCCTCCGCACCAGCCCCTGCACCTGGAAGATGCTATTCTACTGTGCCGGACCTGTTCCAGAAGTCACTAAATGAGTCCCTGGCCAGAGTCTGGAGGCAGCCTTCCTTCCCAGCTTTGAGTGAGCTCTTGCAGAGCGCTCCTGTCTTTCTCGTAGGCCTCATAAATGTTCAGGTCTTGCAGGGAGTGGGGGGTTTTGGTGACTGCAGCACAAGTCCTTGGCGTCCAGTGGGGGTGGAAAGTGGCACCAGATCTAGGAGCTGCTTCACACTGGGGAAAACTTGCCTGTAAAGTCTCTGCTTTGGCCCTGGGCCAGCTTTTCAGCGAAGCAGGGGTAAACCCTTCCTGATGCTCTGAATTACAAAGAAGCTGGGCTGAAAGTTGAAACTAAACAACTTATCGAATAAGTGCCTTACCTTCTGGGAGGCACAGTTGATGGTCACTGAACGATATAGTTTGGTTTCTGATGTATAATTGCCAAAAAGTAGTAGTGTCAGGGGACCTTGGGTTATGTGTTTCCAGGTAGCTGAATATTCATCCTGCTAAAAAGCACTTCTGCTATTTAGCATTTGGAGTTATGCAATTGCTCATTATTAGATCATTAATTACGAGAGCCGCGTGGGATTAGGGCTTGTGTGGTTGGCATGCTGCAAGTGTTTCAGCTTATGATTTGTTGGGTGGTCTTGGGCCAAATACCTTCGTTTTGGTATGCCTTTGTTTTCTCTGTCTGTAAAGCAGATGATAATTCCCTTGTTTTGTAAGGTGCAAAGCTGTGATCGATGGATTAATAACATGGCCATAGTCACCTTTACAAACCTAGCCCTATTGCACCAAATCTGGTGAGATCTTGTGGCACAGAAGCATTACCAGACTAATGCTTTTAATTAAAAACACTTTCAAGAAAGTAACTATGTAAATAGGGTAATACGCAAGTTATGTTTTCAAGGAGATTTAACAAGTAATTTCAATAGGCAAGAAGGGTTTAAAAGTGAGCAGCGTGAATAACGCCACTGACCTTGTTTGTGTGGGTTTACGTAAATGCAATTGAGGGCAATTTTCGTGTAGAGCATTCCTAAGACCTGGTGAGCGTCTCTGTTGTAGGCCAGAACCACTTAAACATCAAAGCCAGAGGTGTTTTGTTTTTGTTGCTTAAACAAAAACATTGTTTGAAATTGTAGCCTGATGTGTGACTGCTGTCTGTTACTGAACACGGCCACGTTGCCCCCGAGTTTGGCCTCTCTGGAAATGGAGCTCAGAAAAGTAGTTTTTCCGTGAGATATGCATTACTTGGTTTTGATATAACCTCAGGAAAGCAGTATTTTTTTTTTATAGCCTAACCAAGCAACCTGATGACTTCTTCCAGTGGGATGAGCCAGAAAGCTAGCAGTATAAATCCGGGCAGGCTAGCTGTGATGCGGCTTACAGGCAATGAAGGGAAGTATAAAGTTCACACAGGCTAAAAAATGGTCGATGTTTCTGGTGTGAAATAGGTGGTTGGTCCCTATGTAAAATACACAGTAAGAAATCCCAAGAGAAGAGCGTGCAGATGCCGTCCCCGTCCACACTAATTGTGGTAAATGGGTGTTTTTCTGGACTCTATGCGCTGAATTATCTTGGCAATTGAAAGCTGTTCAGGGCAGGGGACCTGATATTTCCAGTTTGATGCAGTGCCTTGCAGAGGAGGGTCGTGGCCCAGCATCTCTGGTTCAGTGGTGCTGAATGGTAGGAGGGAGGATGGAGATGGCTGGATGGGTGCCGTCTTCCTGGCTCAAGTAGGAACTAGGAAGACTGTGCGAGCCTGCTTTTGAGGTTTACGCTCCAGTTTGCACCCTTGGAGGCTACCGAGCGGCCCGAGGAGATGCGAGTAAAAACATCATGCACCCGAGGAAGGGCTGCTCTCTTGCCTGCGCTGGCTCTCCTGGGGTCAACATGCYGCAGGACCAGGCTCTTGTGCTGTGTTGATATTGTGGCATGCACAAAGTGGGAGCCTCGGTGCTGCATGTACAAACCCAGCTCTTTCTCCTGGACAGTCGTGAGAGGAAGGGAGGAAGAGCTGGGCGTTAGCCTTCCTCTTTGAAGGCTTACCAAGTTCCCAGAGCAGTTATTTACCTGTCAGACCCCATCTGCTCTGGGGTATAAGCAACCCATGCAGTGCTGCTTGTGGCTTCATGCATTCCCTACTACTTTGAGCAATGCAGAGGTGGGAGACTGCTGCATCTCCTTTGCAGCGTTAATAAGGAATGTGCAGCAGCAGATCCCTTGCTTTGCTATCGCTCATTAAATAACTCGAGCCAAGGGCAAAAACACGCACCGCACATGGGAATTGTGCCCCAGTTTTGGGATAGGCAGGTCTGCAGCACTTGGAGTTGTAGAGCRTGTCAGAGCAGGAAGCTCCTTCATGTGAACTAATCTTGCCTAGTCCTCTGCAGGAAACGCTTGCTCGGAGCAGGCTGAATTTGCCTTTGGGTATGTTTGTCTTCCCGAATCCTTAGGTTTGGCTCCATAAAGTTGTGACAGGATTTACCTGCTCCGTCAGGTCTTTAAAGCCTTGCTGCTGCAGAGAGATGAAGCACAGCGCAGCGGAGCCTGCTCGCTCGGCAGCACCCCTGCTCATCTGTCACAGTCGTTCTTGCTCCGTGGTTGACTCGTGCTCAGCTGTTATGTGGTAAGCCAAGCTAAACAGTTCAGTGCTTTGCTTACAGAGGGATACCTGACGCGCCCTGCTGCCTATCCTGGTGCTTCCAGGAAAAAAAAGGAATCGAGATCGAGCCTAGAAAATGGGATCTAGTATGGGCAGCCTGTGACCTGCGTCGGACCCTAGCTAATGGGGCCGTGCGCTGGCCCGGCGGTCTGCCTTTGCAAATCTCGCTGCAGGAGAGCAGCCTGTCGTGAGCTGCCTCTGCGCTCTCCTGCCAAGGCAGCGGTATGAGAGGTGGCTGGGGCACCTGGGCCCTAGATCTCACTTCTTTGGAGTGACACCCCTTAGGGGAAAAAGAGGATGAGAAATCTGACTAACGTGAGTATACGAAGCTACACCATAAAGTAACTGCAGGAGATCCAAGCTAATGGCAAATCCTCTTACTATTGTTATTTGGAGAAACAGCCTTGCAGAACGTTCCATTCTTCCCCTCCAAAAGTTGTCCTTCAGCTATGTATTTCAACAAAGTGGAGTGCAATATGTATTGTCTGCACTCATAAGGTTGCAAGACGCTGAATTCTACCAGGTATGTGTTTAGCTTGACTGTCTGGGAGAAATCTGAGCAGCTGGACTGTTCGGATGGGTAGTACGCTAGAGAATTTGTTCTGTTTCCTTTTGGGGTGTATCAAGGAATAACATTGGAAGTGTGGGTTTAATTTAACACTAGCCTGTTGCAAGCAGTGGCATGGATTTCTACAGCACAAGTCTTGACAGGAGGGCAGAAATTAAAAGTCTGGGTCCGACTGCTTTTGCCTTCCTCTAAAGCACAAACGTGACTGGGGTGACAGTCAAAGCAGAATGTGGTGGCCAACATTAATTCATCTGTGGGGGTGGATACTGGCTCCAGTTTCACCTTTTAGCGGGACTCCATCGACAGCTAATGGATGTTGCAGCAGCCTGTGTATGGAATAATTTATGAATTTGGAAGAACGCGATTCCAGCGAGCACGTGGGTGCATGCCAGTGGTTTGCAAATCTCTGCCAACGGTCTTGTGAGCAGCGGCCTGCTGCAGGAAAAATAAACGTTGGATTAGCTCAGGGTAACGTTTGGAAGTGTCGCACTTAGTTCTTAAAGACTGGCCCTTCTGCAGAGCAGCACTGGGCTCTAGGCAGGATATTCTGAGGTAAGCAGAAATGTATTAATTACAAATGTTCTTCATGCATCAAACAAGAAGCGGGAAGCAATACGGGGAGACCGTTTTAGCTACTGGCTTTTCCCAAGCAGCCTTTGCAATATCTCTGTCATATGGGAAGACGATTCCCTTGTTTCAAGTACTGGGACTGCCTGGGCAAATGCCAGGTCGCTTGATCTCACAGCACCAAGGCAGCTCGGTACCATTACAGACCTGTTATCCGGCTCGGGAGCTCGGTGTTGGGTGCCTTTTCTGCAGCTGAAGAAATGGAAGCCTTGCCTCAGCACCAAACTTAGGAGCCAGATGTGAAGCCAGCAGYGTTCCCCTGCCTGTTTTCAGCTTTTCAGCTTCCTGCTTTTAATTAAACTGTCGCGACACTGCGGGCGGAGCAGGACCAAGATACCAGAAGCCAAAGRTCCAGCTCACAAAGGCATTTGGGAGCCTTGGTATGCGGATGGGAAGCCTTTGACAGCATGTAGGGCAGGGTCAGTGCCTGCTTCCCACTAATTGTGGTTTGTTTGCGCTCTGCTCATCCAGCTGCTCTGTGGCAGAGCTGAAAACACCACTGAAGTCTGGCATTTTCCCCTCATGTTGGTTTTAATAACAAAGTCTATCCTCACACCTGAGGAGCACCTTAGATGATCGCTACCCCTTTGCAAGCCCTCGGAGTGCCTCACTCTCTTTGCAAAAGTTCACGTGCACCGTTTAGCTGTGAGAATCTTTGTTGCTTTGAGAAAAATTACAGAAGGCTACAAGGAGACTTGCTGTAGTTAATCTCTGTTACCTGGTGTGTCTTTGCACCTATGCCTCCAGACGTGGTCAAAAGATAGAGCAGTGCTTGCATCTGAGCAGCTGGAGCGGTTGCCTTTTGCAGGGGTATTTTGGTGGTGTTAGAGCCCAGGAACGTTTTGTGGTTCATTGCCTGACCTACTGGATGGAGGAGGCATGGCCTTCAGACAGGAAGGTGGAACTCCTGTGTCAGATTTGTTCGTGGAGATTGGGCTGTTGCATCAGATACGGAAACCTGCCACGCAGAAACTCCTCGAAGACCTACAGGGGCTGGCAGGGTGTTATTCCCTGAGAGGGGGCACTCGGCAATTTTGTAGCTCAGCATGTAGTTGTCACCTGTAGGGAGACGGCCAGCGCAGAGCACCGCCCACCTTACCCTGGGGCTGCTGGAGCTCTGCGGGGGCCGTGCCGGTGGAGCRAGCTCGCTGCTGAAGCAGTGGGAACCTCTGCATTGCCCATATGGAGTGCCAGTGACCAGCTCAAATGCAAGTTCACTGTTCTCTGGTTAAAGACCCTGTGTTCCCATAAAGCATGTAATCTTTTAAATAAGTGTTGGCTGTAACGCATGGGGTCTTCTCTTTCTTTTGAAAGAGACTGATAACCAAACCACGTTTTTACTGCAGGCCTTTTCCTAGTGGAGCTATGGTGCTGGGAAGCATGACGAAGCGTTTATGGCCAGCAGAGCGTTGCCAGTAAGCGTCCCGTTTCATAGGAAGAAAAATGGCATTTGCAGCTACCCCCATAGTTTTGGCAAAATAAGCTGGGTCTGCAGTTGGCGTGCTCAGCGATGAGGGTCGCTCCTCCCAGCTGCGGGATGCCGGGGGCTGCGCAAACCTGGCTACGCTGGCAGCTGCTGCTTTCAGAAGCTGCGGCTAACTTGTTCGCTGTCCTCATGGAGCTTATCCTTTTGCTGCCCATGAAAGCATCTCCCCTCTCATTTCCAGGCCAAGTGCTGATCCTTCTATGTGTGTAAATGACTGCTTGCTGCCTCTCTTGTTACAAATGTCAGTTTTTCTAGTGGTCAGGTTGAAATGCAACGTAATCCTCAAGTGTTCTGGAGCTTTGACGTAGACCATGAGATCACTGAACACGCAGCTCTGCCAGGGACCGTGTTGGGATGGAGAGCTTTTGAAAAAATACCTATAGGGAGGCTGTTTCTGGAACTGGGGGGGCGGAACCAAACACAAACCCCCCTTACTGATGGTAATAGGTGTGGGGAAAAAATCCAATGATTAGAAAGTAAGTTTCCTTCATTTTAGAGATGCAAGTATCCATACTTTGATCAGGTCAAAAGGTATAAAGCTATATGTTATATTTTGTAACAGATTCGAAGGGGACTTCTATCTGATGTCCGCAGCTCAGAGAGTTACCCAATGAGAACTGTGCCTGCTAATTTACATTGCTCCTGTGTGCTGGCCAAAGGCCAGGGGACTCCCTTTCTCTTAAGCACCTGGAAAATGGCAAATCACTGATAGAGCCCCTAGGATTACAGGCCTTGATGATGAACCTGCTGCCAAGTTATGGATGCGCATTGTTTTATCAGAGGGATCTTWGAATAGTCATGAGAAACCATGTGGAGCCTAGCTGTGTCTATTAGTTACTCGTCGCTAAGTGAATGAATTTGATTAAGTGTGTATGGTGGTGTCAATACATGGCTGCTTCCCCCCCGAGTTTATAAATCGGTTTGCTCTTCTCTGCCGTTAAATATGTGACTTGTAACGTCTTTCATCAGTTTACTGCATGGGTGATGCTGGACCTATTCTTGGAGTGCACAGCAGGGGCCGATTCCCCTTGCTGACATGAGGGGAAATTCAAGAATAAGCCCACAGAAGGCAGAGCCGTTTCCTTTCCTGCCACTGTACCCTGGGACTGTTTTCTGAGAACAGACTTGCTGACCATGGGACTCTTAGTACTGGAAAACCTTTGTGTTTTTTGTCAGGTTAGCGTGCAATATGCTTCCTGAGGTTATAGGGGATTTTTTGCCATTTGTTTGTTTTTTTGTTTTCCTGATGGAATAAACTTTTTATGGCTGGAGCATTGGGCCCTCTAAAGTTGATAGTAGGTTTTGGATCAAGGTGTCGGAGTTATTTATAAGTAAGAAAAGGATTTTATGGTTACAGGATGCATTTAATTAGTGTCTGGAGTTTAGCCACCAGTGTGAGTTTGTTTATAGAAATACTGGTAGTATTTTCCTTTAGGAGTTTTCATTTTCTACATGTAGTTGTTCAAAATAACACTTAGTGTTAATAAAACTTAGCAATAGTAAAAATAAAAATATTTTTCTCTCGCTTATTTCCTTATGTTGTGCATTTATACACTGTTCCCATTGGGCTATTTTGTTTTGGGATATATATGTCGCTTTTTCTAGAGCAAAAATTAAATTTGTTGGCCAAGAAAAGCTAAGCTTATGAAAACATAGCGGTTGGCTGAAGGTTCAGGGGCTGGTAGCGTCTGAACTTACTTGCATGAAGGGGAAGTGGGGGACCTTGATGTTTTATTTACTTACTTGTCATTTCACGTTGGACAGTCTTGAAGAGATTTCCCCCTTCCCAGCCCCAGGAATGTAATGTGGCGTTTAGTCTTTTCATAACTGCTGATGCATAACTGGTGTTCGTGGGAAGTTGAACTTGGGATTAGTCTCATCTCTTAAAGAATGAGCTTCCTCCCCCGAAATCTAGATATGCTTCTTAGAAACTCGCTGGGGGTATTCGCTAACAGTGCTCAGCTTGAGATACGTGCAAGCAGATTGCAGGCTGTAAAATACGAAACTGCCTGGAGCAAGCACAAGGTCTAATGATGGTTGGTGTCTACCGGGTCTGGCGTGGCAACGCCACGGTGCTGCGCTTCATGCCCAGAGCACCTGAGCCTCCTGGGCGCTCTGCGGTGGCAGGGAGTTACGTTTGGCCTTGAGCAAGCAGCTGCTTGGGCTGTGAGAGGCTTTGCTATCTCCTTGCTTATGCCAGCCCCGCTCTGAATCCTTTAGCTGACAGTAGTCAGTGTCCTTGCATTTGACTTTGTGAGCAGGATCCTAACGGGTGGTAGTCTGACCCCAGAGAGCGGAATGAGGAAAAGAGAAGTGGAGTGTGACTTGGGGGTATCACTTGAGCCTCCAAAGCCCTTGCTGTTAACAGGGGGATTTGCAGCCTCTCTGCTAGGGATTGAATTTTAAGAGAGAAGACGCTGCAACCCCTGAAGGTATATAACTGCATGCAAACTTTGAGTTTGGTCCCAAGTGCTAGGACATCCAGCTACGTACAAGTGCAGAAGCACCTTTATTGGGAGAGAAATCGGTTACTGAAATGGTAACTGGGCCGGCCTTGTCCCCCTCGCGCACCCAGCCTGGTAGCACCGAGCTGACTCAGTTTCCAGAGGATGGGGAAGGAGGAAAAGGGTAACTGTACAGGCTTGTGCTTTATTACGAGGGATTCATGAAGCGGGGTCATGAGCAGGTTTTTCCACATGTAGCATGTGCTGCATCTGGCTTTATTTGCATTATTAGGATTAAACTAATAAATCTGCTTGAAACCCTTGATGATGGGAAATTGCCATTTGCCAGCGCTCTGTTGCGGAGGAAAGGCTTTCTCCAGGCTGGGTGTCTGGTCTGCGCGACAGATTATAAATCTTGTACCGCACACTCATGCTCTGTCGTTCTTTTCGTAGTGGGTTATCACCTGTGACTTGGCTTTTTAAGCCTGACATTGCCTTTATTACAGGCTTTAGACGTTTCTGTAGTACAGTGCCTGGTATAAAATGGGTAGTTGTTGGGGACTTTGCATAGGTTTCAGTAAAAAGTTGTTCTGTTGGCTTGCATTTGCGTACAGACAATTTTATTTACGGTGTTGAGCTTAACCTCACAGCAAAGGCAGTGTCTTGTTCTCTGGATTTCCAGGGGGACTGGGGAAGCGCTAGTGTCGGAGCTGCCCTTGAACTGTGCGTGACTACCTGATGGCTTGGCTCTTGCCAGTGCTCCGGAGCCTGGCTGGGCGAACACCCCTCCACACGCACATACACACTCTGAGTTGTGTCTTCCACACAGAGACCGAGGCAGTGTGCTTTATTGTCTTATCTCCAAATATGTCACAGTCAGCGGGCAAGGGACTGAGTGCTGTTGCAGAAGAGAGCAGTGGTTCCTAGGTAAGTACCACCACTGAAGAACACTACTCATCTGTCCATCTTTCAGAGATCTGCTGTTACATGGCTTTTTTTTTTTTTTTTTTTTTTTTCTAGTGGCAGCTGGCAGGCAGTTTTCAGATGTCCAAAACTGTGCATGTGTTTGCATGGAGACCACAGAAATATACTGGAGACTGAAGTGGAGGACGTGCAGTGGGCTCTGTTTTGAGTCTGGCTGCTTAGAAATTGTTAGCGTCTTGGTGGAAAGCCTGGTAGTGAGTATGAGCCCTGGCAAAGGATGAGAGGAGATAGAGGCAGGGAGAAGGGTAAAAGTCATCTCTGAGCTTTAGCTGAGGCCACAACTAGTATTAATGCATGATACCAAACCTCTTAGTCATTGCCAGGCCCGCTTAGAGCGCTCATGTCAGGTGGGTGTGTAGCCGCAGCAGTTTCAAAATGACAGGTTTGTCTGTGCTCACGCGTTTTGCTGAGAAGTTAAGGCCTGGATTTCGCCCAACTCAGGTAGGCTTTGTTATTTCAGTTGCCTCGGTGGCTGTTCCTGCCAGACTAAAGGTAAAGGCGCAAGAAAATAAAGGCAAATTGTGTGGCTGTTTCTTATCCTGGATGCTGTGGAGTTACCTGCTTTTCCAGGTCCTTTCTCCTTTGCAGCTTTTCCTTCCTAGACATCTCTCACACAGACAAAGTTGCTGCTTTTACTCAAGGTGATAAAATTGTAGCCTTCAGAAATTAAGTTTTGCGGCTGGCCTAAAACATGTCTTTTCCTGCTGAGGAGCACCTCACTGGGAAGTAAGCTGCATTAAGGAAATCATCACAGCTTGTATAAAAAGAGTAAGGAAAGCTGAGGTGACTACAGGAATTGAAGTTCCTGGTGTGGTCTGAGCTTGGTCTGGTGGGAAAGCTCGCCCAGCCTTTCAGAGGCTGAGAGCTGCAAGCTAAAATACAGCTAGGAGCTGTGGAAGTGCTGCATGTGCTTGTGAAGGGGGCACCCCGGGGGGGGCTCAGAGGCTCTGCCAGGAACATGCCGTGTGCCGGGGCTGGGCACATGGCAGGAATTGGGGGTCTGGTGCTGACCCTGCCTTCCTGGTGTGTGTCTTAGCAAGCTGGGGGTTGCACGTGAACCCCCTACCCTCTGTGCTGGCACAGACTCACTGCCTCTTGCCGGGATCCAGCCCCGCGGTGGAAGCTGTGCTCAAACAGCTCGGGAGCCTGGTGCATCCAATAAGCCGTGGTGTGGCCTCATTGCCTTTATAATATTTTCCCAATTGCACCAATTAAACTATTTATTTTATTCCCCAGGAATTCCTGCCTTAGTAATAGAGGTGTTTGGAAAATAGGTCCCTGCAAAAGAAACTTCTCGGACGAGCGTAACGTGAGGTGTCATTGCCTGTAACTGGGGGAAAGATCCATCCCTGCTGTGCCAAGTTCTCAGGCTTGTCTCCTGCAGGAAAACCCCACTCTTGTCCTAAGGTGATGGTGTCTTCCTGTGCTACCTTTGGAGGCGAGAGCGCTCAGAGGGTCTGGAGGAGGGAGGAATCGGTATTGCTGTCTGTCTGCTTTGTGAATGGTGTAAAGATGTTTCTATGAAAAAGCCTCCGCTTTTCCAGTGCCTTGAGAGGGATTCAGCCTCGCTAGCAACCTGCTCCTTTTTATCCTTGTCTGTGGATGACCTGCAGCCAGTGAAGCATAAGGTGAGAACAGTTGGGGCTGCAGGGCTGCAGGCTGATGCTGGTTGGCAACACCATCAAGATCCCCTTGAATTATTGTGCTGTGGCACGGCGCAGGGCAGGAGGCAGCACGAGGTTTCTCTGCCTTGGCTGTAGTGTCTGCAAAGCCTCATTCTGGCTGACTTGTTCCAGATGGTAGGTAGCCCGCTTAATTTGGGCTGTCTTCGCTTGCTTGCTGACATGGGCTCCTCCTGAGTTAATTAGCAGATGAAGTTGATGGTACCCATGCTTTGCTGTCTGCAGTCATGGAGGTCTGATGTATGGGGGTTGGCGGGGTACGGGGAGAAAAAGTGATGTTTTCTCTACTTTGGTGCTAGCTGGGGCTGCCCAGGCTGACTCCAGTGGGAGATGTGATTTCAAGTCTCTCGCTTCCCTCTTGGAGACATCCGCTTGGTGGAACATCTGTCTGATTTCATAGCTAGCTCCTCTGGCCCAGGCAAAAAAAATAGTCACGGGAGTTGGATTTCCTTGCTGGTCTGTTTGCAGTGGAGGCTGAGGACGTGTTTTGGAGAGGACAGAAGTGTTCAGCTCCGGAAGGGAGTTTGGCTGTGCTGCATAAGAGGCCTTGGTGGCCTATGCTGTGGTGGGGACTTAAGTTCTGTAATGTCTTTCACATTGTGTTACTTGTAGTTAGTCACGAGCAGCTGGAGTTTAAGGAAAGCCTTTTCACTCTTTGGTGTGTGGGGAGGAATAGCTCAACGTAAACTCCAGTGCAGAAAATAGGTATGGGGCAGAGTGGGACTCGTCACGTTTATGGGAGTTGGTTTAGATCTCTGGAAGAAAAGGCTTATCTCTGCCATAACCCAAAAACTGGAGCTGTAAAGCTCATCCTTGGGTTCCTTGTGACTAGAGAGTTAATCCTTTCTTCTGGTGCTGTAAATGTTTATTTAGCGCGCTCTCGTGCATTTATGGAGTTCAAACATTTTTGAGTGTACGTTGGGCAATTGCCGGTGTCCTGTCTAGGGATTCTTTATGACTTGGAGCATCACCAGGATTGTAGTGGTCATCAAATGCTTTTGTGATCCTGCCCCTTTGCAAGTGATGGATGTGGAGAGGACTGTGGGAACATTCCTGTCTGCGGGCTGCATGCGAGAAAAATGTTTTGTCTTGCACTGCCTATCGAGTCCAGAAATGTTAAGTCTCTGTAGCAGTCTATCAGTGCAGCAAAACACGAGGGGAGTAAAAAGCCTGCTGTAGAGAGGCCTTCTAGTCCCATCTCCTCCTAATGATACCAGTGTTATGACTGTCCTGCGGATCTAGATCAGATGTGCTTTTCTCCGGAAGAACTCTGGCCAATTAACATTTTTGGAAAGACAAAACACAGTCTTTGAAGGCAACCACAAAAATTTGGAATTCATGAGGTGGAGGGAAGGAAGTACTTTAGCTAAAATGGGGAATTGCTCCTTGAAGCTATGTCCTATTTATGAAATTTTTTGTATAGACTTTCCCTGTTAAAGGCAGGAAAACAAAGACTTGCTGAAGGCAAGCGGGGAACGCTGTTGCTGTTGAGTCATTTGAGAGCTTGAAGTCTACAGACTAGTGTTTCAAAACTGTCAGCTAAATAATTCAATAAACCTTGACCTTTTCCTCTGCACGCAGATTCAGTTCAACTTAATTCCACTTTCACTCCTGCTGAAGGCAGAAAACTGCACACTAAGGCAAATAACATTATTTGTAATCCTCTATATTCTTTGATTGCTGACCTTTTCTTGTTAACGATGAATGACTTCTGTGGCGCCCTAGAAGAGCTTCATGTACCATCAGGGGCTATGCACGTTCCCTTTTCCTTTTCTAAGCAGATGTGAGGGCTATGACTTAACACTCAGAAAATCAGACCACACCATGAACGCATTAAAATCTGGTTTTCCTGCTTTGTTGTTGTCTGCGTTACTTTGTCAGAACTGCACTCAAGTGTACGCGTTGCTAGTGAGAGTAAAAACACTGGACTTGTCTAAATCTGAAATGTYTTCTCTGGCCTTTTGTTTAATATCCTTAGTGTCATATATGCATATGCATCTCGCATAAGAATTTAAGAAGAGCTGGTCTGAGCCAGCTCTTTCAATCCAGTTGATGCTGGATTGACTCTTCCTTGGTGGTGCTGGACCAGTGAAGTTTCTGTGAGGAAATCCAGTGTGTATCTAGCACTTGTTGGGATCCTAAAAGTCCTGGCAGGGATTTTCCAAGGAGTACATTTACCTGCTTTGTTTAGGTCCTCCAGTAACTCCAAGCCCAAGAGAAGTTGCCAGTGCACTGACCATGTGAAATAGCATAGCTGGATGATTTTTTTTTTTTTTTTTTTTTTTTTAGTCGACAGCTGTTCATGCTCACTGCTGTGGTACCTGGGCATTGAAGAAACCATGTATGTATGTATATCAGCGTTGTCTTAGGATTTTGACATGAAGACAATTACTGTGATAAATCAGAATTCTTTAGTCCAGAATCAAGAGAACTAGTAAATAAATGATCTGAAGCTATATGCTTTTATATACACAGCTCTGCATGCCCTACTTGGAAATTGGGTCTGYGCAGACAACTGTAGCGTGTCCATGTGGAGGGCAGCACCGTGCCATGGTGTCCCCCACCTGCCTCTGAGCAAGCTGGCAGGGCACAGTATTAATGCAGGTCCTGGTAGTAAGTCCCAGGGCTAATTAGTTATTCAGAGCGCGATATGGGGCACCTTTCAGTCCTGGAGCTTGCTGAATAGGAGCTGAGAAAATGTGCCCTTGATGTGCGGCTACAGTTTTTCAGGAAAGAAAACACGGTGTTAAGGAACTGCGAGCTAGCCCTGTTCGACTGTGCCTGTACCACCTTGCAAGGAAAGCTGCTGCTTTTTATGTTTGGAGTGGCCCTTAATTTGATTCAGGTATTGGAACAGTGCTGCCTTGTTACGATTTTATAAGCAAGCCCTGTGGGCTGCCTGCCTTCCTAAAAATCTCTGTATGTTGCTCTGCTTGTGTTCACACCCCTAACTGGACTGGAGTTGGTGGAAGCCTGGGGAAGGTTTGAGGAAAACTTGGCAATGGGATCAGGTGCTCTGTTCCCAGGTCTGTGTTAATTCTACCTTCTTGTGCCCAGGATCAGTGTCCTAGAGAGCTCCCTGCAAACGGCCTCTGTGTTAGCGTAACTGGGACCCTCGCCGAGTTCATAATCACGCTTTCCTCTGTGTCGAGTCCCRTATTGCGCTGTGCCTCCAGCTAAAGGCTTTTAGCAAAGTATAAATCCTCTTATTTAATGGCCTGTGATGCAGCTGTTTCAGGGCTATTTTAAGTGCATGCAGTGGAATACAGAAGGAAATGGCTGTTGTTGGTTTTTTTTTTTCCTCTCTGCTGTCTTGCTGGACTATGTCTGTATCTGTGGTGGTGTGGGACTGTGTAGCCAGAGGGGCTGGAAAAGGGCAAAAGAACTGGGGGGGGTGGGGGGGAAGTGTATTTTTAATGTCCATATAGCGACATGCCTTCCTGCCATCTCCCCGTTAGCTTCTGCCCTACTGATATGAGTTGTTATTAACTCTTAAGATTACACATTCTCAAGTCTAACAAAAACTCGACCTTCTCCAATACTTGCCAGTGTAAACTGGCCTAGTGTCAGAGACCAACTCGCATGCCCTGTTGCCGTGCAGCACCTGGTGGTCTGCTGGGCTGCGGTACCCACAGAAAACATTTTGTTCAGGGCTGGTGTGAAGGATCCTCCAACTTTCTCAGCTGTGCCTGGCTGAGAGAGGATGGCAGGGGATGCTAAAAGGGAAGCATTTGCCTTTCCCGGCATGTGGCACCTCAGAAGACAAAAGGTGGGGAAATTGCAATAAATTGTGTGCCGTTTTTTGAAACAGGATGAGTGGAGCATTTCAACCTGGGGAGCCTGGCACTGAATAGTAACTCCCATTTTACTTCATCAACCTCATACAAGTGGTCAAAAAGGCAGTTAGTTGCACGTCGTCCTCCTGTCAGGGGAGAGACTGGGCAGAGAAGCAAAGAGCATCTGGTTCTCATTGGGCTCTGCCTTTTGGATGGTCTTCATTCCTGTTTGTCACATTATGTCTCTCTCCCCCCC